>JAQJVL010000329.1:206085-647997 GCA_035578905.1 Stictocephala bisonia
CAATATATCTTACTCATTATGGAACAACAATGTTTATATTATTTTAAGACAATTTTATTACAATATTGTTTTCGGGACAAGTACATTGTTCAAACGGAATGTCAGATAACTTTTGGATAACAAGGCTTTATTGTACATGTAATACAAAATCTCTTTATTAGATCTTTGTAACCCTCCAGAGGGCGCACGTCGGTCTTTTAGACCGAAACTCACGATTTTCGTCATTACTGAAAAAAGAAAGCAAGCGGAGACTCCCCCTCACTGATACTTGTCAGGAAGGGGGTGAGCTACAAAATGGTGGTGGTCGGGAGGAGTTAGTTCTTATCTGACCAGCACAGTGATAACAACAGCGGGGGTTCGGTCATTTCCACCGAAGCGCCCAACGACGTCTTTGTACACGATCGGTCGTACAATACCACTGTACATGTATGGAAGGGTGAGTGGGTCAATACCAATGTACGTGTATGGGTGAGAGGGTGGGTCAATATCACAGCACGTGTATGGGAGGGAGGGTGGGTCAATACCACTGTACGTGAATGGAAGAATGAGTTGGTCAATACCACTGTACATGTATGGGTGGGCTGGTGGGTCAGTACCACTGTACGTATATGGGTGGGCGGGTGGGTCAGTACCACTGTACGTATATGGGTGGGCGGGTGGGTCAGTACCACCGTACGTGTATGGGTGGGCGAGTGGGTCAGTACCACTGTACGTATATGGGTGGGTTAGTGGATCAGTACCACTGTACATCAATACCACCGTACACATATGGGTGAGCGGGTGGGTCAATACCTCCTCCGTACGTGTATGGGTGGGTGGATGGGTCAATACCCGTACGCGTCTTTGTGTGGCTTGTGCTGGGAATGGCGGAGAAGAAAGTGAAGATGATCAAGCCTAAGATCTGTGACAGTAGAATCTTTTTATCAAGAATCGTTTTATCTTTTTAGTTACATAACCTTATTTTGTATTTTTTTAGGGTAAGCTATGTTTTTATGTCAATAAACATTTCAGATACTATGTAATGTACTTATTTACCTTCATTTCCATCAAATCTCTGTTCTTTTTTAATAAAAAAGTTAATTCGGTCGAAAACACCGACGCGCCCATTCCTGTCTCTAAAACCCATGCGCCCTCTGGAGGGTTAACAATATGTTTACATGAACGGTGTTTTAGCTGAAGTTTCTAAAGCTAAAAGTTTCACGTGGTATATGAGAAATGAAGTAAGGCTACAAAACTGTTACCTGTTTCTCATCTACTACTGTTCTCTTTAGAATATACAATTCTTTTAAAGGCAAGCATCAAGGATATTCCTGTGAAATTTCAATTCTTCCAACTACAAATTATGTTTAGACTCACTAAATAAGAAATAAAGAATATTCAAACTCATTTGCTTGGACAGTAATTATCATCTAATCTGTAGTAAAATATTACATCATGATTCCCATCAAATCCATAATACGACAAACACAAATAAGTGCTATTAATACAAAAAGTATCAATTTTATCTATAAAAAATTGTCCTTCCCTAGAGTAAATTAGAGTATTTAATTTATGAAATCTGCTTATTCTAAAAGATTACACCTAGAGTATTTTTACTTATGAGATTGCTCACCTAATAATAACACATTGGTTCTCACTATCAATAATGAGATTGCGGAACATTGTGTCGGCTACTGCATAGATATGGGGTGGATTCTCGTAAGGAGCCTAAAAGAACACATTAAGTTTTATTATATAACAGTCTTCCAATGCAAAAGTATATATTCACATGCATAGACGTTTTATTGGAAGTTGCCATATTAGTTCAATTTAACAGCAGTTGGTAAAATGCAACATTTTTCAGTTACTAATCTCTAAAAATGTCTATTACGGGTGTCAGAGTATATACTCTCACTCATAATCATCATAAAGATCATGGGAGCTACTTCACTCATAAACACAAATATTTTATTAATAAACAATAATTACTTTGAATCATTAATATATGAATTATGTTTATGTTTATTTTTTATTTTTTTAAACTTCACTTGCCAGTTCACATGGGCCTGCAGGCCTGCGTGTGAACTTTATTCAACATGGAGGATTCGAACTTTGGAAATTGCCATCCGCAGTCCGAAGCCTTAGCCACCACGCCAGCAATGTTGAGATTAGATTACAGAGCTTCAAGATAGGAATTGGTATTGGGTACAAGAACATCAGCAAATCACCTGAGAAGATAAGTCCACAAAGAGGAACACAAGATAAATATCAACACAAAACTTCAGTGCCACAGATACCTTCTACAAGGTTGTAGGAAGGTTAAAGGAAAACTAACAAATTATTTTTAGATTAGTCCTAAAAACCAACACATAGTTAATAAATGATCACTAAATGTTAATTAACAATCGTTGGAAGTGATTGTGAGTACCACAGGAAATCTTGTACACAGTAAGTTTATAACTATACGCTAGGTATAAATTGAAATGAGTACTCTTGACACTGTTTTGAGGCTAATTAATTATGCTGGCCAACCAAAATGTAAGAAACACAATTACTGAATAGATAGTTCAAGAGATAAGGCATCAGCAAACTTGTTTAACTTATCCACTGACACCTTGCAGTAGTAAACAAATAAAGAAACATCACATGACAAAAATGTTCAGTGCCACTGGTACTTTTCTCAGGTGTGTAGAGAGAGACTCCCTCTCGTCACCTGAGGAAAGAGTACCTAAGATCCTTTTACAATAGCCACAGGATATCTTGAGTCATGGTCAGTGCCAGGGAGAGGGGGATCTCTACCAATAAACAGGGTTTAGCATACTACTAGCATTGCTGTAAACATTAATTCACCACGCCCACAAGTTACCTTTTTTATAACTCAACTCCCATCCAATTAATCACTGATATTTTTTATTTGTAATCATATTACTTGGTATTATAATGTGTTATCATGTTATAATTATAGGCCTTTAATCATATTACTATTATCTTTATCTAATATTTAATGAGAAAAATAAAATCATATGGAATACCAAATAATTAAACACTAGTGAATATACAGAATGTAGGTTTTGTTTGTAAATAAGTACTGTTCAAGTTTTTATTGTAAGCAATCCATAATTGAATTGTATATTAGGAAATACATACTTGTGAATAACTTTGTGAACAATATTAAATTTAATCTCTTTAAAGATAGACAGACAGTTGTTCTTATTAAATTAATATTTCAATTATAACATATGTAGCTACGTTATTAAATACATAACAACTAATAATATAAACAAAATTATTGCACTTAACATTTTCAATAACAAATGATTTCGATACAAAAAGAAGACAGCGATACTCCACTCTCCAATCAGCTGATCAGCAGCGGTAGCCAACGTCTGCATGTCAGGCTAGTACAACCCACGCATGCGTATGCCGTACCCCTTCCCCTCCACTAACCACCAAGCATTTGAAAAGTAACGGTTTCGACAGCTCAAGATATTCCGTGGCTACTGTAGGTATGTTTGCCAATGGCCTAGCTCTCCAATATACTAATTCCCGGCCAAATTCACTTTAACCTAGCCTAAAATTATGCAAATAATCCTAAATATTGACAGATTAGTAGCTGTGGTCAGTTCTAAGGATGATCCAACCCAGATCAATTATTTCATATACCTTAAACACATTTTAAGGCTTAATTTTTTTTAAGAAAATAAAGCTAAATTATTTACTAAAATAAATGGTTCCAAAGAATTGGCACAAAGTTTCCCTACATTAAACACTAAAAATCAAAACTTTGAAAATTACCAGTTTGATTCCCAAATATGTTTTTTTACCATAACTCAAAAACTAATCAAGTTAGAGACATGCTGTTTTTGCTCAAATATTTTAAATTTTAATTCACATCTTTCCTGATAATTTAATCAAAGTTGTTAGAGCAGTTTTTGAGAAAATTCCATTTTTTTTTATTTTTTTCCTATAAAAATGTAAAAAATAAAATTTCAAAAAAGTTAAAAAATGATCTGGAGATATTGGCTAAATACACCTACATACCAAATTTCATAAAATTTGATCTATCCGTTTTGTCTCCTGCGAACTGCACATACACACAGACACGCATATGGACAGAAAGCAAAATTTGTTCTTTTTTTAACGCTTTTTTGGGTTCTGGGGACCCTAAAATGGATTTTAAGACCAACTTATAAAAAATTTTTTTTACAATCACAATACTTTCTCTATGCTAACGCATATTGGAGAAAGTAAAAATTACTGCAATAGACTGACAGCCCTTGTCCATTTTATGTACTTCACGGCAACCAATTGGACCACCATATTTCATCATTTTGTCTACAAGATGATGGTGAATCAAAAGAATTCTCTTACTTGTATTTTACAATATGATATTTTTTAATAATGATACAAGTATAACTTCTAGTTTTTATTATAAGAAGACTTTCAATCTAAAGCTTGCACAATGCATAACACATGAATTGTGACAAATTATAAATATATGAATACATTACATGAATGTTCACTTTAAAAGTGTAATAGTTTTAACTGAGGCTAATATAACTACACAAAAATAGGCTGCGATAGACACAGACTTGTCTATTGTCTTTGTTTTATTTATTTGCTATTTATTAATTTTTAACTCTATTAAAGTGTTACCAAAATACTATAGCAAAGTCTGGTTAGTGAAATATTTGAGACAATAGTCATATTTTCCAGGAAAAAGTCAGTCTTATTTTATAACTAACACTACATTACTTGCTTAACTGTAATTATTAATCCTTATTTTTATAATCTACATCCTGATAATAAATTGTGATACAATATAAAAGAAAATGATATGCTTAATCAGATAAACAACTGACATTATCATGCACTCATCAAAAAACAAATCAGGTTAAATACATACCGCTCCTTGGTACATTTCTATCTCCTTGTCGCCAAAGTAAGGCATCTGCTTGAAAGGATTTATTGAAACCAGCACCGGTCCAATACAGGTCTGTTGTTGGCATTAAGGACTCTACAATTTTTTTTAAATACATTTTTTAATAAATTTTATATTGAAAAATAATCAAGAGTTTATTTGCAGAGCAAGTTAAAATTTAATTTAATTGTCAGATGGAATTATTATATTTATGAGTTCTATAAGTCAATATAATTTTGCTGAATCAATCATTTAAAATAATATTTACTCTGAAGATAAAAGCAATAGTCGAGCTAAAACTCAATATGTAATACTTCCATTCTGTTGAAAAACTACCAGTTTGCTGAACATAATATTTTATAATTAGTAAAGCATGTGTATGTAGTCGTTTGCCAGCCAGCCAATAAGAAAAAATAATTTCCAGATTTCAAATTCAGCTATGTGACTGTTTTTAAGATAGAGAGAAACTTAACAACTTAATAAGTTCAGTGGTACATAGGAGCAATACTGCAACAAGTGTTTTCAGATAGAGGGAAACTTAACGACTTAATAAGTTCAGTGGTACATAGGAGCAATACTGCAACAAGTGTTTTAAGATAGAGGGAAACTTAACGACTTAATAAGTTCAGTGGTACATTGGAGCAATACTGCAACAAGTGTTTTAAGATGCTGGTTGGGTTTTAATTCATTCAACTAGAAAAATTTACTCTTTTCCCACAGAGTTTGACCTTTGTGAAACACTTCATAATAACCCAAAATAACACTTGTTAAAATTCAATTCAACCATTTTTAAAATTTTAAATGTTATATTATTCTAACATATTTTTTTAAATATTTACTCATTTTTTAATAACAAATAAACAAAGTAATTTTAGAACTTGGATAATGGTGGACAAGTAGTTATTTGTACAATTACTAAAAAATTGATCTTGGACTACACTGTGAAAAATAAAATTGCTGGGTATTGTTTTTTTTAGGAGTAGCCTCAAGAGTTTTCCTTATATTCAAAATAGTGATTATGTATTCTAAGATTATACAAGATCAATTACTTTGAATGTCCACCGAATTGCATTTTCTTAAAAATAGTGCTATAGTTGTCAAATTGGTTATCCTCTCTACTAATAATATCTTAATTAACACCACCATGCACTGCAATATTGTATCCATTGTTCTATTTTAGCTGGATAAGCACTACTTTGACCTTTCACATACTCATGCACAATGAACATCCAGATACTTCCCACTCAAATATGTAAAAAGCAAATTAACTAATTAAATGTTAAGAGATACAGTAATTATACTGCCAAATGCCTTATTATTACACATTAAGAACTGTCTTAAAAGTTGTTTTTAACAATGTTTAATAATTGTTGACTCTAGATAAGTTTTTTAAGGCATATCCCTGTTATATACATTGTACTCATGACTATCCAGATTAATGTGGCAAAGAACCAATCTGGATAGCCACATTATACCAGAGTTCCATGTTAAGTATCTGTGTGAAGCTTATGACCGTAATGAAACGTCAACGATAGTAAGTTCTGTTTATTGGATGCTGTCTGCACTTTAATAACTAACTTACATTATAATTAGAACTATGTTATTCTATTGTATCTTGAAATATAGTAAATAGCCTATTGCTAAAGTGAAAGGTATGTCATTTACCTAACTACTAAAAATACAGGATAAATAAAGTCTCGTGTTTGGTTTTTTAACTGTTTTAACTACAACTTTCTTCTCCTTTTCAGCCACTGTTAAAACAATAAATAATCACATATGTACACAGAATATAAACACAACAAAATAAATATAAAAGGTTACTTATAATATAAAATAAAACAAAATAAATATAAGAAGAACTAAAAGACATAAAATAGTTACACTTCACTATTTAGCTGTGTCATTGACTCAGGCTACTGGTGACAAGGTTATTTACTACAAATAACATTGTGAGTAGAATGTGATGCATATCGCAACATTCTATAAATATGGAAGGGGCGGGAAATATAATGTTAAGGACAATAAAAGCACTGATTATATATGTCATATTATTAATGCTATAACCTATACAATCAATGATTAAGGAATCGAGAACTGAACGCACCTTCATTTGCAGCACATGTGGTAATGCAACCTGACTTTACTTCTAAAGAAATAAGCTACCTCCATTCTAATCTGATCCAGATAGGACGGATTCCGGATGGTCACAATCCGAATAGTTGCAAGGTTACTTTATATATGTTTGTGATATTATTACAAATTTACATTTAATTCATATTCATAGCTAAAAACCACAAATCTGGAGTTAATAATTTAAACAAAGCCTCAATACAATCCATTCAACCCAACATTAATATAATATACCAACTTTAATCTTTTCAATTTGGGTGTCTTGTGTTAGAATAATGCAAGTCTTGTTGTATTTTCAACAACAAGGACAAATGTCTGTTTTATTTCTACCAAAATCATTATATTAATTTTCATGTTTACCTGATACATCATAATAACTAAAACTAATGTACTGACTATTGATTTCGACATTCAAAATAAGTTGTTTCTTTTAGTATTGCAATTATTATCTTTAAGTTAACTTGAATGTCTTAAAAGGATACAAATATATAATCATCCATATAGCGTTTTTTGAGGTTATCCACAATGGCATCGTCTGTAACATTGGACAAGAGAACCATGTCATCAACTCCTGACAGCTTCACATTGTGAGATTGCCAGTGGTACACCTGAAAATTAAATATATTTTGATAAATCAGAAATTTTGATATTAATATACCTTGATAATTAATTGTGCTTAAATAACTATTTTGTTTGGCTAAATCAAAGGTCTATCCTCTTTGAGCAAGAAACAGCACAGTTACAATAAGGCACCATATTTTATTTACTAAAATATACTTTCAAATTATTTAGTTACTTAGAAAAAAACTGAGTTAGCAAAATACACGTGTTTTAAGCACATGATAACAAATTAACAAGCTTTTTTCTTTAAAAAAACTTCATTCTCCAATTCACAGATTACAGGGATTGCTGATGAACTTTATTTTTGTGTGAAGTATCGACTGTAAAATCGCAGTTCCCTGACTTTGTACTCCACAGTCTAAAGCCTTGGAACTGACCGACCATGCCAGCACTGCAACATGAAACTGCTTTAATCCACGGATGAAGTCTAAGACACTCCATTTAGATAACATTGTAGCATGTCACAGCATTATTTTGCCTCTCAGCTACTTTCCTAATGTAATGTATTGCATGAGTAAAATAATTCCTAGTAATGCATTGCACTAGGGGCATTCTGATCGTGTAACAACACTTTGCCCATAACATTACTTCTTTGAACCTATATCTCCCTTCAATCTCCAGTTTTGATGTTGAAATACTACTTATACTAAGTACAGTTTTTACATTTCCTGGGAGGGTTGTGCCCGTCAGCCTTTATGAGCGAGCTGCCGCTGTCTAATCTCACAAAATATTTATATAAGGAACTCAAAGTGAAGTTGCTAATGCAAAAGAAACCTCTCGTCTCTTTCCTATTAGCTTTCACTGTCTCAAAAATTGCTATCAATATGTAAAATAAACTGTTAAGTTGTGTCTCCTTTGAATGTTCCTTTTCAAAATATTTTTTTTCCATTTTTAATGACTTTGTTTACTCTTTTTCCATTCATCAACAGATTTTGAATCTATATTTTTTTCTGGCCTACCAGATAGTATCGTATCTATTGTATCACTTATATTTTGTGTGCAACATAGTTAAGTTCTTTAAACTATTTCAATCAGTTTAAGATAAAAATAGATTGTTGGTGGCAGTTGAAGCACAGAATATCTAAATTAGTTAAGAGGGTTTTTGACTTAGTTAAGAAGTTTGTGACACGCAACCTTTGAACAAATGTTTGTACGATGTCCTTACAATGGTACTCCTCCAAACCCTTTGCGTACCATCGCTTCCACAAATAGAGTTGAGCTAATGGGGGACAAAGTGTTTGGAAGATTGTGGGCGAAAGGTTCCATGCTCAGTCTCCTAATACCAACATGGCATCCGCTTAATGGATGCCATCGACGTGGACACCACTAGAGAAGTCTGTGGTGTCTATGTTGGCTGGTAGTCAAGGTTAGGATGTTGTGTAGGGAAGAGAAGTGAGTGTCAGTTAGCTGAAAATCAGACCAACACAATGTGGTTCGGGTTTTACGTAAAGTTGTAGGTCCCTTAGTTGCCTGGCTGTTGGGCTATTAATAAATTGCCCTTTTTGAAGAACAGTTGAACTCATTTAGTAACCAGACTACACTCATATCATCATTCATATTCATATTATCAGTGAGACACTAGCCTCTATAGCACTGATTCACTGAGAATCAATTATGGCAGAGCACTACAATGACTCAATATAAACCAGTTGTGACACTCCTAGTGATGTCACATGTAGAAGTATATTTCCCAAGCCCTTTCGAAAGGTCACTAGATGGGAAGGTCTCACACCAAAATGAACGGTAGACAATATGCCTGGTGCACAGACTCCTTATATGTACAATGTATATGGTTCACTGATAATAAAAAAACAGAGGCCAACATTCCTTTGTGGTAAACTTGTACATCTAATTGTGTTAAATATCACTGAAATTAATTACTCCAATAATAAAAAATATGAATAAGATTTCTTGTCTAAGAAAATATAAAAATATGTGCTTTGAATAAACCTTGGATGGGCTACTCACACTCAAAATCACATTTGGAACAAAACTAATCAAAGATGTCTATTGAATTAGCTGAAAAAAAGTAATCAGTGCCATTTTCAAAAGTAATCAAATGAGAGAAAACTACAACAAGACTGTGAGACTCTCTTGGCTCAGAGGTAATAAAATAATCTTGAAACAGACAGAAAAGTTCTAGTACACACAGCATTTACAGACAACTTTGATGCCCTTCGGCATAGACATTTTTGACACATGGATAATCCTTCAGTTAATTCATACACAACAACCCTGCTATCCACTCACTCACGCAAGACAATAAAACACCCTTCTACTCACATCTAGTTTACGTCATATACCCTCCAACAAAACACGCTATGTTACTGAAAACTCTTTTGATTTGTTGAACCAGCACTAATTTTCCTATCAGTGCATTTTACATGTTAAACAAAGATAACTTTTAATTTTAGTCTTTTAAAATGTCTAAGCAATATGACACTGTTTTTCACACTCCAAACTTTCTTAGTAATTTAAATTCTGTGGTCTAAAAAATAAAATTCTATATGTTCTACAGTTCTAGTCCATATTTATTGAATAGGAAAGATATCAACGTTTTCTTAATACAAATAAATAGGAATATTTTTCAAGCTAATATAAAATGGTTTACAAAATATAGAGAGCAAATTCATTTTGTTGGCGATAACCTATTTCCTAATGGACTAATATGAAGCACTGCCTTATTTACTAAGTTTTAAATATCATCTTTTCTTCGACTGTAACCCAACTTTTAAATTGTGTTAGAACTGAAAAAGAACAATATATTTGTCTGTGCATCATGGAAATAGTATGAGTTCTCCTTTGAGAATCATATATACTAAGTACAATCTATACTTTGTTATAGATTTTAATTTTGTTGATTTACTAAATATACTAAGTGAAATGAAATGAAAAATGTATATTTCATTTCATTTAAATATACTAAGTATGATTTTTGTGACTGGTCTGCTCAAGCAAGTATGCATCCACCATAAAAACAGTAAGCATTTGTAGATTTCCCAAATAATGAGAAACATAACTTCCTATGCAATGGCTGATTTGACACCTACAACACGTGATTATTCTTAACATTTTTGCTGAATATCGAGAGTCTGTTTCACTGAAATTTACTGGTAACTTAAAAATACATGCAATATCAGAAATATATTTTGGTACTTGCATAAAAGAGATAGAGCCATTTTACGTACAAAACGCCTAATTAACTTGTTTTTCTCATTTTCAACTATTGAAATTCTTTACAAGTTGGATTTACAATTCCAAAAAAAACTCTAAATCAAAATCATATGAATTTGACTATTTTTAAATTTATATTCACTGAAACAACAATGAACTTTAATGTACATGCTTTCAACACATTTTGTGAGATTTTGGCCTCTTTTTCAGTTCTAACACAATTTAAAAGTTGGGTTACAGTCGAAGAAAAGATGATATTTAAAACTTAGTAAATAAGGCAGTGCTTCATATTAGTCCATTAGGAAATAGGTTATCGCCAACAAAATGAATTTGCTCTCTATATTTTGTAAACCATTTTATATTAGCTTGAAAAATATTCCTATTTATTTGTATTAAGAAAACGTTGATATCTTTCCTATTCAATAAATATGGATTAGAACTGTAGAACATATAGAATTTTATTTTTTAGACCACAGAATTTAAATTACTAAGAAAGTTTGGAGTGTGAAAAACAGTGTCATATTGCTTAGACATTTTAAAAGACTAAAATTAAAAGTTATCTTTGTTCAACATGTAAAATGCACTGATAGGAAAATTAGTGCTGGTTCAACAAATCAAACTAGAACAATGATAAACAGTATAGGAATAGTAAAATGCTGCTGCCAACACTAGATTACTGAATCCTCAGAAATTAAGCTTTTACAAAATATTTGATTGGAAGAATACACAAGTTTAACTTAGATTAATATTAAAAAGTGGTGAGGGGCCTAAAAACAAACGTCACATTTTAGATATTAGTTTGAGAGAAAGTTGAAAACATCTGCAGCTTTTATTGATCTTACAGCAGCGTATGGAGCATAGGTTTAAAGGTTTGTTGTTAAAGTTCTACAGCCTCCCTCCTTGTCTCTTTCTTTGGTGACTTTTGGAGTTGATGCTTAGTGCCAGGGCTCATAAGAGCATCTCAGTTGTGAAGAAAGCTCTTTTAGACAGCTGAAGGATGGTCTGCCACAGGGGTCTGTACTTGCTCCAATTTTATTCAACGTGTACACCGCTGACATTTTCAAAAAGTCTAGAATACTTATATATGCAGATGATATTGCTTGCTTTAGCTTACCAACACAAGAACTTCACAACTAATGAAGAAACACTCACAAGTGATCTTGCAGCCCTTGAAGAATATTTTGGAACCTGGAGGCTAAATTCTAACCCATCAAAAACCTAAGTAGCCTGCTTCCACTAGCTGGCTAATTTAAAACTGAACATCTTTCTAAATGGTGTAAAACTCCATCATAATGATCATCCACAGTACCTGGGAGTAACGTTAGATCGATCGCTGACCATTAAAAGCCATCTTGACCTAAGCAGCCAACGCACATGTCTCGCATACAACTGCTTTGTCATTGGTCTATTCAGCTGCTGAATATAGTGCTCCCGTATGGCTAAATAGTGTTCACACTAAAGCAATCGATGTCCAAATTAAAAGGGTCATGAGAACTATTAGTGGCACTGTCATGTCAACTCCACGTCCTTGGCTCCCCGGTGTTCAATATAGCTCCTCCTGAGATATGACGTCAGGAGGCACTACTTAAAAAATTCAATAAGATCTTGAATGCCCTGCACCTTCCCATTACACAAGATCTCCAACGTCCGAACGGTTGCTTAAAATCTCGAAACCCACCTGTACATACTGCTTTCCAGTTGAGCAGATCAAATTTCTCGCCCAATACTAGCTGGGCCATAGTATGGAACAGATTTGATGGACAAAATAAGTTCCTGATCAACAATCTGTCAATACCTGTAGTGTCAGATGGTAGGAGGTCAATACCTCCCTAGTAGGGAGTGGACACTCTTGAATCAGTTCCGAAATGGTGTTGGCAGATGCAGTTACTGGAAGTATAAATGGGGATTGACACCAGATCAGTCATGTGATTGCACTATCCAAACAATAGACCACAGTCACGGAGTGCCCCTGTGCTATTTTACGGAGGGATTAGCCAGCATAAACATAATCAGTTGAGCAGGTCTTAAAATGGCTTGATGGATTGGACTTAGCTTTGAGACAGATCACTTTACATTTTTATTCAATTAATATGCCATCATGACTTTTGGTTCTTTATCCAAATATACGTTGCAGCTTTTTGAAATTAACAAATGGTAGCTGACAACAAACCATATAATATAAAAATATATTTATATACAGTTTCAACTAAATGTCAATAATTTATAAAATTTCAAATTACACAGTTTATTAAGTTCAGCAAGGATTTTTTTAAACATATGGACGTCAACAACATGGGAATAACTAAATTTTATGCAATTATATAGATTATATTTTTTAACTAACTCATAATATATATCTAACATTTTATA
This sequence comes from Stictocephala bisonia, assembly GCA_035578905.1. Lineage (NCBI taxonomy): Eukaryota > Metazoa > Arthropoda > Insecta > Hemiptera > Membracidae > Stictocephala > Stictocephala bisonia. The sequence goes on from JAQJVL010000329.1 coordinate 219,281, forward strand.
CAAAATTTTTTCAAGTATTTTCATGATTCAGATTTGTTTGTATCTCCTTCTTTAATGGTTTTTAAAAATGTGTTAAGAGTTGGATTATTGGGAATATCACAGTCTGAGGAATCATCACGGTGGAATACCGGCGGACCTAACTGACTCAAAGCCCCCCCTCCGTTGCCTTCACCAGTCACATGCTACTTGAACAACTCATTCTACTATATTTCAAATGCTGTACTTATATTAATTTATTACTATATTATATCCAATATAACACTCAGACTTGCTTTTTTTATCAATTATGAGGTAACATCTCTAATTATTGTTTTGTTGTAATGTTTTTGATGAATCATGTCATATGGGAGATTAATGTTTCTTGTAACACCCCAAACTTTTTTTAACTTATTTTTATTTATTTTTCTATCACCACCAATTCAATTTGACAAATATTCATCAATTCAACTTTTTCAACACTCGAGTTCATAACACTTATTTTTATTTATTTATTTTCTTTAAAAAATAATTAACAAGACAAGTAAAGGAAATAAATAAATTAAGTCTGATGAACTTGAGTGTTGTAAAAAATTGAATTGATGAATATTTATCAAATTGAATTGGTGGTGATTAAAAAATAAATAAAAATAATTTTAAAAATATTAAAGTCAGGGGTATTAGAATGTGTAATTTTTTCTGTTTTATTTCTATTTGAAATTGTATTTCATTGTAATTAGGCTACTATTTATATTGATTTATGCATTAAAAACACGTTTTTCTGGCTCATTTTTAAATTCTTATCATTTTGGTTGACTTTAACAACTCAGACCTACGCACATGTGTCATGCCCATGTAGGCTCATTTCCTTAATTAAAGCACTAATTTATTACATATATCTTATTTATTGTAAACCTTAAGTTATTATTTTTCTTCTGTTTTTATTGAATTTTTTTTTCAAACTGTAATTCAGTCAATAATGTATTGAATATTATATTGTGCTTCATTTTAATTTTTTTGCTGGAAATAAATATAATTTTTAATTCATCTCCTCTACCCACAGCCCAGCCTAATCGTGCTCGTGGGCTTGACTGTACTGTGCTAACGACATACTGTTATTCCATTTTCTGTTAAAAAGCTAATAAATAATACTCTGCACATTGCTAAAAATAGTATAAGCCTATATCTCATTTCACTTTATTGTTTCAATAAAACATCACGGACGTGAAAATGATTAGACAGCACTGGATTAAGAGTGGCATTACTGAGAATGGAGAATAAGGCCAGTAGTGTCACATGCATGTCCCCTTACCTTGCCTGCAATTGGAAGGCACAGTGCCACCATCAAAAACAGCTCAGCCCTTGTTCTCTGAAGCTCTGGGATCACTCCCCTGCTTGCTCAGACAGACCCCCCCCCCTGACTGAACAACCCCCAAAATTGCGTCCTTTATATGTCTCTGCAAGTAGCTTAATACCACATCACTAAGCAATTATTACAAAATATTTGAGCTCTCACGGAAGGATATCTATTGTATATTTAGTAGCAAATGTGTTAAAACATTACAACAATTTCATTGAACTTCATGTACTAAATGAAGACATATATTTTCTTTCCATGATGTCATGAAATTCCAAGAAGGCAACAGCTTCTAAAACATTGCATAATAAAAATCACCTTAGCTGAGGAATACAACTCACTTCATGAAATAACCTCTTTTTCCTTTAGACTTCTTATAAAACAAGTGGGAGTTATTTGCCGTGACCGGTACATATTCTCCAAATTTATTTTTTAGTAATTCTGACATTCATTAGGCTTACTATGTGATTAGAAAATAGTTTGATTTAAGAAATCCACTTTGTAAATCATAAGAAATGCCAATTACTTGTTAGTATTGTTATATAATAAGGTGTTTATAAGCATTATAAATCCATCAATTATAAAATTCTTAAGAAATATGAAAAATCATTTACTTGAAAACAGTCCTTATAACACTTATGATTTTTATATTGCACGTGCCTGTGGGTATTAAAGCTGCTTTCTCAACATTATATTTTGCTTTAAATTTTTACTGTTTTCATCAACATTTCATATGAGGGCTTTGGACCTGCAAGGCCAAATTGGTAGCTCCATTAGGATTATCAAAAATACTAGTATTACAATATTTAAACTAATCAAATCGTTGTAAACAACATTAACATTAGTCTATCTATTTTAAATTGTTCTAAAAATTGACGCAAGTTCAGTAATTTACTGCGCATATCATTTTAGTCTTTTTAATACAAAATAAATACATTCCAGGACATATCATCATCAGAGAATAAACTGTCTTCATGTGATGAATACCAACGGTGATGTCGGCACTGGTGGCGCAGTGCTGTAACCCAGCTACATAGGGACACAGTGTTTGGGAGATTGTAGGTGATAGGTTGGATGCTCGGTCCTCTTAATATCGACATGGCGTCCGCTCAGTGGTTACTATCTGCGTGGACACTACTAGAGAGGTCTGGGGTGTCCATGTTGGGTGGTAATCATTGTGCGGATGTTGTGTGGGGGAGATAACTGAGTATCAGGCTTGTCAATTAGCTGAAAATCAGATCAGCACAAAGTGGTTCGGATTCCACGTAAAGCTGTAGGTCCTTAGTTGCCCTGGCTGTTGGGCTATTAATAAATTGCCCTTTCTGAGGAACAGTTGAACTCAGTTAGTAATCAGACTACACTCATCCACACTCATCCTACACTCATATAACCATTCATATTCGCCTTAAAATACCAACAACGTTGTGTCGGCGTCTCATATGTAAGAATGTAAGAATAAGAAAGAATAAAGAACGAGAGTTCAGGATTGTCATCAGATATTATTAAAGGCTGCACCTCGTAGATTTTCCTGTTAGACCATACTTCTCCCAACATAGGTATGAAAAGTATTACTATATTTCCTCAGATTTCAAGTAGTTTGGAAAGTGACAAGGGTGAAGTCTAACTGATGATGTGTGACAAAAGCGCATCCAGCGTGCCAGCCAACCATGGGCATCATTTATGCTAAAGCACACATTGATGCCTGTTGATTGTCAAGCGGTATAAAATCACAGAAGATATCATAATTTTAACCCAATCTATGGATTGAGATCTTAATTTTCAATCCATTATTTATAAGCCATATTGGAAGGTTGTGTGATTAACCGGTTCTGATATCACAGAAGCTTACAATAATTACAAAAAAATTTTTTTTATCAAGGTAAAAATAAAAATAATTGTATAAACTATAAAAAATTATTTTCTTAAAATTGCAGTTGAGATTTTAATATTCCAATTTTTTTAGTTTTTTTTTTTTTGTAAGATTTTAAAGTAGAACCTTGTTAAAAATGTATATTTTTTTACTTCAGAGCAAAATAACAAATGTTTATAACGGATTAAAAAGTAAACTGTTAAACACTATGGAAGAATACAAAATATACAGTCTAAAATTAATCCAGATTTTCTCAATAACAGAATGCATTTTGAATATATAACATAATATTCAACACTCTCATACTCAAAACTAGATCAATTGTCATACAGCTGATTTTAATGAATAGAAAGATAGAGGTGAGGGAAGGACATGACTGAAGTGTACTCCAGGTCCTGTTCGTGGCTCGCCCACAGGACTGTATAAGTGTGAGCCGGAGCCACAGGACTGTATAAGTGCATATGGTTTTTGGCCTGTGTACTTTGTATTGAATAAGTCTCATGTAAGTTCTACTTAATAGAGACAAAAACTTGATGATGAATCTGTTGATTAGAAACGTGTCATCCAGTACTCTCTTGTGGACAGATTGATACACGTAAGTAATAATCTATAACTAAAATAAAAATCTGTAATTTATGTAGTGAGATACAAAATTAAATTAACTAAAAAGTGGTAGTCTATATCATTTGTAGATACTGAATTTATATTAGATTTATACCAGCAGATGTTCAAGCTCTAGTAGATTGCATTTTGAATCAGTAATTCAGTTCAGTTTTTTTATAAATAGAAATAATTTATAAAAAACTGATCAGTTTTCAAACTTGTAGATCACTTAAAAACATACAAAATTCTGTAAAATGAGGGGAAATATGACAGTAAATATTTAGGGGGAAGTAGCATGAAGAGTTTATTTTTTTATTTTGTTACAAGATACAAGATCTTTATTTTGTTCAATAGCAAACAAGTTTATTACACTATAAAAACTATATTATACAAATATATATATTTTAATTCATTAGTGCGGAATGAAGCAGGGTCTGGAAAGGGTTTAAACACATAATATTTATGCCTATTTTATTAAAATTAATGCTTTAGGCATAATGTAACCTCCAACTAAACAAACATAACCTTAAATGACACAAATGAACCAAAAGTCTACTCACCATTGTGATGAATTCGGAAATACACAGTACTTGAAGAAACTTTAAAAACACCCAAACTAAATTAATTCACCGCATAGAATGTATTAAAATTTATAGTAAATTAGCCTTTAAATTGACACGATCAATCTCGACAGACAAGGTCTAGATTTCATTTAAATGACTCACAGCTGATCATGTTATGAATCATTTTACTCTTTACTCTACTTACACTTCCCCTTCCCCTCGCTACGTTATGAAGTTGTTCTCATGTTCTCTCTTAGCAGCCTTCCATCTCTCTCAATAATTGCAATAGCAGAACAAATTAATATCTGTGTCTGCAGATTAAATTATATCAGAAAAACATCTGTTTTACAGCTGTGAAATGTCAATGTGCTAGCCAAAATAGAACAGTTCCGTTTTTTAATGTAGTTTTGTTCCATGTGACAGAGAATGTGATGGTCGATTAGGCATTCTGTTACAAAGTGTTCCAGTATCCATAAATTTAAATATATTTATATATGTGATGATTGATTATAATAAAAATGTTATAAATATTGCGATAGTTCCAACCCTAAGTAATATTGTGTAGTAATATGAATTTCAGTGAATTCAAATTGTGATGTGATTTGGTTTCTGAACCTTCCTTCGTCATGCCTCATTGTCATTTTCCTTGGTCAAATACCCAAATGCATTGAAACACTCAATAGTCACACATCACTCACCGTATCTGCACGTAGTCACCAAGATCTTGAGATTAACGTATACGAGGAGACCAGCGCTTTGCTATAATAGTTTGAGAAAAATCGTTTGTTGCTGAATACCTCAAATACACAAATAGTTGACTTTTATAAGAGTAACTTGAGAAAACTGATAACTTGGGAAGATAACATATTTTTAGTTGGCGAAATTGAAATCGAACCCTGTCCTGTAAAGAAAGTTCTCTGAATACACATTGACAGGAATTTGAACTTAAGCAAATACATAGATGCAGTCTGTCGTAGACTCAATTCTGGAATTTTTGTGTTGAGGGGCCTTTCCAAATTCTCAGACAAAGATGTTCTCTTAATAGCTTACTACGGCCTAATTTATCCCTTTTTAACGTATGCTGTCAAAATATGGGACATAAATGCGTTATAACTGCGTTTGTTTTCAAACCCCAGAACCGTTTCACCAGAGCTATTTTCCACGAAGCCACGCAGATTCTCATGCAAATCTTGTATGTCAACTCATGCAAACCCTTCTTATGAGGTGAGATATAATTCCGCAATGTAAAGGTACACAAAAATTTACCTAGAATAGTAAAATGACCGAACACAATCATCGATTTACTTCAAAGTGCTTTTGTAGCAGCGAGTATTCGGTTAGACACAAATTTGTATTCGCCATTCGGTAGTTCGCATCGCACCAAACCACCAAACCAACCATTATATTTTAACAAAACATCAAAACAATCACCAAGTTCTGTCAAATTTAAGCATAGGTTTTGAGTACAAAAGGTTTAATTAGTGTTTGAGGGGTTCTAGTTTCTATATTTTATCAACAAACAAAGAATAGTTTAGTTATTATGTGTTGTATTTGAATCATAGATCCTAAATTTTCTAGAATGAAATCTACATGGGAATAAATTACTCTTTAATGCTTACAAACTTATGTTAGGCTTAATTTAGTTTAATTAAGTATTAGTTTGAAGGTTTTTGGCTGGTAGTCAAGATTAAATAGTTGATTGCTATCATGATTAATCTTTATCAATATAAAGCTCATTATTTCTCTATAGAAAATATATTAGCATCTCAAGAAAGAGTACCTTGCAGATTTAGAACTAAAGTATCAAACATGGGTGAGTGCTAACACTATAATCATTATTGTTAACATAACCAAAATCTTGCAACCTTGCTCAAACCAACACATTTCTTGTTCTAACACACAATAATTTTCCGATTGCAAAACCCTTGCCATATTTGTAATCAGGACACAATTCCGCTTAATTTGAGTACCCACAAAATATTTATATCAACAATGTTGGATTTAGGAACAAAGAAATTACTCTGTTTTTCCTCACTATAGTTTTCCTGGCTTTTCCACCAATTAATTTTGTTATTACTTTTAAAGTTGGCCCATTATATGCGTGTTTTGAAAAAAAACCATTTTTTTAATGCATAAAGTGCTATATCGAATAATAACCACGATGGTAAGACAATATTTACTTCCCATTTACACCATCTGACCATTATTAAATGTATTTGCCTTGGAAATGTGCTATTTTGGTTGGGTTATGGGTAATAATGCACTTTCTTGCCACCTCTGAAAATATAATTTCTTATTGGAAAGAGGTTAAATATGAGGAGGTTGATTTGACTCATTGACAACTCATTTTTGTACTTGGAAAAATTGAAAAAAAAACAGTTTTTATTTGACAGTATAAAATTCCAACTTTTTTAAGTAGGGCCTATCATATTTTTACGCTGAACACGAATACATATTTGGGTTTTCAATAAAATTATTTTTTCGGCCCAAAATACACATTTTACTATCCTAATTGTCTATGTACTCAACAGTAGACAGCCTGCCAGCCATCTCTCCAGCGAGAAAATAGGTGAATTCGGTATTCGTGGTTGATAGTTAGTGTATATAAATATAACGATCGCATAATGGCCACTAATCAGGATTCGCTGTGAAATTAGTTACGTTTTCCGTTATAGTTTTGAAATTCGTATTCAGTGTGAAAAAACACATCAAAATAAAAAAATATTATTAAAATATCATTTGAATAACAGAAACTAGGCCCTATTCAGAAATTTACTAAAAGTTGTGGTATTGGTTTTTTTTTTTAATCTTAGGTAAAATATGTGATTTCCGCGAAATCAAAAGCGTAAAACTTAATGTATGGTAATTGTGATGGAAGGACTGGTGTGTACAATTTAGCAAACTACATAACATTATTATTTATGATTTTACGTACTGTTTTGCCAGCATTTTTCCAGTCTTGTAAGAGAATCACCACAGAGAAAAAAGATACAGAGGTTGCATTCTTATGGTCGCAGCGAAGGCTTAAGAGGCAGTTATAGTTAGATTACTACTAATTTCCATCTGTAATAATAATTACCATGTGTTTCATTGAGGATTTAGGAGAATAAGAAGGAACTGACAAGGTGCTGACCCTATCATCGCATGGCAAAATGGAGAAGTAACTATTAAACACTAACTCGATACACATCCAGTGCACTATTGGATGCAGCCTCTGCTTCTTTCTTCTCTGTGGAACCACTGATCTAGATATTCTAGTTGTTTTATTTTATTTTATTTTATTTTATTTTATTTATTCACGGTAACACCATTTTTATAATTGTAACAACTAGATAAGTAAGTACCAAGTGGCCATACAATAGACAAAACAATAACAATATAAAGGTATCCATAATAATAGACATTAAATTACTTAAAGTCAATAGATCAACAAATTATTGAAAGTATAAGCAACGCAATAATAACTTAGTAACAGTAACAACAATAGCATCTCAATATAATAACAATAATAGGTATTTAATTATTTAACATTAACAACAAAAAATATTTAATTACATAATATTGACAACAATAGATATTTAATTATATAATTTTAATAACAACGATGATGAGTTTTTGATGCAAATATTTTCCTTAGTGCTTCTTCAGAGTGGAAGAAAAAGTCATAGTCCGATTTAGTCGACACCGCATTACCAATCCTATGGAGTCTTGACAGACAGCTAAAGTATGTTAAACTCAGTAATAATATTTCTTTAAAAACATAAAATAGTTTTCGGAACATTTGATTGAATAGGCTCCTTACTAGATTTAAGTTCTATCTAGAGCTCGCTGGATGAAAATTAGTTATAAGTAGTTGATGTGCTAGTGTGCGTACGGCACCTACTCATTTTCTAGGTGCACAACAAATATTTCCACAGATAAAATAACTTCTTATCAGCATTTAGGGTTGTTATTGTTCTCAAATCATTGATTAGCATGATTAAATTTGAATGAAAAAGGAAGGAACAAATCAATATATTTATAATTTAGTCAGTTAACTTCAGCTTGCTTCATTGTTTGATGTCAGCTTGATGTATTATATTTCTTTGATGAAGGCTGAAATTAAATTAAAATAAGGAGCAATATTCATAACTGACATCAATCCCTTGTCACTAGTTCCCTTATTGCAACCCCTGTACCATGGCTTCCAGTGCTGTTCAACATAGCTTCTCTCAGCAAAGAAGCACTTCTCAGAGAGTTCAAAAAGATCTTATCTACTCCGAATTTCACCATTTTACAAAATATACCACAACATGCAGAGTGACTTAAATTTAGAAAACCACCTCTATGACTAGCTTCCCAGTTAATATCAAACAAATGTTTGCCAAAAACCAACTGGGCATTAACTTGGCTTATGTTTGTTGGTCGAAACAAGTTTCTGGTATCACCTTCCACATGAGGAATGGACTATCTTGAGTCATTTTACACAGGTGTGGGAAGATACAACTACTGGAAAAATAAGTGGAAAGTGGCAAATGATCAGTCATGTGATTGCCGAGATTAATTTCAAACTATAGGTCATATAGTTATTGAATGCATATTGCGTTCTTTTCAGGGGGATTAGTTGGTCTTCATTCAATTTGTGAAGCAGTTATTGGATGGTTACGAAATCTGGATTGGCTCTGTGACGGTAGATTGATGTGTAAACAATAAGACACAAGTACTTTGTACTTTAGAAGTCTTACATAGAATTAAAGTTAGCTGTATAATTAACAATGTTTTAAATAAAATCCAATTTAATTTATACATTGTTTATTTGGTGGTTGTAAATTTGTTGTAGATCGGTGGCTGGCTTTGAAAGCCATACAATATATAGTGACATACCACTCAAAGGAAGAAAGATTTGTGAAACAGCGCACTTTATAACCTTGCTAGACATGGAGGTTGAGGAAACTTTAGAAGACTTCTAAGGAAGCTCGTATTGAATCAGACAATTTTTATGCAGCTAACTTTAGTATGTTTCAATCAGTAAAAAGCAATGTTAATTATTTAATAATTTTTTACAGGTCATCTTGATCCTAGTTCTGAAACTGATGATATGGCATCAGGAACAGCATTGGAGCTTCCCTTTTGGATTGCAAAACTTCTATCTAATCGAGAAGTAAATGTAGTTGAAGTTGAACCTCCAAAAGTTTACAAGGAAAACTACAGGTAGTACTACCCCAGAATGAGAAGTAGCTGCAGTAGGCTTATAGAAATAAATACCAACTACATTTGAAAATAGTCGTTAAATTTACTTTGCTGAAATTAGATCCTGCATGTTTGCTTATGGTATTTGTTTGTGTTTGGAGTAAACAAGTTCTTTACTTTGATTGTGTCAATTATGTTGCCAATCTGCAACTGAAATAGTGTTGCTTTTTCTCCAGTGAGAAGCCAACAGTAGACTTTCTACTAGTTGAAGACTGTTTGATGCTCAGTAAAAGAACCATTTGTGAACGTTTGATTAGTTAATTGACTAGATTAGAAAGATGAACTCATCATTTCTGATAAAGGGTCTTGAGAAAAGCCATTAAAAGTTTAATAAATAAAAATATTTTTCAAAACAAAAATGTTCTTACTATAAAATAAGTTTGAGATCTTTATACATTAGTTATAATTATTTTTAATGAGCTGTTTACTTAAAGCAGTTAATTTATTATGCTCACCCCTCCATACTGGAGATCAACCACTGTGAATTCTTATCATTTAACTCAGTCTTGTTAAGCATTGGCATCCATCTTTTTCATGTCATATTAGAGGCTCAGGGTTACACATCCAAGTTAGGCGCATTCAGTTGGTTAAAGCATTGATTTTACTATACATAGAAGATAGTTCCATCCAATGTTAAATTTTGAGGCACGGAAAATGGGAGCGACCGTGCTGCAACCTGTCGGAAATTGCCTCCAGTTTCGACTGTTCGGTTGCACAACCTGTGAGCAGTAAAGGAACTAATCACTCCCTCTCATTCCCCCATTCTCTCTCTCTTTCTCTTAAGACTCGCCCGGAAGTACTGGTCTACTGCTGTCTCCCCTCCATCTTGCCTTCCGTCATTGCTGATAAACGATCACCTTATCGCAATCAAGTCTAGCCATCCAGATGTTGTACATTCCAATACCCTTCCACCTCTACGTACTTACTACAGTATCAACATTCTTTCTTTATAACTCAACCAGATGTAGATGAAATTAAGAGTATTGTTAAATTAATAAACATTTCTATTATTATTTCAACTCAACACTAGTATTATGTTTTGAACAATTGATTTTGTACATAACATGTACATATGGGACAAAATTGATATATACTGTACATCTCAAATATAACCTTTCATTACCAACATATTTTCACTTTGACTAGAGAAGTGAGTGAAAGGTGTAGGTCAAACCTATAAAGCAAATGCATGATTTTGTTGTAGGTTATTATGGAGTCTATTACGGAGTCTATTATGGAGTTTAAATCAGTGCTCGAGTTGCGCGCAATACCGATTTCAGATAGTCCGTCCAGTCTTGGCCGCTCAAAAATGCAACTTAGACCACAAGCTATGCTATAGAAATATTTCCGTAAATATCACAATTCGTCAAAAATAACTTGAATTGTCTGTCACTGGTCTGATTGATTCCGAATAGCACCAAACTTATACTACAAAATAAGCACATATCTGATTATTCTGTGCTTATAACTTCTTGGTTATTGGTAAAATATAATAATTATCTATATCAGCTGAACTTAACGTTCAGTTTTTCCTGTAACGTTTTCCTGTAACGTTTTAGGTGCAGCTCGGATGTTTTGTCATAGGACCCTCTTCCTATCTCTCATTAGTGATTTAAATTATCACCGTAATTAATGTATGTCCTAATTAATCTAATTTGTAGCTAAATAACTGTAAATAATATAATTTGTTTGACTTTTATTTATCTTTTTAACCGCAGATGTTTAATATAAGTATGTTTGCCATTCATTTAAATGTTAATATTAAATTACAATAATTTTTAAACATGTATAGCCTAAATAACTCCCCACAGATTTAGAGTTGAAGTGTTTGGCTATTAATAAAGAGCCCTGTTCTTCTAATTAGGATTAATTTAATTTACCTTATTTGAAAGTGTATGCTTATCATTAATATATATATATTTGGTGGTGGCTTCAGTTTGAAACCATATTATTAAAGTTATGCACAAAACCCAAAGTTACGTATTATTTTTTAACTATATTATTGTTAATTTGTAATAGTTATTTGTTTATATAGTTTTGTTAGTTCTGTTTTGTTAGTTATTTATATAGTTGTTAGTTCAATGGAAACATATCACAACAGTGGAAAGTAATAAATAGTTTGACAGGAGAGGCCTCAAACAAGAAAATAGAGCGCATTGAGTTACAAGACAGAACAATCACGACAGACCCAAGCGTTATCGCAGATGAGATAAACAAATACCTCATCGCTGTCCAAGCCGACCGACCTCGTACAGTTCCCACATCGACTCTCCCACCTATTCGTTCTTATCCACAATCATTCTTTATAGAGTCAACTACTGTAAATGAAATAAAAAAAATAGTGAAAAATTTAAAAAATAAAAAATCAACAGGTTTTGATATGATTAGTGTTCATTTATTAAAATTCATTATAGATGAAATCGCTTCAGTACTGGTAATTAGCGTCAGTTTTAGTACTACCCTGGCATTTTCTCTGAAATGTTGAAGTTAAGTTCAGTTTTTCCAATATTAAAGAAAAATAATTCTTTAATTTTTAATTAATAAAAAATAAAACATAATTATATTTTCAGGAATTTTAATATTGATATAACATAAAATGATTTTTTTTCTTGACTAGAAGCCATTGTCATGAAACACATGTACAACTCTCTTGTTCACGTTTTTGAATTATTTGTGTCAATAGTTTTAGATTATTTTTATACTTTAACTGAATTATATTTTCAGGAATTTTAATATTGATATAATATAAAATTATGTTTTTGTTTGTTTTGTTTTTGACTAAAAGCCATTGTCATAAAACACATGTACAACTCTCTTGTTCACGTTTTTGAGTTATTTGTGTCTATAGTTTTAGATTATTTTTATACTTTAATTGAATTATATTTTCAGGAATGTAAACACTGCAGGTGCCGATTGTGTGTCTTCTATTATGCAATTATATGTATTGCTAGACTCATATGTTTAAATGTTTTTTAAATATATATTTTTTCTTTAATCAAACTGGTCACATAACTCGATATAGTGGCCAGTTAATTTCCAAATAAGTACTATGTAAATAGATAATTGCCATTATTAGTTGGAAATAAATTCATTTATTCTTGGCATTGTTTGTTCTGTTTATTCTCACTTGTGTAAATAAGTCATATTCGAAGTGCTATAATGAAAAACGCCACAGAGTGCGGCTATAGTTTATTTTATTATTATATAGACTCTGTAGTTACTTAAAATTAGTTATTTCTTATGTTATTGCTGGTCACGCTACTTGTGAAGTGTTACCAGTGTAATTCCAGAGTGTCTTTTCCAGAGAAATTGAAAATATAAATAAATTGCAATTTATCCATACTTTCACATCTAGTAAAATAATAGAAACGTGCATGAAAACCAGATGTGTTAACTTTAATTGTATTCGCCTTAGACATACTTTTTACAAAGGTCTGATTCAATCAATGCTATAGAACGGTATTTTTGGAAGGGGGACATAAACAAAATTTACAATAATTTCAACCTGATTAAAATAATGAAAATTGACTAAATCAGTAGTCTAGTTAGTTATATTCTATAACGATAATATTTCCTAACCAATTTCAATTGACATTGAGATTGTTTTTCTCAAGAAGTAATAATAGTCATAACTTTATAATTCTTAAAAAACTGACCATTCACCAAACAATGAAATATTTTACAAACAATCATGTAATTACTTGGAACCAAAAAATATGTTAATGTTAAAGACAGTAATAATAAAACAGACATTTATAATAAAAAGATAAATAATGCTATTTTAAAATAAATGCCTATACACAGATTGTCAGGCCATAAGATGAAAGCTATTTTTATCTTGTATACAAGTAGATTAGTGGTTTTGTTATGATTTTTTCTAACCCTATCACGACATTTTAATCTAACCTGGGTTTTATATTTTGCCCAGTATTATTCTATATAAATATCATAGGCCTATTTCAATATTTATTTTGCCAAAGAAATAAATAATGTCACATTTTTTAATATTTCACTATATTAAATATTCCTGGAATATTTGCAGATTAATTTCATAATTGAAATGGGAGTCATTGATTGGATTTGAAAACAATTTATTTTTTAATCAATTACCGAATACGAAAAAATTAATGATTTAGTCCAACAGTCGATTTAATCACCTAATCGATGGTTAAAATGCAATGAATAAAGATTTTTCAGATGGGCTATATAATATGAAAATGTTTACTTAAATCAGCAGTAATTATCGCCAGCATTGCCGATAAGTTAGCGGTCTATTCAAGTGTGTCTATTTACAAATACATGGTGTGTTAATCATATAAATCAATATGTTGTTTTAATTTATTCAGTTATAAATATTTCTTTATTCAAAATGAATGTCAACTGAGTTTTACTGTAATAGTATCAACACAGTATTCTATATTATTCGAAAGAGATGCAAGCAAATGAAATAACAGACAACCCGGATAAAAGTTGGCAATATTTATCAAAGCAGGACGTTGTTTGTGTGTGTGACTAGAGGAAGGAGAGGGCGGGGCGGCTGTCTGGAGAATGGGAGAGTGGGTTGAGGAGGGGAGGGCGGGGCGGCTGTCTGGAGAATGGGAGAGTGGGTTAAGAGGAGGGAAGTGAGAGAGAGACGGAAGAGCGTGCGAGAGAGAGAGAGGAAATAGGGCTATGCGCAGCGCAGCGTGGGGCCTCAAAACAGTTTTGGGGCCTCGCCACAACTCTCCCATATGGATGGAGTATCTCTTTATATAGTAAAATCAATGGTTAAAGTCATATTACTACTCATCACATAGTCTGTCAGATGACAGAGTATTTATGTATTTCTTGTAAAACATATTTTAGGTTGTAGCACAGTATGACAAATGATTACTTGATCTAGAGCTCAGGACAACACACAATCAACATATAAAAAAAGTAAAAATAATCTAATCATTTGTTTATATTTACTATAAACATTGTCTCTATCTTCTTTAAACTATCAAGAATTGAAACTGAAAACAAAGTAGTTAATGTTGTGTGAGAATGGAGTGTCAAATTACAGGGGCTGCCAGCTATTGCTGAATGCAGCTCACACAACTGTGGCCAGTGTTGTAACTTTTGACACCAGATCAACATTAATGTAAACTGTTGTCTAATGAGCCTGTTTCTGTGCTAAACACACTTTGTAAGCTCCAATAGCAGGACAACTACTTAACTTACTAAATGAAAACAGTTCTTATGTCTTGACAATAACAGCTAAATTAATCAAGAATGATATGTGTCTTGAGGAAGTGATAATACAGCCAATTACTAGGTCAGCTATTCTGCCAAGGATGCAGTATCGAAATAACAATGACCAGAAACTCTTTAATCATATGTCCTTTGTAAATTGAGGTTAGGTTATAGGGCACTAGAGCAGATTTAATATAAAAGGAGAGATAGGACATCAGCAAACTTACCATAAGTCCACAGATATATACTCAGAAAACATATTAAAGATATGACACTAGACGCAAGATAAAAATTTCAAATGCTAGTGGAACCAAAAATATAAGAAATATATAAGAAAAGTTGTATGTTGTGCCGAGTCTTTTATATGTTTCCTGTGAAAGTTTTTTGTGGTCTTAAATCTCCTCTGGTAAGTTTGCTGATACCCTATATTTCTTATTACTGTATATACTTTCAGTAGTAATGAAAGGAAAGCAGCATACCTGATAAACTTGGTAGACTGGTACACTGTAGAAAGAGACACAATCACAACACAAAGAATTTGATAGTTACACAACTGTTTAGTGACTGAAGAAGAGGCCAGCGGCCTGGAAATATTTCACTATAAAATTCTTTGTGTTGTGATTGTGTCTTTCTACAGTGTACCAGTCTACCAAGTTTATCAGGTATGCTGCTTTCCTTTCATTACTACTGAAAGTATATAATAAGAAATATAGGGTATCACAGGAAACATATAAAAGACTCGGCACAAGATACAACTTTTCTTATATTTTTGGTTCCACTAGCATTTGACATTTTTATCTTGTGTCTAGTGTCATATCTTTAATATGTTTTCTGAGTATATATATCTGTGGACTTATGGTAAGTTTGCTGATGTCCTATCTCACCTTTTATATTAAATCTGCTCTAGTGCCTAACCTAACCTCAATTTACAAAGGATATAAGATTAAAGAGTTTCTGGTCATAGTTATGACGAAATCTTGGCAGAATAGCTGACCTCGTAATTGGCTGTATTATCACTTCCTCAAGACACGTATCATTCTTGATTAAGTCAGCTGTTATTGTCAAGACATAAGAACTGTTTTCATTTAGTAAGTTTAAGTAGTTGTCCTGCTATTGGAGCTTACAAAGTGTGTTTAGCACAGAAAAAAATATTTATGAATTTCTTTAAAATTCCTTATTTATTAAATTAAAATAGAGCTTTTTTCCAGGGACATTTTAAAAGCTGATGCAAATGTTGTGGACTTACACAAAATGTCAAAGTTCTTTTTTCAATTTGGAAAACTCTTATCATACATTGAGTCTTGGAATGGAGTGATAATCCGTACCGTGCTAGTAGAGGTAAGAATAAAACAAATATTTTTTATTCACAAATAGTATGAGATAATGTGATTAAATATCAAAAGCAATTAGTTTGTTAGTGACATAATTACTTATGTCACTTGCCTTAAGTATGTTACCTTAAATTAGGCAGCAGGAGAGAGAGAGAGTGAAAGGAAGCTGCCTGTTTTAAAGTGAATAACTGTCCCCCAATGGACTGATTCTAGCCATTTCAAAGGTTTTAAAAAAAACAATTGTCTAGATTGTCTTGACGTCTCTCAAGGTTCAGTATCATTAATAAACATCAATAATAGTTCCAACAAGGCAAATCAACTATGTATGTGTTAGGTTATATTACTTCACAGATAAAGTAACAAGGCCTTGGATGATTCATAAAGGATCATGGGTATGTTCTACGATATATCTAAGGCATTCGACACTATATCCATCATAACACACTCTTGTCACAATGAAATTAGAGGGATTATTATGGATTGGTTTTTTTTCTTTTGTTGTCTGTCAACAAGCAGTGTATTAAAATAAAAATCTCTAATCGGCATCTTCCTTCAGTGATGGATGTTGTTCACTTGGATCTTGTCCTCATGCTCTTTTTAATCAATATCAGTGATATAAAAATAGGTATAGTTATAGCTCAACTGTCACTTTTGATGAGTCTTGTTTTAGTAAAAAGCAGTTATTTTGATTCTCTGGAGAATCCAGTTGGCCTGACAATAACTGAACTTTTCAGCTGGTTTCGGAATAGCAGACTTTTATTAAACTTAAAAAAGACTACAGCAGGTAATATTCATCAAAGCTCAGCTGAACATAAACAGTTAAATGAAATAATAATCATCACCCTACCTTTTATACTGAGTGTTAAATCTAGAACAATGTTTAAACTCAGAAAAAAAATTAAATTCCGCAAACTTCACTATTAGAGATTTAAAGCCATGCAGCTATGAAAACAAAATCATTACTGCTAACTTGCTATACATTCAGGAAGTCCTCAGCTCACGTTTAAAAATTCAAAAAAAAGTTAACGTACATGAGGAATTTTCTACTAGCACATCATTAGAATCGTCTTAATTAATATTATTTTCATTTTTTTAAAGCTTAGTTTAATGATCTTCAATTTTTAAATGGTCTTAAATTGTTTTGTAAATATTTATATAAAACAATTATTTGGACTTTATTAGCAAATGATTTTTTAATGTATCCATTTTTCCTAGAAACGAAATTATGTACTGTAGAAGTAAGTCATAAGGATAATGACTAACAGTAGCCTACATGTTTACTAGTACAGTAAAACCTCGCTTAACCAACGTATACGGGCTGTGATGACGCCAGATAAGTGAAAATGTCAGATAATAGGGAATTGTAATAAAAACGCTAATTTTTGTATAACTAAGTACTTTAATGCATTTTACTAAAAATTAACACTTTAGTACAGTTTAAATAATCATTACTTTGGGTTATAGAACACTAAATAAAACTGATAACAATAAGAAATACAACGTAACAAAATTTCTGTACAGTATAATGTATAAGTTGCAAAATACAGAGTTATTTAACAATACCTAAAATGAAAGGTAAAGGAACAAAATGTACTAAATATAAAACTAAACCATTATAAATTAACGTTATACAGATAAAAATTTACTGTATTACTTATTTAATTTAACAAGAGTATAAATTAATTGCACTCGAGTCTAAAAATACACTTCTTAGAAGTAGTGTGCGCTCACACAGTACAGCCCGTGCTAAAACTGAACGTAAGGTCAGACAGTAAGCAACAAAATTAATTACTGTATCTGCTCATTCAAAAATACAGTAGCTGACCAGTTACTTATTGCTGTATTGCATTGTTACGTAATTCACGTAATACGGTATATGTACTACTGTACACAATCAAATTCTGTAACAAATTACCGATTTTTGTTGTATAAAAGTCAGTTCCAGTCCTGACTATCTCGGAAAATCAGATGTTTTTTACAGTGGAAATTTTGGGGCGGGTATGTTGGTTGAAACAGAATGTCGGATAACGAGGCTCTACTGTATTTCCATTCTAGTGTTTTAGAAATAAGTTTTAAAAATAAATGTTAAATTTCAGAGAAAGAATTTTACAATGAAGATGTAAAATGTTATATATCTGTCACAGACATTTAGAGACAGATTCCGGCAACTTATGGACTGGGCGCAGAATATGCCAGCCGACCAGCAAATAACAGAGCGATTGGATAACCTGGAGAAACAAGTTTTAGTAAATGGCCGAATGGCACAGGCTCGCCAAGACAACTGGCTGTCACATGGTGTGAGCCGTATTGTTGCTGCAGAACTAGTCATCAATCACAAGAAACGCAAACTGTCTGCTTTGGATCTAAGATGATACTATTTATAATGTTTATTAAGTGCCTGTAATTATTATGTGAGCCTTTTCTCTGTATGTTATTAAAATTAAAATAAATATTCACATTGCATTTTTTAAATATTGTCCTAGTTACTGAAAACATTTTCCTTAAAAATTTTAAACTGCAAATAATAAAGTTACACAAAAAAGTATAACTTTGGGATTACGGTCAGTTATAATTGAGATTTGGGTTTAATTCTTTTCAGGTATTTTTATTTTTGAATCATTAATGCTAAACATCAAATATAATTTTAACTTATTAACTAATTACAATTAGGTTTTCTATTTATCTAATTATATTATTATGCTTGAAATTTAAATTATCATTGTAATTGATCAGGAAAAGGAAAAAACACTTAAAACTGTGCTACACACACCTGTAAGAAAGGATAGTCTGGGGGTACCAAATGCATTGTATTACCTGTGATCATAAAAGTATTTGGTTATTTAAAACGTTATTTATCTATCTAATAAATAGATTATGTGGCTCATTACCTGCACATTGGGGGAAGGAAAAGTCCATTTAAGATTTTCCCAGGCGCACAGCCTTATTAACCCCCAGCACCAGAACACATTTTTTTTTGTATGCTGACAAAAAAAACCATATGCTATATATATATACAGTATATACACCAGAACACCCCCAATAAAAATGTACTTCATATACCAATGAAAACCAAAAAGTGATGCTGATGCAAGCAGACTAATAATTTTGGGCGGTTTGTAAAAAAAAAAAAAATACTGTAGATCAGAAGTAGAACATGTTTGTGTGATGTGCCAGTTCATAGAAGTCAGCAATTTTTAAATTTGTGACAAAACCAGTGGTAGGTGGGATTGCAAACATTAATTGGCTGTAATCATAATCAACAATCAAAACATATTTATACGTGCTCTCCTTGTTATTGTTAAATGTTTGGGCTTTTTGAAGGAGCAGTGACACAAAGAACTGCTGGACTAAAATCAGAAACTGTAATGTCATTTATACATGGAAAAGTTCTATAAAATGTTATTAAAATAAATTAAGGATTTACAACACTGTTCAGGAAGTAAACAAATACGTACATTTAACCATCTGATGGTTTAATGTCGATTGCTCGACCTTTACAACATATATGCTGTGGTTTACTGTTGAAAAGTCAACCTTCGCTTTTACCGTTTATTATGAGTGTTCATTCTTTACTAAACATTGTATATGCTATGTCATTTGAAACAGCTGATTGCACTGTTCAGTCTGGTGAAAGTTTTATTCCGTTGGCATAGGCCTAGACTAAATAAATTATAACGACGAACTTGACAGCTGTTAGTGTCAGTGTCGTTATTGTTGCTATACAGAAAGCTTCCAAACGGGCAAGAAAGGAAATGCGAAATTTGCAAGTCACTAAAAAAAGGCAAATCCAGCTACTGTGTACAGGATGCAACTGTGGAAGTCACAACGAGTGATTCCAAAATTAGAGTACTTCTGGAAGCCCTCTAGGGGTAACAGGAAAAGAAGAGCTCCCAACAGCGGGAGTGAGTCAGATTGAGCGGTTCACCAGTGTGCCTGTATATCGTTTTTTGTACTTAACTTTTTTATTTTAGTGATAAAGCCCTTACAAATGTATATTTTCTTATTCAGTAACAAATTCTCCATAAAAAGGCCATTTTGGAATTTGTGTACTGTATATAGTGAAAACTTTGTCTGTCTGTAAAGTGTGAAAAACATTCTGGATTTTCTTGTTCTTATTCTCTCCAGAAATTAAAATCTCAATTTTTAATTGCCAGGGATATTTTTATGGCAGTACAATTGTTTATTTTCAATCATGTAGCCTAATATACAATGCAGTAAAATGTTTTGCAGAATGTTAAGAAAAAAATCAATATGGTTCTTTGATAAGATTTCTGAGGCAACATAATTCAAGATCAGCATTCCATAACAACTGTCTACGGCAATTAACGTGTTAAAGCTCTAAAGTAACATTGCAATTTAAGTCTCAAGCCCGTCTTGTAAGACTCAGTGATGCCTAGCCAATCAAGACACATTGCCTTCAATCATGCAAACATTATTCCACTAACGCCAACAAAATTTTTAAAAAATATGCGAGAAGTATATTTTTATATATGTTGTTGACCAACCATCAGTCTTCATAATTATTATACCAGTATAACTCATGAGGCACTTGGCCTGCGCGTGAGGGGAATAATGCCAGGAGTGGAGGGGAGGGTAGTCCCAGTCCCACCACTGTTATACCCATCCACCATGTTGCCTTGTTGATCTCTTAGTTACCATGTTGCCGGTTGAGCTGTGCTTGCAGCACCTCTGTGTAGAAAAATTTTTTTTCGATTTTGCCTCCTTTGTTGTTTGTTTACATTTATTATAACGACCAATCAGAAAGGTCTTTTAAATTTTAATTAAAACCTCTTATTGCTAAAATAAAACCAACATATCATAATGTCTCTTCAAAGTCTGCTTTGGAAAGAGGTACATGAATTTGCTTATAAATCAAATTATCATATAATCAATATACCTATTGACAAATAGATAAAAAAAAGTTAAATGCGTCATTTATTATTTAGTAATACTTGTCACAATTATTTGTTATTTATCCATTAACAGTAACAAGGTTAAGTCAGGTTGTAAACAACAATTTATGTTTCAGATATGTTTATTTACTATATGACACACACTCGGCGGCTCCCCCCACTCCAATTAGTCTACTGCGTATCACCTGGCCAAGTTCCTTGGTAAACCTCGTGAGTTATAACACAGATGCAGATGGTCTTGACTAAAATGACTAGATCCTAAAATGTGGCATTGTGGTTATACAAACCAAACTATGTTCTATAATTACATATTGAACAACATTATTTTAATTTAAAAAATTAGGAGCATTGCAAATCTCAACATATTGTACCACAACGCTATGGTCTTCATAATGAGTGGTTCAAACTCAATTTGAATAAATATTATAAATTTTAAAAGCACAGGAAAATTGTAATAATACCAGCAACACATTTAAAGTATGTTTTATTTTAACGACTAACAGAACATTACAAAATTAAATATCTACATATTTCTTGAGCGATCATAAAATAAAATATACTTGAACAAGTAATACAAAGAATGTAAAAATAAAACAAAAACTTAACTGCCTATAATTGGCTTTTGTACCCTGTTAAAGATTAATTATATACAAATATAACATAAATCTCAAAACAGTGAGTATCAAATTTGAGACTTAACTAAGGCACAAAATGGTACGAATAACACAAAATTCTGGTCGGATTTCACATTTAAGACTCAACACATATAAAGATTTACATATAGAGAATGTGTCTATGTCTGAACTCATTCATTTTTAGGTTACATTAATCTTTCTGTATAGTATTAAAATTTAATATCAAGTTGGTGATAACATCATAAACAAAACAATATTAAGATTTGTTTCAGAATAATTTAACTGACAGCTTTTTTATTTAGAATATACATTTAGTTAAAACTTAGCAGCAGAATAAACGTACTTATGTAGACTTACCTTAACTCTATATACGTGGAAAGTGCTCATGCTTGTTTACAGGTCGATTTAATAGGACAATTCAAGGTCAATATGCATGTACACTTTCCTAATATATAGGATTAAACTATGGTAAGTCAAATAGTGTTTGATTTTCAAAGCATGGCAACTTAATTATCTCATTTCCAATATTTAAGCTGTAGTTAGATTCTTGTTGAGACACTATTGGATATTTCAATAGGAAAGATATGTAATCATATCATTAGCTGTTCATTTTATAAAGGAGGACGGGCTGGCTGTTAGTTATAGGGGGGCACTACCTGTTTATCAGTTGTAATTGTCCACTCAATGGGACATTGTCAGTATTTATTTACAAGGTGGATGGGTTGCATAGTCAGTCTTATTTGTTGGTATGGATGGGTCATGTATATCATGTTTGTTTGGAAGGTGGGTGAATCATTGTCATCAAATATGTTTACAAAGTAGAGTCTTTATCATCGTTATAACTATTTGAAAGTGGTAAACTATTGTAGTTGGAATTGTTTAAAAGTTGGTTGGAATGTCACCATCATACTTATGTGAAGAGTGGATGCATCACAATCTGTTATATTTGTCGCAAGGTTGGTGAGTTAATGGTATCATATCTGTTTTCAAAGTCGATGGATCACAGTCAGTTGTATTTTATTATAGGGCTTGCAGGCTGGTCACGATTACCATATCTCTTTGCAATATGGGTGGATCACTGTAAGTTGTATTTGTTCATAAAGTTGGTGGGTCAGTCACCATTACCATATCTCTTTACAATATGGGTGGATTAGTCAGTTGTTTTTGTTCGCAGGGCTGGCGGATCAGTCACTATCACGATATCTCTTTGCAATATGGGTTGATCTCTGTCAGTTGTATTTGTTCGCAGTGTTGAAAGGTCACTCGCCATTACCATATCTCTTTGCAATATGGGTGGATCACCGTCAGTTGTATTTGTTTGCAGAGCTGGTGAGTTAGTCAACGTTACCCTATCCTTCCAAAATATGGGTGGATCACTGTCAGTTGTATTTGTTTGTAGGACACAAGAATGCACAATTATTTACACAACTTCTTTAATATAGTGTAAGAGAAACTGTGACATTTGTTTTAAAGTTTAGTTTTTTTAGGTCTTCACTAGCATACTTGCTGATTGCTTATTCCTCCTATTGAAATATTAAACCAATTGTCTAGTATTAAAAATAGTCCAAAATTTAAATTAGATCAATAACATTCCGAAAGAGAGAATGATATAATTTATTTTGATATAAATACATTAAATATCAAAGACTGATTGAGTTAAGTAACTGATCTTAACTAAGCCTATTTCTATAATATAAATTTGCCTCAATTTCAAGGGTCCAGTTCTCTACCATGAGTATTTCTGAGAAAATTATTGACTTTTAAAAGTGACAACTTAAAATAGTTTCTCAAAACTTAAAAAAAATTTAAAAAAGGTAAGTGGATTATTTTTATTTTATAAGTCTACATTTACATCAATACTACTGACTAGACTGCGAAAAGACATTTTATTTTTATGTATAATTTTTTAGAGAAAAACGTTCAATATTAATACAAATATTTCTCATAGCAAATTTAAAAATGATTTTATCAAAATTATTATTTAATATATTTTTAAATTTATTGTAATATTTTAAGGACAGCTTTTGTGACCAAATCAATACATTTATTTGTTAACCTTTTAAATTTTCTAATTTGCTATTTATAAACTTTGATCTTGCATTATTTTTGTTTCAACTATTAATTGTTGAAAGAGGACCACAGTTTATAGATAGTTTAAAAGAAAATATCATTATTAATGCAACAATTAAATGTATTGATCAAGTTGTGCTCTGTCAAATAAATCTTAATTAATTTTGACTTAACAAAAAATTCAGGTTTACAAAAAAAAGTATTATAATAAAGAAAATAACAGTTTAGAACATGACTGTCAAATTATAAGATTGGTTATTACTGTGTAATATGTTTTTTTTTTTTCAGCTTGTGAAACTAAACTACATAAAACAACCATACCCTGCATCATAAACAACGTACACATACTGATCCTGTAGACAACAAAATAAAGCTCACAAAGAAAAATATGAATCACATCACTTTTATTAGTATAGAACTCTTGTCTATTTTTGAGCTTTTTTCAAATTCAGTTTTGTAAAATTGTATTAGTTATTTAAATTAATATCTTAAAAAGTAACTTTTAATCTAATTTCATGTAATCTAAAATCAATTTTATACTTTTGATGATCAATAGCTATTAATGGTGTGTTTATTAACACTCCTTAAAATGTTTTGTTCAAAATAAATAATTTTTCTTTAACAAAATAAATCATCTTCTCACTTCGTACCATTTATAAATTTTATTTACAAGAGAGAAATCAGGATGGTCTTAGAACAGTCAGTAGGGCGCCTCACCATCCAAGCTGGGCTCCTGTCAAAGACAATTAATCCTTATCAACATGTATTAACTGAAGTCCATTATTATTTTTTATTTATTAAAGAAATATGATCAGTTAAAGTAGTATTAAAGATGTACTTAACAATTTTAATAATATTTTATACCATAATTTTAAATGTTGTAGTTAACAATGTGTTATTTTATAGTTATGATGTGAGTATTTCCAGTGTATCTAAATTGAGTGATTTAAGAGGTATGAAACATCATCTGTCTTAAGAAATAATTTATTCACAAATTAAAATAATTTTTACAACTGGAACTTGTACATAGATTTGAAAAATCCATCAAACTGAATCGTATACAACAAGAATATTATATACAAACAAGACATAAGCTCTATATTCAAACATAATTTGTGGCTCATATACAGGGTGTCTCGCAACCATTAGAACAAACTTTACCAAATTGTTCAGCAGATCAAAACTAATAAATAATACAATAACATATGTCCGATCTAGATAGACTTTCTGTTTGTGTGCCTGTACATGATTTTTACAAAATCTATAAATATCTACTAACTGGTTTAAAATAAAATACAGAAACTCAGTAAGAATATTTATCCAAATAGGATGCATTTTGTTGAACTTTAATTTTTTCCTCAAAACATCTGTATTAAAATGGGAACAATTAGAAAAGTTCACTGCAAAACATCTAAAAACCTAAAAATTAAAAAAAATCTGTTATATACTTAAAATGTAGACAATATTATTTCAAAACCATCTATTTATAAGGTTGCATGAAAGATCTAATGATTAAAACAGAGAAGATGCATTTTTTTGCAGAAATATGTTATCAGTGACCAGGCAATTCATATGACTAGTGTATTAGAACAAGAATTGACGGTTAAAAAAATAAATGACTGCGACAAAAAAATTGCAGGAATTTTTAAAATCAGTATCAGAAGAAAAGACTTTATAAATTATGTAAAAATTTATTTGTAGAAAACAATTGGATATTTCTTGATACTTTGCAATTAAATAATAATGCTCAGTGACTAATTTAATTATCAAATTTATGTTAACCCTGCAGTACTTGCAAGAGCTACAGGTGTTGCCCAACCATTGTATTTTGCCATTTTTCTCAGGTAACTGAGGGCTAGGAGTAGTCTGCTCTTCAGTACCTTCCTATTAATAAATGCTTTAATCATTCTAAGTGTTTTGAAACGTTTTTGGGGTGGCAGTTTGTTATATTTGTGTCCAAGGTGTTATGGGCTATACTTGTAGCCCGTGCGGGTATTAACATTATTAAAGTTTACAACGTTAATTTATATGGCTTTTTAAGTTTTAATTTATAGTATTTAAGTTTTAATTTAAAGCCCTGTGAGTCCAGGAAAAATAATTCGGAAAATGTATATGAACATTACACCACAAAATTGAACAAAATATAAAATTATACAATGCTTTTATTGTGGCAAGACAGATATGGTAACCATTTTTCCTGCATAAGTGAGAATATATATTTTCCTTTAAAACTTTTAATTTTATGTAAGATATGTCTTGAAAGACGGCATTAGAACAGTCAGTTTTGTTTAGTAGAAATACAAAATACTGCATGGGCTAAAATGGTAGCCCGTGCGAGTATTGGTGTTCCAGGAGATCACGTGAGTACTGCAGGGTTAAATTGCAAAGCATTTAAACAATCTAGGTTTTTATTTGATTCCAATAGAATCAACACTAATTTGGAACTCTGCAGCTTGTAATTTCTTTTTCATTTGGCAATAGCTTGTCAAAGATTGATAGTAGATAAGAAAAATATTTTATACTTATTTTGTAATGAAGGCTAAATTCAATTATTCAAAGACATGTACTAAATTATTTACCCATATCTAAATTATCAGTTTATTAAAAATAAATTTAAAATCTTAATAGTAAAAATGATGATTGAGACTATGTGGTGTATTAACATTTTTGAGTGCTGACGTCTTATTTTCATGTGCTGCTTAAACTCATAGAGTGTGGATGAAGTACTTCAATACCACTGTGCGTGTATGTACATACATGTATAGGTGTATTTTGAACCAGCCGACAGACCTTGCTTCGTTATGGGGTGGTTTTCTACGCTTGCTTTTCCTCTCCATAATCATATTGACTGTAAAAAATATGTGTACGGTGGTATTGATTCACTCACCCGCCAGAGTATATTTTTTAAAGAGCTCTCGAGTGCAAAGGATTAAACCAGAATATATGTGTATAGAATGTGATGCTTCTTATAGACTGAATTGAAATTACTATGACTGTTTACCACTAGAATGTGTACTATGAATAACTTGAACGCATTTCTTTATTGCCTGATATTTCTGATTTGGCCATCTAGAAAGGGGTTAATTTGTCTGTTGAACTTCTGCCCTAACTAATGACAATGTAGTAGTAATTATTTTGGATTTGAGTGTAAATAACCTTCTTTACTTATTTGTTTAGGGTAGTATTGTACAAAGAGAGAATTAAAAAATGATTTGGCATTTTTCATTGAATTGAAATATTCAATGATAATTTTTTTACTAGAATTAGTTCCAACAATCACTTTGTAAGGGAAAGTAAATTGAATGAATATGTTAAATGTAATATTAGTAAAAATAAGCAACTAACGGTGATGAGTTTATAATGATTTTAGTTTTCATAATAGTTTGATTTTGATTGAATCGTCAAAATCAGAGGCATTTTACAAAAGGTTGCCTATTTCAAGGTCAGCACTCAAAATTGTTAATGGTTTTCTTAAGAATTATACCAATAAATGGATAATAAGTTTAAGTAGCATAATTAAAACTAGATGCTATTTCTATTACAATTTAAGTGTTTAAAAAAAATTGAGATTGCAAGGAAGTTACGTGATAGTAAGCTCTTAGTTGTTACTTTTTTTTAATAGAATTATATAGTAAAGTTTAAATCTGGTGCACTTTTTTCTGTGCAATTAAATTCAGTGACAATGGTGTATGGCCTACCTCAATTAAATGGTATCTTTTATGGGGTTGAAAGTTAATGGGTTCAGTGTTTCTATTATAGTTGCACAAAAAAAATATCAGTTTTCAAATAGTTCCTGATAATAAGAGAAGAAGGACACGTTTTTCTTGTTTTTGTTTTTTTTTTTTTTAATTGGCTGGTTTTTCTTTTTTTAATTTTTTTTATTTATTTAGACTTTACATAAGTATACAGGATATTAAAGGGCATATAAATAATTCAACTTATATAACTGGACATGTAAAAAAACATTGAAATTACAAAATTAGGACATATAAAAAAATTTCCCCGCTGATGGATTGATGTTCAGAAAACCTACCAATATTTAAAATGTTGATCCTGTTCATTAGTATGTAATATACAATGTGTCACAAAGGTCCCACACAATGTATACATCTTCATTTCTTTTGTGTTCATTATCATATTGACTATTAATGTGATTTTGGAAATTATAAATAGACTAGTTGTAAAAAAGTTACCTGATATCAGTCAGGTTTACTCATCATTTAACTAGTCAGACACTAAAGCGCAGTACTTGTAACTTGACAGCAATCTTATATTTAATAAATAATGTTGTTGTTTTATATTTAAAAACATTTTTTAGGGATAATCTCTGCCAGGGTAATGATATGATCAATCAACGTTTTAGTTGACCTCATATTAATTGAACTAAATACATTTGTTTTTCCTAAATACAGCAGGATTACATTTATGAAACAAAAAGTAATCTACTATCATCAACTTGATTAGTGAACTTTAAATAAGACAGAACAGAAGAAGTTGGGACCTCAAAATGTCAAAAATATACGAATGGAAGCACATGAGCAATTTTGTTTCTAAGAGCTTACCATGATGGTGCCACCTACCTACTGTACACTGGTATAGAGCGAGGTCATCACTACCTGTTTGAAGGCCATGCGATAGTCAGGCTCCGAGAGTTCACGCAGCATTGGACTGCCGATACCATTGGTCTCTGATGGGTCACAGACACCGTTATGTGAGTGCGCCTGTGGGCTGTGCACTGGTGATAGAGCTGAGTGACTCTCAGGTGAACCTCCGGAGCTCTGGTAGCTTCCTACACTGCCAGCTGTCGTCTGTCCTACACCAGCTGTCGATTGACCGTTGGTGTCAGCTGTAGCTCCTACAATAATAATTCATATAATTATTATTTATTATTATAATTCTTTGATTGTATAAATATTATATTCATACCAAATTTAAGAAACAGAAGTTGTCGCAAGTTTGTTTGTAGTGATGTATTTATTTTTACTAGATGTTAAAGCAGCTGAAGATAGTTTGTATATCATTATTTTAATAAGATCCCAATCTAGGCCAGCAAGAACAGTTTCATATAAGCCGAGCTACACTAGTTTAATTTCAAAAAGCTTTTAACATACTGTTGATTTTCAACTCTAAAATTTGCTATATATAGTTGAATAGAAGTTGATAATTATTTAGTTTGAAACTCAGTAAAATTTCCTAGTAGACAAACCAAACACGCAGAATATTTTTTTCTCTAATTTTTATTAAAATCAATATTTCTCATTACTTCGTTATTTTCAGCTCCCAAAAAACTAAATAATGTAAATCAATACAAACAAACAAAAATAACTTTCTTACATATGAGACGCCAACACAACGTTGTTGGTATTTTAAGGCGAATATGAATGGTTATATGAGTGTAGGATGAGTGTAGTCTGGTTACTATCTGAGTTCAACTGTTCATCAGAAAGGGCAATTTATTAATAGCCCAACAGCCAGTGCAACTAAGGGACCTACAGCTTTACGTGGAATCCGAACCACGTAGTGCTGGTCTGATTTTCAGCTAATTGACAAGCCTGATACTCAGTTATCTCCCCCACACAACATCCGCACAATGATTACCACCCATCATGGACACCCCAGACTTCTCTAGTAGTGTCTACGCCGATAGCAACCATCAAGCAGACGTCATGTCGGTATTAAGAGGACCGAGCATCCAACCTATCGCCTACAATCTCCCAAACACTTTGTCCCCATGTAGCTCGGTTACAGCACTGCGCCACCAGTGCCGACATTAACTTAATGGCTAATAATTAAGTTTTCAGTGTTTCTTAGTTTGAGTGTCACATCTACAATCAGAACTAAATGTTTACTGAGCCCAACTGTTGCATCTTCTTACATACATTTACTTACACCTACTCAACATAGTCAATTCTTTACAAGGAAGGTTCTTTACAACTATGACAGTCGTAATAAGGTCATAGGTTCTGACAGTTAAACATATACCAGTTTGAAACATACCGATGACTTTTAATAAGAATCCGCTAAAATAACTGGGAAGTTTATCAAATAGGTGGTTATATAGATATAAGTAGCTCGTATCTTGAGAGATAACCTATAAAATGGATATATTGGGATTGCATAACTTGTGAATTTTCTCTAGAAAGTTGCTGTAAAATATTTTTTGTGGTGCTCAAGAGTCTAAGTTATCAAAACTATAATTTTCCAAGAAATTATTGTTAAATTACAGCGCTGTACCACATTTACATTGCTCTTATGGGATATAAATCCAATATGGTGACTACCTCTGCAGACTCTTACAATTTGGCATCTAGAACAGGCCTTCAATTTAGACAGAATAATTGTAAGTTTAAGCTGTTATTTTCTTAATGTGGCTTTAAAACTGAGAGATAAATCTAAATACTTCCTGTTAGTGTGATCCTTATATGTTCTAGCTTTACACTGCTGAAACATATATTTATTTATTTAGTATTAGCTAGTTTATTATTCAAGAGCAGACTATCTATGTTTTGTTCAAATGTATTTTAGATCCAGGTTCTGAAATAATTTTTGAGGATGGCTTGATTAAGTAAGTGTTCTTTTTCAGTTTATGACATGTCCTCGTGATTATTTGTGAAAACAAAAACCACTGCACATACAATGTTACAATGTGGCTGTTTAGTGGGAGTTCAGTAGTATGTACAAGCATAGTTGTATGTATCAAATCTCTTAAAAGAGATTTAAGAACTGGGATTTCAGACTCAATCTCAGTTTCAATCCCAGTTTCTAAAAAATGTAATCCCAATTTGTTATCAAGGGTGGAATTTAGAAAAACATTCAATATAATAGAATAAAACTGAACAGTTTCATTAACAGTCCTTTCTGCAAACAGAGTCATTGACTACTGAAAGGTCTATGAACAGTTTTGACCATGTCTAATCTCAAATAGTTCAACAGGGATGCTGCAATTAAGAATAGGCGATTATGTTTTTAATCAGTCCCTCCAGCCAATTAAAGAGATATTTGAAGGTTATGAGTTATGCTGAAGGACTAAGAAGCTTTAGTTTCTTGTGACAAGGGCTATCTTTATCATACAAACTTAACCGAAATTGATATTGATCCTTAGCCATAGCTTAGTGTTAGAGATCTTATTAATAAATAATTGAAATTTAGTAAACAATATTGACATCAACAGCAGAATACTTATTTTTTTTAATGGACGAAAGACACAAGACAATAAAAGGATAGGATAAAGGCATGCTTTTTTAAATTAATTTAGAATTAATTTAACAATTAATTGTACATGCTTTTAACAATTAATGGTTTAGTGAAAAATTTAATTAGATTTTCCAATTCAATTATATTATATACATAACTTGAACATCAAAGAATTTTGGGTTAAACGTAATGCTAAGTGGTCTTCAATAATTGAATCAAACGGAAATTAAATCAAACTTAATGTTTACTTTAGGTTGATGAATGTCTTACTATTACTGAACTGTTGATGAATGACAATAGTTACTAAAGCAGCTCAAAGTTTGCTAACCAACTGAGGGGTTATCACATTTTTTTCTCTAGATTTGTTATCAGTCAGTATATGTTAAAGTGTACTTTCCAAAGAGGGTGTAGCCTTGAGCTTCCTTGAACAAAATAATATTTTTCATGTAAATACAAAAAAATCCAATAACCAGCTTTAAATTGATTTCTAATAAATATACATAAATTTTTGTGTAATAATATAATAAAATTATTTTTTAAGTTAACACATGGCTAATGTAATGACCACAAAAGCAAGTACAGATAAATGAACATTGATCTTTATTTAGCTTTGATATGATATCCGTTAAGAATTTGAATAATTGATAAAGTTAGTTTGTTAGTTGTTTGAATGCCACTACAACTTACCAACAAGCATGGTGGTCATCGTGATATTCTTGTCCATTCCTAACACACAAATGACAACACGAAATGAGGATCATTTAAGACTAAATGGCTATAATCTAATCACTTGTGAATGACAACCATGCTGTTGGAAAGTTTTGTTAAAATTGATACAATCGCCTAGTTATATCGCCAAAAGAAAAATGTACATACAAAAAAATGTTAAATAGTTTTAATTTTTTAAAACTATTTCAATTTTATTTTTGTTTTAATTTGCACTGCACTCCATTGAGCAGTAAATAGCAGATGCTTCTGAATTTCAGTTGCTGTCTCGAATTTACTTTTAAAATTTTACATGTAATTATTAAAGAGGGAAAATTAACGATTTTATTGGTTACCTACTTTACCAGTCTACCAAAAAGGCAACAGGCTTTTTTTCCAGGAACTGTTAGAAATGTAATACATAAAGTTCAATAACTATTATGATTAAATATATAAGTTTTTTATTTTTTAAAGTAGTTTGACAGTAATTTTTGATCCAACGAGTGTCACTAAAATTCTTTTCGTCCTGCACTAAGATGGTGGACATGCACACAAACTTATGTAGGCTTAAGATAAATCTTGTTTTTTTATTTATTTTTTATGGACTTCTCTGTGTTTTTTCTTCAACTACAGGAAATTTTCAAAGTATTGGTGATTTCACATCTCTCTAATACATCCATGCTCTAATAAATAAACGTTCTGTAACATTGCTTAGCTTTTACTATTCTGTTAAATATAATGCTCATAGATATTGTGAATCTAAAGTGGATCATTGTTTGTGTGATTTTTGTTTTTCTTAAAAACTTCAAACATTCTGTATAAGTGTCCATAAGTATTAGTTAATAATGGTACAGACAGGACGGTAGATCTGGGCGTCTGGTTTGAGCATGCGCACAAATGGATTTCCCTCTCCAACCACAGTTGCACATTCATGTTAATAAATAAACATCTTGGATAGGACAACAATAACTGTTATTGTTTTCTTCTAAAGATATGTTTTTGTTATTTAATGATTGTTTATATTTTTCTTGCGGTACCTAACCAAA
Source organism: Stictocephala bisonia (assembly GCA_035578905.1). Lineage (NCBI taxonomy): Eukaryota > Metazoa > Arthropoda > Insecta > Hemiptera > Membracidae > Stictocephala > Stictocephala bisonia. The sequence continues at coordinate 251,987 of JAQJVL010000329.1, forward strand.
TAAGTTATTGTAAAATGACAATATAGAAGAAGTACTATTATCTATCAAAGTGTTGCAATAACATAATAAGTAGTAAAATAGAGAAATATTGTACTGATTTAATAATAATTTAAACAAATTATGTTGAGCAAGTTTAAGTATTTGTTTTATTTCCAATCATGCACTTGTTTAAATATTTGCTCAAACTTATTTACCAAGTTAAATATACAAGGATAAACATGATGTTTAGGCCCAAAGTCTGACTGAAAAAAACCAAGACATCTAATGTTTATAAACAGTAATACTTTCCACATTATTTTTGTTTTATATGTAAGCTGTAATGTCATAATGTTCATCTGTTTTATTTTTAGTTTTATTAAATTATATATTATATAATTAAATCACGAAAAATTAGACCAAATTACAGGGGGCCAGACCAGGGAGGTTATATATATATAGCTTGGTATGGCCAGTGTTAATATTAGTTGTGGTATTTAACACTGCATGAAAATTTGCTACAAATTTATAGTGCAAAATAAACTAATATTCTACTCCCTCCTATTCTAATTAAACCTCCAGAGGGCGCACGTCGGTCTTTTAGACCGAAACTCACGATTTTCGTCATTACTGAAAAAAGAAAGCAAGTGAAGACTCCCCCTCACAGATACTTGTCAGGGAGGGGGTGAGCTACAAAATGGTGGTGGTCGGGAGGAGTTACTTCTTATTTGACCGGCACAGTGATAACAACAGCGGGAGTTCGGTCATTTCCACCGAAGCGCCCAACGACGTCTTTGTACGCGATCAGTCGTACAATACCACTGTACATGTATGGGAGGGTGAGTGGGTCAATACCAATGTACGTGTATGGGTGGGAGGGTGGGTCAATACCACAGCACGTGTATGGGAGGGAGGGTGGGTCAACACCACTGTACGTGAATGGAAGGATGAGTTGGTCAATACCACTGTACATGTATGGGTGGGCTGGTGGGTCAGTACCACTGTACGTATATGGGTGGGCGGGTGGGTCAGTACCACCGTACGTATATGGGTGGTCGGGTGGGTCAGTACCACTGTACGTATATGGGTGGGTTAGTGGGTCAGTACCACTGTACATCAATACCACCGTACACATATGGGTGAGCGGGTGGGTCAATACCTCCTCTGTACATGTATGGGTGGGTGGATGGGTCAATACCCGTACGCGTCTTTGTGTGGCTTGTGCTGGGAATGACGGAGAAGAAAGTGAAGATGATCAAGCCTAAGATCTGTGACAGTAGAATCTTTTTATCAAGAATCGTTTTATCTGTTTAGTTACATAACCTTATTTTGTATTTTTTTAGGGTAAGCTATGTTTTTATGTCAATAAACATTTCAGATACTATGTTATGTACTTATTTACCTTCATTTCCATCAAATCTCTGTTCTTTTTTAATAAAAAAGTTAATTCGGTCGAAAACACCAATGCGCCCTTTCGTGTCTCTAAAACCCATGCGCCCTCTGGAGGGTTAAAACTGTAAATTGAAAAAAAATATACTAACCTTAGTAATATACCAAAAACCTAACTAACATATACCCTCCTTTTAGTTAGTCTGTACGTAACTTTCGAGAGTGCCAGTGGCACTAAACACTAAAATTATATGTTATTGTTGTGTCTGCATTTGTTTTCTTGTGCATTGTGTTGATGGACTTGTTTTCTCAGATAAGTTTGCTGATGGCTTAACCCTCCTACTACACTAATTCCTGATTCAGTGCCATTTAACCCATTGCTGATCAAAGACGTGGCCCTCATGTCCTGCGCCGATTGGACTGATAGCTCAACGACGTGACGTTGACGTCGCTGCACTGGTTGTTTACAGTTGCGTCGCTTGGCCCTTGAAGTCAGTGTTATCGCTGTTACAATACACCCATTTGTTTTGAGGCACTTGTATATCTGTCTCCTTATCTTATGGTATCTTTGTTACTGTTTTCTGTCACTATTGTTTCAACTAGTTGAAACTAATAAGTTTGAGGAATTTAGTCCTTGCATCCAATCTTATCGTTTTGTTGTCTTTGTGATTTCCAGCAAATTGGAGGATAAATTGCGATTGTCTGAATAAGATAGACTACAAATTTGGTCCGTGTAATGTTTATGTAACGTAAATAACAACAAACAGTGTAGAATTTGCGAGTGCGCTAGGTTGGCAGGCAGGTGTAGTGCCATGTTGCGAATTTAATTCGTACCGTTAGGCCCGGTGCGCACCACACTATGTGATCCACAATGGGTTAGCCTAACCTATAATTTAAATATTTATGACTCAGAGAAGTAAAATAACGTTACTGAGTATATATTGTTTGAATTTGATCTAAAAACTTGTATAGTGTTGAAGCATTGTATATTGCATGACTTATAATACAAAAAATTATAGAAAAAGGTACCAATGACTTTATTGAGAAAATACATGTAGTACAACTAGATTGTTGTACTACATGTAATAGCTTAGTAATTGTGTATCTAGCAACATTGTCTGACCTTGTTTCTTTATAAATTATGTGAGGACAATCATTGTGTGTGATTCTTCTGCATTTTTGGATGTTCTATGTTTTCTTTAGTTTAAAAGTTAGCTTTTTAAAATTTGCTTTGACCTTTTGAATCGTATCAGGTTTTTCCTAGGACTGCACACTCAGCTTCACTGACATGTTAGATTAAGCCTTACTAATCTGATTTAGTTTGTGTTTCACCTAATAGCATGTAGATTGAATCAAAACCTCATGATCAACTGACTGCTACTTGACATAATAATGATGGAATATTATAAAATTTAGAATATAATGATTTATTTCTATCTGATTAGTATAACAATTTATTCTAAATAGTGTTAGTAACAAAACTAACCTCCAAGCAGCATCTCTTGTAAAAGACTGTCAATTCTGGCAACCCCAAACAGCTTAGCAAATTGAATTTGCTCAATCATCTGCCAGGTGATAGACTGCAGAGCTGGTAAAGTCAGCAGCAGTTCACCAAAGCGACCCCGTGAGTCGTACTGCCTATCGCTTATGTAATCCTCCAAGTTGATCTGTATCTGATAGCGTAGGCCCTTGATACGGCTCGGTTCACTGAGACCTTTAGCATCTGGTAATAGGTATAACATAATCATTTATAATTTATACAAATTTAAGTAATGCTTTCATTATTATTATCTAAATATAAACTGGTGAGTTACAAAACTATCAATTACTTTCCGTAGTGCATTTTTAAATATCAAATTATTTATACAAATACCAAAAGGCATTTGCTTAGAAAGAAAAATGTTATAAAAAGGAAAATTATGTGGTAGAAAAGTGTAGAAGGTAAGGAGTTTAATACGGTGCAGAAAAAGAAAGTATTTGAAAAACATTCTTAATCAATGGCGGTAACAAAACTTTCAACAAACATAAAAACACGTTTTTATTTTTGTATACTATATTTTTTAAAAAGATTATTTAACAGAGAGTAAAGAAGAGAGTGATAAGCGATTCATTGAAAGAAAGAATTGTTTATTTTGATTAAAATTAGTTGTAAATACCACATCAACTGACATAAAATGAAACAATAAAAACAACACAAGATGACACTGTCTTTCTTCATATCTAAGGAGGGATGAAAATAGAGAGGGTATGGTGGGGGCAAATTTAGGTGAAAAAGAAAATATTGAAATCATCATATAGTATATCAAAGATCAAATATCAGACCGATATTCAATAGTTAAAAACCAATAATTTAATAAACCTTATTGTTTTGGCTTTTGAATTGCAATCTAGAACTATCTGTAATCATAGAGTAATTTGAATAATATAACTAACTGTTCTGAGTGAGTAATATAAACAAATTCAGTGCTAAGTGGCCAAAGTCAGCCAGGCCGTCCGACTGCTAATGGCTGCGTTGTCATCTAGTCGACCGAGGGGTTGTCAACGGTGGTGGCTGATGGCCGTCTAGTTGGCCATATTGCCGCACTCACATTATTAAATCATTCTTCGCCCAGCCTTTGAAGGGTTTGCTTGCTAGTAGGTCTTACACTTGTGCGGTATCCTATGAGTAGTAGGATGTGTTTTTCAGTTTCTGGCTACGGTTAATTTTGGAGTTTCTATTATTGTTTTTCATTTGTTTTTTTGAGAAATTAGGAATAAAATTAAGAAAAAAAAATATAGAATGTACTGCAAAGAAAGAAAAATTAAAAATACTATATTTATGTTCTGCATACGTCCTGACTAATCTGAATTGTGTTCTGTAGCATGATTTGAAAACTTTATTTCAGATTAGACTAATTGTAGAAAAATATTAGCAATGTACCTGATAATAGTCGTTTTTAATCTTTTTCATTCATTTCACTTAATTCCTTACAATAGCCACGGGATATCTTGAGCTGTGGCTTACATCACAGTCAGTGTCGGGGGAAAGGGGATCTCTACCAATAAGAAACATTTAGCGCGCTACTAGCATTGCTGTTAACATTAACTCACCACACCCACAAGTTACCTTTTTTATAACACAATTCCCATCTGATTACTCACTGATATTTATTTATAATCATGTTACTTGGTATTATATTAATTATAATTATCATGTTATAATCATAGGCCATTATTTTCTTAGTCTAATCTTTAATGAGAAAGTATGGAATACCAAATAATTAAACACTTATGAATAGACCTATGTCTTTACGATCATCATTTTAATAATGAATATGTGTATGATTTTTTTACAATATGAAAAAGTTCTAGCCAAACTGATCTCCCCCAAAGTTAGCATTATTAAATATTTACTGATATATATATTGTACATAAAAGTATTTAGTTTATGTATAATATAAATCCATCTAAAATGGGAGAATCTTAGATAACCAGGCACCATATTATTTACAATGTAGGTTATGTTAGTAAATAAGTACTGTACAAGTTTTGATTGTATGCAGTCTGTACTTTAATTTTATAATAAGAAATAGATACTCGTGATTAAGTTTTCGAACAATATTCAAGTGAATCTATTTAAGAATAGACATCTTTTAAAATTAAATTATTATTTAAATTATAACATCTGTGGCTGTTATTAAATACAACAACTAATAATACAAACAAAATTGCACTAACATGTGCAATAACAAACGCTTTCGATACAAAAAGAAGGCAGTGACACTCCACTCTTCAAACAGCTGATCAGCCGGAGTAGCCAATGTCTTCATTTCAGGCTAGTACAAAGCCACGCATGTGTATGCCGTACCGTTCCTCCCCTACTAACCACCAAACATTTTTAAATTAACGGTTTCGACAGCTCAAGATGTTCCGTGGCTACTATATATTACTAACTAGTTTATTACAAAATAGAGTGATTAAATAAATCTTGGACACTAAATTATTTGCAAAATTGTTTGCTAGGGGCTGATGGCCGACTAGACGGCCATATATAAAAATTAATTATTTTGAGCTTTCCACATATACAGAGTACTTCTGACAGTTATAAATTGACCTTACATAACCAGAGAAATGAGTTTTTGAAAACAAAATTTCAGTCATTTGGGTAAGTTTTCAATTTATATATGTGGACACACATGGTGAAAACAAAAATACGGCCTTAGCATTGAATGTGTTAAAAATATTTAAAATCATTCTATGACATAATAATGCATGGCATTTTACTCACTGGGATCAAAGAAAACGATGGCCTTTAAACAGGCAAACTCTGTGTCATCAATTTGAACTTCCATGAATGGGCGAACCAGTTCATCCATGACTCGTGTGCCAACCCTTGTGATGTCCAAGTCTGGGGCTATGCCAGCCTCTGAAAAATGTTTATTTGATCATTTTTTTATAATAACATCAAATAGTCTACTGTGCTAAGCCAAGAGGGAGTGGTACACTTGGGAATTTTTAAATTAAATGAGGAAAATCCGAAAAGTAGCAACAAAAAATAAATAAACAATTAATTTTAGTAGAACCATTGAGCATTATGCTTCTTTGACCTCTCTTTCAAATGTCTATCATAGGGACTATACATACTTTTAGTTTAATGTAATTTGTTTTTCTTGGGATTTAAATCTTCTAAGTTAAGACAGATGCATATTCACTGTTGTGGTAGGTTTTGAGTTTCTTATTTTCAGCTACAGAAATATTAAAATATCACACTAGTGATACAATGGTATAAGCTAGCTACTTCGGAACAAAGTGTTGTGGAGATTATAGGCGAGGGGTTCTAAGTTCAGCCCAATTAATATTGATACTGTGTCCGCTCAGTAGTTGTAATTGACGTGGACACTACTAGAGAAGTCCGAGGTGTCTATGTTGGGCGGTAGTCAGGGTTTGGATGTTGTGTAGAGAAGGGAACTGAGAATCAGGCTTGTCAGTTGAAAATCATACCAATACTAAGTGGTTCGGACTCCACGTAAAGCTGTAGGTCCCTCAGATGCCCTGCTTATTGGGCTATTAATAAATGGCTCTTTCTAAGAAACTATCACTATCAACCTTAATAACAATGACTATACTCATTCATCTACACTCTTTTGCCCCTCATATTCGCCCATGTCTCTACGATCAACATTTTAATAATGAATATGTGTATGGTTTTTTACAATATGGAAAAGTTCTAGTCAAACTGATTCCACCCAATGTTTACATTATTAAATATTTACTGATATATCTATTGTACATAAAAGTATTTAGTTTATGTATAATATAAATCCATCTAAAATGAGAGAATCCTAGATAACCAGGCACCATCCTATTGAAGTGCTTGCAGCATATCTGATCAGGCACGGATCCAGAGCAGTGAATTGGGGGGGGCGAACCTGCCGGGGGGTCTGGGGGGTATTCCCCCCAGTAAGGCGGGGGTCCGGGGAAAATTTTTGCTATTTTAACGTCCTAGAAGTATTGTTTTTAGAAGTTTGGGGGGTGTTTTTAGGGTTTAAATATAGAAGAATACCTAAGTTCTGTAATCGAAAATAAGTTTGGCATAAATTTATTCCAACAGCCGATTAATGACACTAGTATAAACAATTATTGTCAAATTGGTATTGCCATAGGTATTGCCATTGATACTTCTTAGAACCCCTGGGGTAGTTTCCTGATGTAATTTCAAAATAAATTGTACAACTTCGAAATAGCATTTAAGTATATACATTTAATATCACAACTATTAAATAATAAAATGGATTCCATTGGAATGTTGTATTGTTAAAATTTTATGGAAACAGTTCAATGAGCAACAACTTAAACATAGTTTGGACATAGTTAAACATAGTTAACTGTGTAGAGTTACATTTAACACATTCATTACACAACCATTAATATAATAACTCAACTATCAAATCAATGTCGTCTGTCAATCAGTGTCTCGGCGTCTCGCCACTACGTCGGCGCTAGACACGCAGTGTTGCCGGCGAAAATATATAGGCCTACCAATTACCAACCGACGACTCGGAAATTCTCCTTTCTACAAACTCAGACTACACATCCGAATATTATATACACTGTAATATTATTAAGACGGTAACAATTACTAATGTTATTTTCATGACGGTAAATCAAATATTTTATTAACATTTTATTCTAAGCATGTAGGTACATTTTTTTGCTTTTTTCCGTTTGGGGGGGGGCGATCGCCCCCATCGCCCCCCCCTTAAATCCGTGCCTGTATCTGATAGAACATTAACAATTAATTATATTGCTAAACTAAAATATGATAAATTCAAATTTATACTTATGCCTTAGACTCAAACAATAAGTTACTAGAGTTCAATATTTAAGACACAAGATCGAAATTAGATGTCATGTTCTTTGTCAAATTCCTTCAATCTGAAATGCTGATTAATTTTTTTAAGTTGTGTTATGTACATACAAATTACGGAATAATTAAATTAGGTGTATCTTTGTACACACATGACTTTTCACACACCTGCACAATACCGAGTAATGACACAGTTGTTTCCGAGAAGAAGAACGTCTTTGAGATGCATTGAGCGGCGAGCCAGACCCAACAGTAAGTGTTCTCCTGCATGGGCCCGTAATAACGCCACCTAAACATATACAATATTTTTTCATGATTTAAAATTACAAAAAAATCTGCTATTCTGAATGTAGTCTTATCCAAGAGAAAATATAAGATATTTACCTTAAGAAATTGATAGTCAAGATACGGACGAATGGATATGACAAGTGCAGTTGTGTGAGTTTAGTCATTGTCATTGTTACTAGTTAAGTCAAATTATTTACACATAACTCTAAAATTAAATGATATTGTGAAAGAAAACAAGACTATATTCCTTAGAACAAATTTAAAATGATTCGGTTAGTAGTTGGTTTTATTATTGCAATTCTTTGCTAAGAAATAAAAAAAAATTCTGCTGAAGTGATAAGATTTTTCTATACTAGTCAACTTTCTTCTGGTAAGTGTTGTTTTTAGATTAAACACATCTAATGGACCTTGCTCTGTTGATATTCACAGTCATGCTTACGTGAATTTCATTTATTTCCGTATGTTCTTCATGTGTTTTATTTAAAGCTTTAGTATTTTATTTTATTTTATTTTATTTTTTATTTTATTCCATCCTATATATTAAAACAACCAGGTCATTTAGTTTACTCAATTTCTGAACCTATTACTTGACCGATTTTGATGAAATATTTTTATTCAAAAGATAATTTTGATTTCTATGTCATAACGAAGCTAGATTTTTAAATTCCCATAGATTTTTGTCCTTCACGGCATGAAAGTTACAATGTTATTCTTAAGGAGATTAATTTTAATTGACCTGCTGGTGGTCATTTAACATATAAAAATTGTAATGAGCCCAAATAATTTGTTAGGTTAAACATAGAGAGCAGCACAGTAAAATATCAAGTTAATTATAAAAGAAAGAATACATGTCTGTCTATGAGTATGTTATCATCAGACGTTAAATAAAATGAAAACATTTGAAATAGGCTTAATAATGACATTGGTTTGTTTATAATTATTATACTATAAACAGTGTACAAATCAAGTGCAGTGAGTGAGCTATTTGCTCTTGATTTTATTTAATACAGTTTAATTACTAATATTTTAGGTCAAAAGTTACATGCCGAGACCGAAGTGTCAGGAGCGCAGCGAGTGACAGGGTTGGCACACATATTTACTTAACCCTTATCACGCTGTAAGCACATATGTTGACTTTGCTCTAAATGTGTAAGCGCATATACACGTAATGCATTTACGTATATATAAAAAAATATATAGAATATGTACTTATATATATATATATAGATATATATATATTTATATATATATATATATATATATATATATATATATAGAATAAAAATATATATATAGAAAAATCATATTTTCATAATATTATTTCTGATTTAATCCGGTAGTGCGTTTGGGTTATGGGCGGTGACTCATGAGAGATACATTGTGAGACTTGTGACCTTTTGTTGGCCTGTCAATCACTACATGACTGGATTTTGTCTGGCAGTGTACATTTCTGCCGCCTAATGCCACAAGCGCATATATGCGTAGCTACTGTCGAGCCAAACGGTTGTCATTGTCTGCCACCTCACCTCTTTGAAACTGTGTATTTAGTTATTTTTATCATTACTTTAGTTTAATATATGCCTGTAATTTATTAGTTTTAAGTCTCAATATGAATAATCCGGCCGATTTTGATTTTGTGGAAGGTACTAAATACATCATATTCAAGTGTTATATGCTATATGTATTTACTTATTTTTTATTATATGTGTTATGTACAGGCCTTGTCTTTATCAGTAAATGTACTCAATTATAAATATTTTATTAATAGTAATAATATTTTGTATTGATTCATACTGTATAAGTGATCTATGCCTGAGGCTTACTTTCAAGTAAAAATTTGTTTATTTACATATTCATATATAAGAAAAAAGGTAAAGTAAGCTAATAAAAGTTTCAAAACAATATCTTTTATTTTCCTGCACAGAACAATAAAAAAATGAACAACTAAAAAATATAATTTTGATTTTTTTATAATAAATTAACGCTTAATGGAAAATAGGCATTGTACAAATTGCGCTTTAAGAGTTAATACATTAAAATTAATGTGTCTGTAGTTTCCTACTTCATTATGAAAATTAATTAAATGAGAAGACTCATTCTTGTTCAGGGATGCGTACGTACTTTAAATCATAAAATATGTAAAAAATATAAAGGGATATTTTTGTACTCACAATTGATATATTTCTGGTTATTTTATAAAAGAGAGTTAGTTTTATATAAGGAAGATACTATCCTACTTTTAACTGTTACAAATACTAAAATGTAACAATTCAAATAAGAGCAATTCATGAAACATATGTTTAAAATGTACAACTTATATACGTATTAAACCACTGTATTCCACATAGTATAAAAATTATGATCAGTACAGCTACAGGAACATTTTGTTGGTTAAGATTGAAATTATTTAACACAACATTGAATGAAACTGTATCTACTTAAGTTAAATATGTGCAAATAATTACTGCAAATAACCTAAAAATGAATAGTTCTTATTTCACATTCATTAATTCTTACGATTCCTCAGAATCAATCAGATCTCTCAATTTATTAAGAAGCCAGTTCCATTAAAAACTGACCAAAGAAAAACATTAAAAATATATTTAAAATCATACGGTGTTAGATAATTTTATAAACTAAGATAAAATCACCCACAACTACATAATCAAATAAACAATTTTGGTGATACATTGGATTTCTAATTGATTAAGGTGTATACTACTTGAGTTTAGAAAGGATTTAAAAATTATTTTTAGTCTATTGGTACTCAGTATTTTTATCACAATGGCAGCCCACTCAAGTTAGATGGATAAATGGATTGACAGTCCTTTACGCTTTGACATTGATATGACAACGTTTTGAACATACTCAAGTGATGTTTTATGTAGTGTAAAGTGATAAAGATACCCTAATTGCAAGATCTAATACTTTAAATGAAAGATACCAAATGAAAGATTATAAGAGTAAATAGAAAAAAATGGAGATAGTCGAGGGCTGCAGCAATGAATACAATATTTCTAAAAGAAGAACATAAGGTATGGTGAAAAGTAAGCCTGTTTTATTTAGGCAGGAATTGAAGTTTAACAAGTCTCCAATAGAGTGCTCTGCTCTGAATAAAGGTAGTTCAGAGACAGGGACAGTCAGCAGAGAGTACGACAAAGAGAGCTGACGCTCCTCTATCTCTCTCCCACACATATACTGACTTGAAGAAAAGGCTCTGCATTATCTATTAGCATTTTCAAGCTTATTTTCAAGCTCTCTGCCAGGCTGAATTTTTAATATGGGGTCTGTACTTCTTCTAGACATTTGTGTTTATTGACTGTAGTGATTCATTATGTTAAAATGTCTAAGGGTTTAATAGATATCGTTTAGTCCCCCATTTCAGTTCCTCATTGATGCATGTATCGCATTGGAAGTGTTTCATGAACTTTTTGTTTGAGTGTACTGAACTTTTCTTTTTAAGTTGCTTTCAATATCCTATCTTTAGGAATATAATTAATTGAACCATAACCTAATAGTTTTTAGAGAGAGAGAGAAAGGGGGGAAGTGATTTACCTGATCGTCCAGAGATAACTCTGTGAACGCAGGAATATACTTTGCCCATTCAACAAGGTATAGCAGTTGCTGCTTCATGGAGTCACAGACATCGCTGATATTAGCAATGGACTTGTTGGAAAGGTCGTAGTCATTCCCCATCTGTTCATAAAAGCAAACATTTTACTTTCACAAAAGCAAATATTTTACTAAGTACAGACTAAAGATTCAGCAAAATATAATAATTGAAATTTGAGAAGTTCTGTTTTGTTTGATATTAATTGAATTTAAATAAATAAATAAAAATGCCTTTATTTACATAAGCGTTTCTCAGTTTTACACTGCTTTTCAGAGCAACTCGAGTCAAAAATAAAACTAACATGAACAGTGAATAACTAATCCTAAAGCAACAAGTGAGACATATTATATAACTATACAACTAAACATTAACAACTTCTGATCAACTATTTCACCATTTAATAGCATTTCCCTAAGCTTTACCTTAAATGTTTCATGTGAGTAAGGCTTGAAGTTATCGGGGAGGTCATTGTACAATGTCGGGCCGAAATAAGTATAGCTTTTCCTCCCAGCTTCAAGCCTAACCTTTGGAAAATGAAGTTTTCCTCCGTTACGTGTGCTGCGCTGTGAGACCTCATCCCGGAATGAGAGTCTCTCGCTTAGATACTGGGGCTCATTGAGCTTTAAAACTTTGTGAGTCACGCAGCAGGTCAGCAGCATCCTGCATACGGCCTTCATGGGAAGGAGGTTTACAGACTGCCTGAAAAGACTAACGTGGTCGTACCGCCTTAAGTTAAAAATAAAGCGTACGGCAGAGTTTTGGATTTTTTTAATCCTTTCTGTATCCTCTTTGGAAATACTATTACCTTATGCAGGATAGCAATAATAAAATACTGATAATACGAGAGACTGCATGAGTCGTAGTTTTGCGGATTCAGGTAGCAGGCTTCTAAATCTATATAGCCCCCTCAGTTTGCCCAAGGCACGCTGGGAGGCGTAGGTAACGTGATCAGAGAATGTGAGGCCACTGTCTAGAATGACACCAAGGGTCTTAACTCTGTCACATACTGTCAGACGATGGCCATCGAGTGACACGCCAAACCCAGACTCACCGAGACCCTGCACCACATTCTTTGGGGCAACGTGGACAACCACACACTTGTCTAAATTGAGTTTGAGACCGTTCACAACTGACCAACTAGAGATCTTATCCAAATCAGAGTTAATTTTATCAATGGCAGGTTTTATACTGCTTTGGTCATAAGATAAGTGTAGCTGAGAATCATCTGCGTACAGGTGCACAGAACAGTGTTGTACACACTTAGTGAAATCAGCTGTGTACAAATTGAATAAAATTGGTCCCAAACAACTACCTTGAGGTACACCCCGCTGTTTTTCTAGGGGCCTTGATGTCTCACTCCCAAGCTTTGTTACTTGCAGTCTGTCACCTAAGTAAGATCTCATCCAATCAATTACTTTGTCGCTAAAATGGTAATACTTCATTTTCGCTAGTAGCATATCATGGTTGATGGAATCGAAAGCTTTTGAGTAGTCTAATAAGACAAGGGAGCTGTATCTGCCCTTGTCCCTAGCATCTATTATATCAGTAAACATGTTTGTAAGTGCAGTACATGTGCTATGATTCTGTCTAAAGCCTGATTGGAGTTTTGGCAATATGTCTTCTGTCTCAATGAATGATGTTATTTGATCCACTACAACCTTTTCAAGAATCTTAGACATCGCTGGTAGGATTGAGATTGGTCTTAAATCGTGCATACTTGATGGTGTTGTTACCTTAGGTAAGGGGCGTACAATGCTCAGTTTCCACGCTTCAGGAAACACTCCACTGCAGAGTGATTCATTTATAAGATGTGTAATGGCCTTTAAGGCAAATGGACTCACAGCTACCAACATTTGAATCGAGATGTCATCACAACCAACAGCATTTGATTTTATTGATTTCATTGCTCCTTTGATTACATTTTCAGATACTTTTGTAAAGCAAAAACTGTTCAAAATTCCATCCTGTCTAGTTCTCTTAAAAACACTTACAGCATTCTCATCCACATAATTTCCTGAGCCCATTTCAATAAAATATTTGTTTATTTCATCAATATTTAACTCATGTGGGGGATTTAAATTATCACTGCTCCCAACAACATTGCATTGTTTCAAAATACTCCAAAATTCTTTTGAGTTGTTGGCTGAGGATAATTTTTCTGAGAAAAAGATCTTTTTCGCACGCCATATCAAACTATTTAGTCTGTTTCTAGTGTTCTTATAAAGTTCCCAGTCTTCTTGATGCCGTGTTTTTGTGTATTTTTTTCGAAGTTTGTTTTTTATCTTCGTTAATTGTTTTATTTCATTGGTCCTCCAGGGGGCTTTCTTTTTTGTAACTCTTTTACAAACAATGGGGGCGTGTTTATCATAGATAGATCTTATCTTTGATGTCAATACCTTTTCAATTTTGTCTACTTCCCTTATATTTAAAATGCTATTCCAGTCTATGTTAGCCATATCACGCACTGCACTATTGACATCAAGCTTCGAGAGATCTCTGTAGGAGATTTGCTTTGCCTCTTTCTTAACTTTTTTTACAGTCAATATCACAATATATTAGCTTGTGGTCCGATATCTTCACCCCCCTGTGGTGTTTTAAACTTGAGGCATCAATTACGCCGATCCTCTTGACTTCAGCCGACCTGTCCACTATAATGTGATCCAACAAGGTAGCTGAAGATGCAGTAACTCTTGTGGGTTCATCTATTAGCTGCACTGTATTAGTATCTTTCAAGAGCCGGCGAAGGAACTTCGATTCATTACTTGTCTTTGAAATTAAGTCAATATTTGTATCTCCTAAATACAACACCATCTTGACTTCAACTGCAAGATCGACAAATAAGGAGTGAAACAAAGGAACCAGGCTGTCCTGTTTCCTTGTTTATATTCTGTCAATCATTTCTTACAAACAAATTTTTCAAATCTGTCTTTAAAACGATTTCCTTATATTTATCAAGTGATTATCATTATTAAAAAACAAGAATTGTTTTAAATGCAATACTCAAGAGCACAATATTTCATTTACACGTGTATTTCATAATGTTAAAGCCAAAACAGTAAACATTTAAAATTGTATTTTTTAATCTGTATAAAATAAAAACATATATGGTTAATTTTATTCATAGAATTCCTTAGTAATTGAGAATATACCTCCATTGCTGCTCCAACTTGGCGAGACAACATTTCTGCGTTTAATAATGAAGAAACGGAGAGACCATTGTTTGAGACAGATTCTTCATAACTTGGACGGCGACAGCTTATCCTGTCCCTCTCGTTCTGGACAGCTATTTAACAAATTTAAGATTATTTTCATTTCTTGTAATTGTACATTATTGTGCTGAATGTGAATTTGTAACTAAATCAGTATTAAATTCAAAAACTTTTAATTGAAAAAACTGCATGAAGACTCAAAGAAAAGAAAATTAGTTTATGCTTGGATTGATGTATAATGCATTCATTTTTAATGCTAAAAACATATATTCTATTAATGCTAGCTAGATATGCGCTATACATAAAATTCATGTTTAAAACTAACAAATCCCCCACTTGACTTGAAACGCAGATGGCTGATCCTCACACTGTTATGAAAACATCCTTACAATATTACAATATTCTTTATTGTCATGCAAGATTCACAAAATAAGCTGGTTAAAGAGACTCCATACAATTTTTTTTACAAAAAACAGTTCTATACAAATAAATTTAAGATAAATTTATATCATGAATGGTGATGATTTTAATAATTAATAAACATAAAAGACTGAACATTAATAAACATTATAGTGAATACTGTATCGTTATTAAAGGTCCAATCTAGTGAACCATAAGTTGATATTATGGCATTTAAAATTTAAAATAGTCAAGAATGTTATTCAAAGTTTCAAATATATAACTATAAGAAAATTATAAAACACTAAATATTACAAAAAATATCATATGATCTACTATAACGTGTCTTCAGCTATCAAATTACACTTTAAGTGTTATGATACGGGCATTATTATAGACTGAATACCGTTGGAATAGAATGCCATGTTTTGGGCATTTTTCTAGTTGCGTAACGGCTCTTTTAATTTAGATTCAAAAAATAAACAGACATTAAATAACACAACATAAAGTGTATACAAAACTAAATACATAATACTTTTTATGTTTGACAGATGAATATAAACTACATAATGGTGTGGTTACCAAAAACAAATTAATGTATTCAGTCTTTAACATAAAAAATACATATGTTTTTTGTATTATACTAATCAAAATTCTCTTCCATTCATCGTTTAAAAATATCCTATAAAAAGTTGACTTAAATGTATTTGATATTGAATTTTGCCAACAAAGATAATATGTAATCAATACAGCATTTCCGTTAGTGATATAATTACTGAATAAACTTCAGTAATTTTATACTGTTTACTAACCTTCTTTTTTCATCCCAGCTTTGAAGCATTTTCTCAAGCGACAATATCGACACTGGTTCCTTTTGTCTTTATCTACTATACAGTTGCGGTTGAACCTGAAAGCAAAGTAAATAGTTTATAGTTGTTGATAGAGACATTATTTAAGGCGGTTGGTGATTTTGGATCTAACCTCTATTAGGCTAATGTTAAACAGATAAGTTGATATTTCATTGGATAAAATTATGTGATATGTAATTTAATAGTCTGAAAATGTTGATTGCTTAGTGTAATTCATTTTATTTTAATGTTTGTGATAAACGTATTTAAAAAGTCCTAATTAAAAATTTTCTTAGAATGAAAATAAATTGGAAATGAGCAATCATTCAAGAACTTATCAAAATTTTAATTGGCAAAAGACATTCATGAATATGCTTTCAAAGACTACTAGTAAAGCAATGTTTTTGCCCTATTTGAGGAAATTGAACATAATTTATGGAGAATGCACTGCTGGTCAGAAACCAAACTGGGAGTCACCAGAATTTCTTATCACTCAAGCCCACGCTAACCTGGTTCATATAAAATATCAATGAGATTTTATTAAAATATCATTGGTGCTTATAAGAAGGAGGTTCGAGCTATTCCCACAGAAATGTTTAAAGGAAACATATAAAATGGATATAGATGAATCTCTATTTTCTGCCAATTGGACTTCCCTCATTTAAAGTACAGTCTCATCAATCTTTAAATAATACATATTTGCATTGGTTGGATACCAAATAAATAAACTTCAGCAAGAAATGAATATAATAATTTTTTCTTTCTGCAGCTGGAATCATTAATACGCTGTAATATTTAGTAAATAAAACATTTTCATGTCCAAGAATTATTGCTTTTATATAATTTATTCAGTACAAGTAAACGTCACACAACACAAAATTTATTACAATATAAGCACAAAATGCACAAATATATTACAATACCAAATGCACAAATATTATGGTGATCGATTTCGGTGAACCACGCTAACCGTACTTTTTGTACTTGTATTGTAATATATTTGTGCTTATATTGTAATAAATGTGTGTTGTGTGACGTTTACTTGTACTGTATATGTACCAACACATTATGCTAATTAAAAAACTATAATTTTATTTTAAAAACAACACTATTGGGCTAATCCGCTGTGACTAAGCAGTCTAAGGCCAGGGTTGGAGATAGTGCAAGTTCGAATCCAGCATGAACTTGAAGAATTTATCAGCGTTCACCTTGTGCTGTACTGTTTCCCCCTTTAATCTCTTTGAATAAGTTCCCTGCACTGATCAATAGTCTATAAAATGGACATAGTAAGGCTAAGAAAAAGACTAGCCCCTCCTTAAAAAATTCTTTACCAGTTGTTGTACTAGAATATTGCTGCACTTGTATTATCATGAGTCGATAAGGGGGCTAGAGGGAGGGTGGATACAGTGCAGAGCATATTTTAACAGATTTTCACTGGGTGACATGGGGGGGGGGGCAGTGGCAAATACACATTTTCCACAAGATATTGAATACAGGAAATCCCCTGTTTCAATTAATTATATAAGGCTCTTCCTGGGAAAATGTGATATTTTAAAGCCTAAAAATGTGAATTAAGTATTATTTGGTATTATTCAGATTTAAAAAATATTTTGTTGGGAAACCAAGCTTTTGTTTATTTTATCTTTAATAAAAACTAATTAAGATAAAATAGTTTGAATTATATTTTTACTGTGGTAGAACGAAATATTTAAAGTAAACTTTTATTACAGAACGATTTTATTGTGGAACATTTTGTTTGCCACACCTTCCGTTAAGTTAAATACATCACTGCATTGACTTCATAAGTCCATTACGTACATGACCTTGATCACAATAAATTTACTCATTAATTCTAACATTAACGAATTCCTGTTTGTACTTTTCACAAAGCAGAAAAAGAGTAATATTTGCATGAGACAAATTTTAAATTTTGTCCCTAAAATTTGCTGGCATCAGCTACCTCCACTGGGTGACAAAATCTTGGAACTAGGTGACACTTGTGTTGCCCAGTTAACATGTTATTTTATGTACTGATACAGTGCTGTCCACTATGTAGTTAGTCATCGACCTCACATGATGTGGACACAGCTGATGCTCTGACCAATATACTCAGGATGTTCTCTAACTCCCTGCTTTATAAAAACTCTTTTTTTAATATAACTCAAACCATGATATAACATGTGAAGAGTAAAATTGAAGTTAATAAGAAATATTAGGAAGCTCAAGAAATTAATGATAGGAAATTTAAATAATTTTTTTATTTATTTGCAGTGATTAATCATGGTTTTTTCCTCCTCTCATTTTTAATCCTCTTATTCATCCTAAAGAATGTAAAAATGGGTTCATGTGAAAAGTTATGAATCGAAAATTAACTTTCCAAAGATTAAAATCTCAAACAACAACATAAATTCATTTATTTATTCCTAAGACACTGATACTTAAGATGTGGGTGAATATGGATTTTGACAAGTGTAATAAGTGTTGATAAGTAAATTTAGTCATTGTTAAAAACTAAGGTAGAATATTCTTTAGAGAGTGTCATTAATTAATAGCCCAATGACAAATGAACAGCCGGTGGTTATCAGCTGATCCATTTTAAAATTTGTTATGACTCTGATTGGGATATATATATATAGGGTGTTATGACTCTTTAGCTTATATAGGGTTTTTAGTCACTTACAGACTAAAAAATACGTAACACTTGTATCTGTAACCACAACAAGAAATGCACAGGGAGTGGTAATGTTAGAAGCAGGATGTTTGTTCATTCTAAGTGAAATAAAATACCATCAAATAACTTTAGGTCTCAAATACCATAAAATAACTCATAACTCTAAACTCAGAATAAACAACTATTTTCTTAACAATATTTTGTCATTATATTAACTATGGGACAACCCTGCACACTTCACGTACCAACCCTGTCACTCGCTACGCTGACTAGTTCTAGGCTTTACCAACTACGCTACCAACCAATTACTCTGTATCACCAAGTCACTCTTGTCTTCTATTTTCAGAATTCCTTTCCACCTTCACACAAATCACTGACTCAATATTGGTTTGAGTATCCAGAAAATACTCTTATAGCTCTCTGTAATACCAATTTATTGTCAATTCCTTTGGTGTAAATAACACTCACCTACAAGTGTAGACGTGGTTCTTCCTGACTGATCGCCGGAAGAATCCTTTGCAACCATCACAGCTGGCAGCCCCATAGTGTTTACCCGTGGCCCGATCTCCACAGATGGCACAGTACTGACTCAGAACCAGCATCCCGCCAACTCCTGAGTGGCCGCACATTTGGAGCTCTGCGTCTCCTGAGAACAAGAACATGTTTATATTTTTTAATTGTAATTATTAGCAAAACAGGCACATGTAAAAAATATGACTGAGAT
This sequence comes from Stictocephala bisonia, assembly GCA_035578905.1. Lineage (NCBI taxonomy): Eukaryota > Metazoa > Arthropoda > Insecta > Hemiptera > Membracidae > Stictocephala > Stictocephala bisonia. Next base: position 271,450 of record JAQJVL010000329.1, read on the forward strand.
TATACTATGTTTTACGATACCTCTAAACATTTTATTGTTAAAATATTTATTATTATTTTTATCAATGTTTTATCAAAATATTTATTTTGTTAAAAAGTTTGTTAAAGACTTGTTTTTACTATTATATTCAGAGAAAAAAATGTTAACTAACGTCAGAAATAAAGTAGGCCAACAACCAATCCATGGGCGTACCCAAAGAGGGGCATGGGGGCAGCCCCCCCAATAAGTAGAAACATATTTACAATATTTAAAAAATAATAATTTCATTTTCTTGTAAGACCATTTCAAAATTAGGTTTAACTATAAAGAAGTATTGGAAGGAATAAAGTTTAATATTTCAAGTCTCTGCTTCCTCATTTTAATATGAACTTAACACTTTGTTGGCTTAATTCTTACAACAACTAACAGGCCTGTCATGAATAGCTTTGGAGATGGAATGACTCCACAGCACCAACGCTCCAACGCACACACATAACAGCTTTTGTGCTCTACAAAGGTACATACACTCAATTTTAAGTGCTCTCCCGTCTATTACTGTGGAACGATCTTTCAGTACACTTCAAAGAGTTAAAACTTGGCTCAAAAGAACCATAGGAGAAAAAAAAGGTTGACTTTTATAAGTTTTCATAAAAAATTGTATAAAGAAAACCGTGACTGTTTGAAAACATCATGTTAGAAAGGTTCTCAGCAAACCCAAGAAATTTGTTTTTAGGCCAAGGACAGAGGAGTGAAAAACAGTTCATTACTTTGTGTCTACCACGTGAAAACTATGCTTATTTTAATTACACAACTGAAATGTTCTTTTAATTCTCCATTCTGTTTTACCACCTTCCACCCTGAGTCCCTTACTGTAATCACAGTCTGGCCTAACAACAACATCATGGCATGCCCCCCTCTCTCCCAGTTATTTGATCCTGAGTAGTCACCAAATTTAAAAATGTACCTTACAAACTTAAATGGCTAGATTATTGACTTCTTTTGAGAATATCTTCTTTCAAGGAAACCAGAGAACACGTTGGTGAACAGAGTATTAATCAAAATAACAAATTATAAGAATTTCAACAACATGTAAATTGTAACTCGGGTTGAAAGAATAATATATAAAGAAAATGGAGGATGCTTATTCAAGTATGGGGTTTTTATCATTACTGTAAAAAACTCATGTTTTCCAGATATAAAACTTCATTTCATTATTTTCACTAAGTTAACAGCTATACAAACAAAAGTTTGTCAAATATATCAAATGCTTTTTTTTTAAATAGAACTACAGAAAAATTAACATTGGTAGTTTTTCCTATTGACTGACTTAAACTCTTCTTTGGAAAATCAAGTGTGGTGGTAATTTTTTGATTTTCCAATAATTGTTGAAGCAACTTTTGAATTATATTAATAATAATTTTACAGCATGATAAACAATACAACTGTAAACATATGGAGTTTTTATTAAGATGCAGCCAATTTTAAAACACTGCTAGATTACAGAGTTTTAGTGTATACATAAGTATAAGCTAAGGTTTAGACTTAGCTTTTTGATATGAGATATATTTAATTGAAATATTTTTATCATTTTGTTTTATTTTTCTTTTGAAAACAGTACTTATACTTATTGGTGATAATTTTTAAATACAGGTAGCCATGTTTTATATAAAAATATCAGTTTCTAATTAGAATATTACATGTTGATAGAAGTTATAAATAAAATATCAGACAGAACAATATTTAATATACACATATAAAAGACACAAAGATTTTATCATCTCTTTTTATACATATACATAAAAATGAGCAGACATGCAGTGATTGATGTGGTAAACCATGTTTACCAATCTTAAGAGTCTGCAGAGACTGTTGGCCATATTGGTTTTAAACTCATAAGAACAATGTTATTTGCGAATCCATATTTTTTTGTTATTTATTGACCAAAAGTTGTGTATGAGGTGTCATTTTTAACGTTATCATAATGTACATTGGGTTTGCTTTTGATTTTTTGAATACATACGCCTAGTTTTGAAAAATAGGTGAAAATAAAAAAATTCAAACTAAATATTTTTTTCTATAAAACTAATTAGGAATTTACAAAGCAATTCCAACGCGCAATTTCATTCTTGATCAAATGCAATTTGCTTGGAAAAAATCTGTTGAAAAATAATTGTTTAATTTGGATACGTGTGATCTTATGTTCAGTGTGAAAGTAACATTGTTCTTATGGGATTAAAACCAACTTGGCCGACAGCCTTTGCAGAATCTTACACCAAAGGGACTCACAAAGGATGATAATATATTGAATATGCACAATTTTAATTAATTAAAAAATGCACTTTTCAAAAAATGTTAATGTCAATACAAAGAACAACGTAATTGAGTAACAATATTATATATTGTGCGACAAATCGTTTTGTGCTATATGAAACAATGTTAACAGTTGGGATATTTGTACCTGCATCAGGGTCCTCAGAGGACAGGACACCGGGATATGTGGAGATGGTGCCGGCAGCTCTTACTAGACTTTGACCATCAGGCTTAAAAAGTGTGCATCCAGGTCAAAGGTCAGTAACTTGATAAGGCGGATGAATTGACACTGTTGATAAACTGTATATATAACATTAAAGTCAAGTCTATTATAGCTAGTCTGTCGAAACACTTGTGATTACTATGTCACGCCGTGTTTTACAGCGTTCCACTAATGAGAACTGAATGAGCCTATATTTCATATCTGTAGACTTGAGACCGGTTAGTCCATAGTATTCATATTTTGATAAATATCAGTATCTTTACATGAAAGCTAGAATTAACTCTCCCTTGTAAGTAACGCTCAACGACGGGACTTCCATCAGCGAGTCTCTGGCAATCATCTATTACGAGTAATTTCATTATCTGTACAAGGGACAGGGTCTTTTTCGGAACGTCTCTTGTACATGGTAAAGATTATCTACCAAGCTTAGAACTAAACTAAAGTTACCACCAAACCATTTTTGCCTTTAATATAGGTCACGTAGTGACCTTCAAAAAAATTATAAGCGTTATCACTTTATTTATCACTCAGCACCGTCTGGTTTGGTTAGGTTAGGTTGTAAGCACTTTCACCGAGGGTTTGTTAGGTTATGTTACGATGAAATAGATATAGTTAAGTATCAGTTGACGTGTTACTGATAATCAAATCAAATCAAATCAAAATTCTTTATTTACATGAACATTGAGTACAGTAATGGCGTCATAAAATGGTACAGAAATGTTAACATAAATAGTCAGGTATTGAAAAATTCTTCTAGGGTGTAAAAAGATTTCTGTAGCAACCAGGTCTTGAGCGATGTCTTGAAATTCTTGTCTTCTCTACGTCTCTTTAGGTCTCCTGGGAGTTGGTTGAAAAGTTTTCTTCCCATGTAGGTAGGTTTCTTTTCAGACAGGGTAAGGTGGTGTGTTGGCAGAGCATAGTCATGTGCGTTTCTAGTATAGTAGTTGTGATTGTTACCTAGGTGGGCAGGTTTCTGAGCTATTGTGTAGCAGATGGCCTCGCAGATATAGAGTGAGACCACTGTCAGGATTCCAAGTTCTTCAAAGGCCGGACGGCATGACTCTTGAGGAGTCAGTTCTGCTAATATTCTAATAGCCTTTTTTGCAGAACTAGAACACGTTCAGTGTTTCTTGCTGAAGAGTTGCCCCATGCTAATAATCCGTACCTCAAGCGGGACTCAACTAGAGAGAAGTAAGCTGTTCTGGTAGTATCTTGGTTACAAGAACTTTTTACTCTTTTAAGACAATAAATACTGGAATTAAGCTTACTACAGAGATCGTCAATGTGTGGATTCCAAGATAACTTGTCATCTACTATAATGCCGAGATACTTTGCTTCGTTATCTTGAGCTATTTCTGGTAAGCCATAGTAGTCACAGGCTCTTCGGCCTTTCCATATAAGTTGCTGTGTTTTGCTCTCATTAAGAACAAGATTATTATATTGGCAGTATTGTTTGGTCATATTCAAGGCTATAAAAGAGTTAAGTTCAAGGGATATTGAGTCTTTTTGTGCAATAAAAAGGGCTGTGTCATCTGCATATAGCATTGCTTGGGCCCAGTCAAGAAGATAGCTTGGAAGGTCATTCGTTAGCAGAATAAAAAGCACTGGTCCCAAAATCGATCCCTGAGGGACACCTCTAGTGATAGGGAGTAAGGTAGATCTTGCTTTATGGGATGTATTATTGATTGTGTAGTTCAATTCAACTAATTGCTGACGGTCTTTCAGGTAGCTAGCAAGCCAGTTTTGTGGTGCTCCTCTAATGCCCATGTTCCCTACTTTTTGGAGAAGTAGAGAATGGTTTAGGCAATCAAAAGCCTTATTGAAGTCCAGCAGCATGGCAGTCACAGTAGTATTTTCTTCAAGTTGGTCAATGATGAATTCTGACAGTTGAACTATAGCTGTAGTTGTGGATTTACCACGGAGGAAGCCATGTTGCTGGGTCGTCAAGATGTTGTAAGTCGTCAGATGTGTTATCAGTTGGTTTAGTAAGATCTTTTCCACTACTTTAGATATTGTCGGGAGAATTGATATTGGTCTATAGTTTTCCACTGAGGTTACGCTGCCTTTTTTGTGAACCGGGAATACTTTTGCAAGTTTAAGTTTTGTCGGAAAAATGCCTTGTGAAAATGAAAGGTTGATTATGTGACATAAAGGACTCACAATTTCATCCTTGCAGTGTTTCAGTAGTGTGGAGGTGAGTTCATCGATACCTGCTGATGGTTTTGATTTCAGAGATGCCAGTGTACGGGAAACCTCTTCTGGTGTGGTGGGATGAAGGATGAAATCTGGTATTTTGCCATAGTCTTTGCGTGTTGATAATTGATTATTTATGGTTTGGCCAGCATTGCAGAGAGTGATGTCAGCTATTTTTGTAAAATACTGGTTGAAGTACTCAGCTATTTCATTAGGATTCTTGATTTCTTCTTCATTGATTACAAGTTTTAGTGATTTGTCCTTTCTACTATTTTTGCATCTTTCGTAGTTAATAGCCTGCCAGATAGCCCTTTGTTTGTTGTTTGAGTTGTCAATAAAGTCTGAAGTTGACTGTTTTCTTAGTTTTTTTAAGTAGAGGTCATATTCTTTTTTTCTGTCAGCAGTTTCTTTTTTATGGTCATCGTAGCCAGTTGTCCTTTCCATTTCCAGAGCTCTGAGGAAGGACTTTCTTAATCTTTCCGACTCTTCATTGGTTGCTTTAAATATTGAATTCCTTTTCAGACGGGATTTTTTATGAGGGCATGTTAGGTTGAGAATTTGAATGAGGATTTCATGAAAATAGTTATACGATTCTTCCACAGAAGGGGTGTTGTAAACATTTTCCCATGTCTCTAAATGTAGTAGGTATTTAAAATAATCCATGTTTTCCTGTGAGAAATGTCTATTAGATAAAATGGGTGGAGGTAGTTTTTTATTTAGAGTAATAATAGTACAGAGCTGAGCAATGTGGTCTGATAGACCAGTGACGACTAGATCAGTGGCAATTTTACTCTTGTCAAGGTTTGAGAAAACAAAGTCAATTGATGATTCAGTGTTTGAAGTGACTCTAGTTGGTGGAAGATCTATCCTATTGATGTTATGACTGGCCAACATATCTTTTAACTTTCTGTTTCTGTAGTCATGATTTAGCCCATCCACATTAATATCACCCATGATAATTGTGGGGATACATGTGAACTTGCTACTTCGTATGAAAATTTGTCACTTGCTCAAGAAAAGCGCGGACATTTCGAAAAGCAAACAAGGGACGTTCTAACTTTGGCTCTAGAATTTGGGACATGAATAAAAAATCGACGTAAGTAACATCATACTTCGTTGACCAGCTTCCATTTTATATGTCCATTGCCAATGATTTGCCTTTGGGAGTTTTCAATTAGTTCTCAAAACTAATAAGTCCCCGCTGGGAATTCGACAGCCCAATCTATGAGTATTATTGTAGTAGACATACAAGCTCACCGTCAGCGGGCTAAAACATGTTTCAACTGTACGGTTCGTGTTTATTATTATAGTGAGCTATATAGAAAAATTTATGATTATTAAAAGGTCCAGTCTAGTGGACCATAAGTTGATATTATGATTTTTTAAATGTAAAATCATCAAGAATGACATTTACAGTTTTACAAAGCTAACTGTAAAAATTTGTAAAAATACTCGATTTTTTACATAAATTAACAATATGGTCCACTAGAATAGTTTTTCGCTTATCAAATTACAGTTAAAGTTTTGTGATACGATCATTATTATGGACCGAATGCTTCATATACGACAAAGACATGTATTATTCGTTTTTCGTGAGGCGAAACTGCTCCTTTATAATGAAGACACAAAATTATTTAAATTCGTAAGGTTTGCGAAATTTATAAATTCTACTTGAAAGCTTTTATTTGATCAGTAAAGTTCATAAAGAGATAATATGAAGTAAATCGAATCGGTTTTAACTAATATTTTATAACAATAACAGTAAATGTTCAACCTTGATTACTTTAATGGCTGGTTGTACGAGTATTTATAAGCAACACTAAATATTTTTAGATCAACTCGTTCTTTAAAAATAAACAAAACATGATTAAAAAACTAATATTTCTACACACATATCTAAACATTTTTACTTTGACAAAACCCCTTAATTATTGTAATCATATATAGAGAAGGCGGGGAAGCGGTAAGTCCAGAATACCTGGGCAAGATAGAACATTTTAGTAAGTTTTGCGTCGTCGCACCGTTCTTTACTTCAGGAGCAAAGTTATGTATGTGACATAAGTACCACTGATCTTAACAGAAAATATAAAAAACTTTTAGTTAATTGTTTATTGTTGTAGGCATACTTCCAATTAATGAGAATCATTACTACATTGGTCGGAAAATTACATTTAGACATAGTAAGAGCAATCGAAAATCGCAATGATGTGGCTAGAAGCAAATGAAGATTAATGATGGTCGACTAAATTTTTTAAAACTTAAAAATTTGCCATTTTTATCTTGGCTACTGAATTACTGTTTGGACCTTAGAGCTGTATGAGACCTATGGATTAGACGACGTTGCCAGCACAGCATCACAAATAACTTACATATGTAGATCTAAAATTAGTTATTTTAGACAGTACTTAGACAATGATTCAAGAAAGAAGACGGAAAATGACATTCAGAGAAACAACTTGCTGCGCATGCGCACAACGCTCTTTTATTACTACGCAACTAGCCAACAATCCCTTCCCTCCATAAATGCCCTACAACTTGTACAACAGTTTATCTTGGAATCCACATCTCGTCTATAAGCTTGATTTACAGTTCTCGAAATTAAAAACAATTACATGTCATTATGCCATCAGCCATTAAATTGTATATAGCAAAAATAGATGCTCTAAAAGCCTGTAAAATCCACATTTTAAAACTGAGTTTAGGCAGAGGTCGTTTTCTTATGGCAGCAGCGATCGGCTCAGGGACAGTTATAAACAAATTACAATTATTATAAATCTTTATAAATCTGACATTTATCTTTGAGTGTTTGGGGGGGGGGGGATAAGGAGACTGACAAGGTGCTGGACCTTCCATATGCCTGGCAAAATGGATACTCGACTCAGATTTAGCGCACTATTGAATGCTACTTTTATTTCCTTCCTTCTCTGTGGTTCAGGACGCTCCACTGCGATTGTCACTGCATCATGACTGATTACCGGGATTACAGTACAATGCTTCTTTTAGTTACACGAGCTATTAGCTAATATATGCTATTAGAGAAATATCTAACAATCTCTTCTAACCCTTCAATCTACAAATGAAATGCACATATAAACAGACATTTGACAGATCTTATTTCAAGTGTTGTTAACACTTACGTAAATAATTCAAATATATTGAAGACCATAATTGAGTAATAATTAATTCTCTTCTCCATTGATGGTTTTGGACGACACTTTACAATGAATCGCTTGTAGGTCAATAATTATTTCAAAATGTGTCTTCAAATATTTAGATTAACTTCCATTTAAAGTCTTGAATTGTATGTTAGCTTTGAATTGAAGAGAGATTTATATGGACTATACAAGCACGAAGTATTATCTATTATAAAGATCTACTTTTAGTTGGAACAATGGAGAACTGAAGGCAGACTCTCAAACGAGTTTTCCCGTTAATTGGTGACTGATGACTTTTTTAGGGATTCAGAAACCTTATATATTTCGCTCACTACGGAAGATGATCAACACTGTCTACTACCACCATGTACAGTATATTACTGAATATGTTTTATCTTGTAATAAATTCATTTATCCAACCTAAGAATTGATTTTTTATAATTTATATTATCAAAGAAAAAAATCATAATGGTTCAAACAAAAACACGAAAACGATTTAAATATAAACTATTTTTAAAATGTACAAAAATGAACATTGATCATCAATTTTTAATCTATTAATGATTATCTGAAAAACAGGCTAAAACCCCTTCTATACAAATCCAACACTTATATTTAGGAGTATCGTATAACCATTGACTTTATAAGCTTCTCGCCCAGTGTTAAATGCTGTGTCTAAAATCATCAGCTGTTTTTGTGATCCGTTATGGCAGCAGCTAATATAGTCCCGAGTAAAATATATTAGCTGTTTTATATATTTACCTCACTGACTGACCAAAGTACTGGCACAAATATTCTTATTACATGAGATATCTATTTACAAGTAATAATGTAATACATTCAAGGGTGCAACTGACTGACCGACTCAATCTGTACAGTTGCGTCAATCAAAGTTCAAAAATTGCAACTTAGTCCGATGGATTACGAAATGGAAAACTTTAAATGTTTAGATTACAGTTTTGAATACTCTCAATTCACTGACTCAATAATTATTTGAATATAAATGAGGAAATTTATATTGTTCATACAAACCTGAAGTTGCTTATTGTAAACATCTGCTTGTGAATAGAAAAAAAAAAAACTAAATGTTGAACCTAAATTAGATTAAACGTAACGACTCACGTATTCACGCCACAGAGTAAGCAAGAAATACAAGAGTCTGTATTAGTTCTGCTTCCTCTTGGTTTAGTCAACACAACGTAAACTATTTGAGACATATTGAAATAGACAATATTTACATAAGTGAAAGTAAACTTAAATATTGAACTTAAGAGAGGAGAGGGGGTAATGGAGTTTTCTTCTCGGGAATATTTTATCAAGCTTCCGCGTACAAGAACCATTTCTTGACTTTTTTAATACTAAATAAACGCACCCTGAAGCGTGAATTTATTCACGTTTCATTTATTTCGTGTGAATGAACTTATCACGAACATTCCCAGAAAAAAAATACTAATAAATGCAAAAGTGTGATGAACTTACAAATTGAAACAAAGACAAATAAATACAGCCAAGTTCCGTTGGTCGGTGTGTCAGTACGTCACAGGGCTTCGACCGTTCAACTGCCTCTGACGTCGATTGTTTTGTTCCAAAGTTCAGTTCCATACCTCTACTAGTGACTAGGCATGAATACTGCCTACAAGACACCTACCATCCTCTGGCTCGATGTTTTACCCATGAAGTTGTTTCGTACAACTTCTGTTACATTTGGTTGGGAAATTACCAGGTGGACCATAAGTCACTTGACACTACTAGTTTACTCATTATCAACTTGATTGACTGAAGTTGTTACTTGTCAGCTGTTTATTACAACGAAACCGTTCTGAGGATATGTTGAAGTTAGTAAATTGGAAACTAAATAAATTAACCGTTGTAAATATTTGTAAAACGTTATAAAAATTAATAATTACTGTAACAGTGAATATTTTTGTCGAGCGGCCTACCCTGTATAATTATTAATTTATTTAATTTAAGTTTACTACAACCATAAGAACCACGCGAGGTTGGATACATACATTACAACTTCACAATTTTATTAACGGGAGCTTATTTTAACAATTTCTGGAAATTATGTTTGATGTTTCAAAACATCCGAATTATATAATAATAAAATTAATGAAATAATTGTCTAGCGTTACCTGTAATGGCTGTAATACCTGTAATTCAATCGAATAATCGTATTAAACAATCGCTTTTACACAGGCTGGCTTAAGATATTTGAGGTTAGGTTTCATTTCGTAAGCAGGGTCATTAATCCACGGCTAATAACACATTTTGTGGGTATTTTTGAGCGAAGAGGGTAATTTGGGGGTGATAAACATTTGCGATAATATCAGTTACCGTAGTTTGACTTTTGATCATATTAAAATGGTTTTAATGTTTAGCGTTTTCATATAGCATTTGAGAGATTTTTTAAAATTCTTATCATTTCTAAACGGATCGCGTAAGCATGATATGAATTGACTTCTGGTGTTTTAACTTGCCCTGTTCGTCTTTGTTTTGCAAAAATTCGAGTGAATGCTCACAGCTACCTTTTGCTTGCCTTCTGATTACCTACGCAAGCTGATGATACCTGCCTATGAAGTGTCATTTCGTTCGTACCTTCTGTGATTGTAACTAATATTTGCCATTGAATGTATGAATAATGAATGCATCATGAATATCAATAAATAGTGTGTAATATACCTTTTATGAATTAATATTTATTTGACTATCCACATATGCTTCAGTATGTGGGATGTTGTCAGAGATTTAGGTAATTTTGTTATTTTCTGTGGATTATATTATAATATACTGCATTAGTTTTATCCTGTTACTGCAATGCAGTGAATCTAAACAACGCTTTTTGCTAGGAACGTCTTTAGTATGCATATTATAAGTTATTTGTAATAGCAATAAATGTTTGGTTAAATGTGAAAAGATGGTTACTGGTATTTAGATTCTTTTAACTTAACCTATGACGAGTTCTTTTAAAATTAATCCATGAAAATCAAATAGCAAATAGTTAAATATGAAGAATTGTTTTTATTAAATAACATTCTTTTTCACTAAGCTATTTTACTTTCTCATATGTGCGTTAGCATAGAGATTGTAATAGTAAAAAAAAGTGTTTACTAGTTGGTCTAAAAATGCATTTTAGGGTCCCTTGAACCCAAAAAAGTTTGTTTTTTCGAAAAAATGTTGATATCTGTCCGTATTTGTGTCTGTCTTTGTGTATGTGCAGTTCACTGGAGACCAAACTGATAAATCAATTTTTATGAAATTTGATATTATGTGTATTCAGCCAATATCTTCAGACCATTTTTCACTTTTTTGAAATTTTACTGTTTTTTATTTTTATAGGTAAAAACATACAAAAATGGAATTTTCTCAAAAACTGCTCTAAAAGTGTTGATTAAATTTTTAGGAAAGATGTAAATTACAATTTAAATATTTTAGTAAAATCCACATGTCTTGTACCTACTTGTCCATTACATTGACTATTTTTTTAGTTATGGAAAAATCATATTTGGGAATCAAACTGGTAATTTACAAAGTGTTGGTTTTTTTTATATTTTTGATAAGGGGGAAAGTTTGTGCTAATTCTTTGGAACAATTTGTTTATACTAACGCAACAAGACGTTTTGGGTAGAATATGCATATCTTATCCAGTCATTCTATTTATTAAAAATAAAATACTAGAAAGCAAGGGATCGGAAAGTATACAATTATCTCATTAATGATTTCAGTTTTGATTGATCAACGTGAGTTTTTAGCATATTGTCTAGTTTAAAGTGTTATGACTCCTCTCAATTTATCAATATTAATGACTTATCAAAAATCAGATACCTAATGCATATTACCATCAATTTAATACCTGAAATAATGTGGTAGGAACACTAATACAAAATGTTGACTGCAACAATTTTAAAAATAGACTAGGAAACGAAACCGAGAAGTAAGACCTCAGACTTCCGCCTGGGTTGCTGACCTGGCAGCAGCACCCACTCGGGTGGCAGGCGTCCCCGTGCAACGGCTCACTCGCGAACGTGTTGTGAGTGAAAAATGCACCAATTATTATTATTTTTAACGACGTCATTACCTTTATATACATATTCTTTTTTTATAATATCAGAACAGTTTCTTTGGCAAGGTTTTTACATGAAAGTCCAGTCATTTGAGGTAGTGATTATCCGATCAGAAATAACAATATATTTAAATATCGAATTTAATCTATATTTTAAAACGAGATGTTAGATTTTGGTCAGTAATCAATGTGTGTAAGAAAAGGTTTTGAAGCTGTTTGATCCCAATTAATCTGACAGGTACGGATTTTTTTCTTGTTTTGAAGAGGTATATACATCTACTGGGTTGTTATACGTTTAAACTGTCATAAACTGTTAAAATACCAATCGGCCAGTGTCATTAAATCGCATTCCAACGTAAGTCGTTAAATATGGACATTAACATGTCAGTCTCTCATTTTGCTTTCTATTACTGCATATTAAATAAAATTATTGGGTCATTGTTCCCAGTCATATAAGACGTGGCAGACTAAGTTGAGGCATTGGGGACATTTAATTAATTACTGTTCAGCGCCATCATACTAAGGAACGCTGTTACTAATGGTGTTTGTGTGAACATCATAACAAAGCTAACACATCGATATACAGTATACTAACATAGATAATCAGTATACATCGATTATGGTTGAATGTCGTGTAATACCAGTTTTTATTTCTTTACTTTTTCTTTGTTTTTTTTTTTTTACAATGCCATGGCACTTTTTTGGGCCTATTACATGATTAAAAACGCCTCTAGTATTCATTAAAATAATTGTCTAATTTCATAATAAAGTAAAATCAGAAATAGATACTTATGTTACTGTTTATTTACTTTCCACAATAATCCCACATTTATGACAAGCAATACGTAAGAGCACAAAACAATTTTTTTAATATTAAAACTGTTGTCAGGTAGAAAATGATTTCCTAAAGTTTCGACTTGATGTGGCTCAATTATTTACTATTAAGTGAATCAGTCTAAAGTAGCATCCAATTTTAGCTAGTGTATTACTTTAGATAAAAAAAAGAGCCATACAAACATGAAAGTTGGTTTCCTTCTTGAAAGTTGGTTTCCTTCTTGAAAGTTTGTTCTATCCTATTGAAACTAACATGTCCAAATCCAGCAGGAGTTTTTAAAGCGTAAACCTCTAGATCCGTTTTCTAATTCGTTTTTCTCGTCTTCTAATCTACTAAAGCTTAAGTCGGACAATAAACCAATTAATCAAACACAATCCTGACACGTAGCATCCCTCCGTGTCTCAAACTCCGTGCTATCAGTGCACCGCCGACCTTGATAACACCACACTGCCCCCAGATATCACAATTAGTCCATCCCACACACTAGGAATGCCGACCGAGCTACTAATGACTATGATAAATAATTATTCTTTCCAATTTTAAACTATGACATTATAAATTGAACGCCTATTTAGTAGTAACCAGTTGTTGAACCGTAAGTGTAAAGTAAAAAGAACGTTTAAATATAGAATTATCTTTTTTATGTTACACTAGAGAGTGGCTCTGACGTCATAGTCTGTGATAGTCGTAAGAAAAGATTTGATTCTCGACCCAACAGTTCGATTTGAAGACATTATTAGTCAGCCGGAGTAGGTAGATGGGAGAAAAGGGCGATAAATGATATAAAAAAAAACTATCATTTCAAAGAGAAATACGCACTCAGGGTATAGAGATGGTGGATATTGAGCGAGGATAGGAACAAGTCAAGGATCGGATCGAGGGATACGACGATTCCTGAAAAACATTTAAGGAAATGAATTTCCCTTCCGACTTATCGAAATCAATTGCACAGAACACTCTTCGATGTCCATTCGAATTGTCAAAATGCACCCTAAACGCTCCCCTATCGCACTCTTTACACTGATCCACTCTACCCGTCACCACCATCCCCCTCGCACATTATCCCTCCAACCAAGCTCACTCTGGTACATCAAGGATCATACTGAGTGGCATTCTTGGTCATTAGCAGGGAACCCCGTCCCCAGTAGAAGAAAGGCAAAACTTACCAATGCTGGTTATGATTGGCAACATCATAATTATTTTCTTATTTAAAATAAGAATTTCTTATTCATAATTATTTTCTGAATGTATACTAAATATGTATACTATTGTGTATTATCTTAATTAATGATGGAAAATTCCTAAAATGATTCCTAATCTAACTAGCGATTATTCCAGTATAAACATGCAATTATTTCTAATCTCTTGTTCTTCTTTGGTACGATAATTTCTAGTATTAATTGCCATTGATTGATAAAATTGATAACTTAGAGGTCACATTCTTCAGACCGTTGTTCTAGTAAGCCTAACCCAGATGCAATTAAAAATCGTCTGTCTCATTTAATGTATCTTTATTAAATAAATGACAGCCATATGATTTTGCCAATGATTTTGCTCTTTTTTGATGAGCCAAAAAAGAGCAATACGAATAATTTCCAAATTAAAAGTTAGAGAGTCATGCAAACAGTCCTTCAGGGAATTAGGTTTGCTAACGCTGCCTTGCATTTACATTTTGGAGACTGCACTCTATTGTAGATTCAAATGTAATTTAACACGAGGTAGCGACATCCATCAACACGAAACAAGAAGTAGTCACAGTTTTAGAGTGGCTCGGCACCGTACATCGGCCCTGGAACGCAAACCGTCTGTAGCAGGCGTCAAAATTTTAAACATTCTCCCAGATTATATAAAAAGGGAACAAAATTTCAACAAATTCAAGTCTCGATTAAAAGGCTACTTAGTGGCTCTCGCTTGTTATTCTGTGGGTGAATTTATAGCTGACTCCTAATTTGCGGACGGCTCGGGAGAGATCCTTTGTATGAATGTTAGTGCTGTAGAAGAGTGTTTGTAGTGAATGAATGCGTTAATCTGTGAACGAATGAACTCCCCCACTAAGCTTTGCTGGAATTGTTACTATAGTTATTTTATCACATCACTTAATGTATCATTAGTTTGTAGGATCATTTTTATTATAATATGACTTTTGCTATACGATATGTACATATTGTCAAAAAGCAATAAAACTATTTCATTTCATTTCATGATAATATGACTTATATTTTTTACTTTAACTTATTAGCATAATAATATATTTTATAACAGAACATATGCAAGGCCAGCATCTAATGTAACTGTGAGGACATGCTTATTCTACTTGTAACATAACCAAAATTACAAATAAGGCAAAAAGATAAATTACCACATTACTATTTTCTTTTAAAACGTCAAAGTTCAATGTTTACTTATTTAAAATGTGGCATTTTGTGTGTCATTTAAAAGTACATGACCAACGGTTTAAACTTATATGAGGAAATGTGACAATATCTCAGAATTATTTTTATTTAAATGCATTATTTATTGAATGTCCAAACTGTGAGCAGATATGTGGTTGCAGATAGTCTGGCGAGTCACTTAGGTCTACATAACACATTATATAATATACAAAATCCTATCATGTCAACTTAAAACTAAACTGTTTCTGCGCATTACAGAAAAATAGTATTTATCAGGTGTGTGTAAGTACTCAAATCATCTGATTGGTAGAACATACGCATTTACCTGTTAATGTCGTGAAACAATTAATTTGTCAAGACGATATCACTATTATCAGAAAGGTGTAAAGTCATGATATGACAGGTAAACTTAACATAATCTACTTACTGATAGGCTCGAACTCACGGACACTGGGTATTTCGAGGACAAGTTCCTCTCCAAAATACAGAATCTCCGATTCAGGCATTTTACACGAGACACTGACTCACTTACGGACACTTCTGTCAAACAATAACTGACCACCGCATCGAACTAAATACTACGACTGTGTCTAGAACTAGACTATCAGCTCGAATCCAAACTCGGCGAAGGGGGTTGGGGGAAGTCGAGACCAACAATTTTGGAGAAGGGAGTGGGGAGAAGTGTGTTTTCATTGGCGATGACTAGTAGGTGATCTTGATGCAGGCACAGGAAGGAATGACAAGAAACAGGACGTCAACTTGGACCGGCATGTCACATAATACCGACATCACATTCCTTATCAGCTATAAGTAGACATTTTGAAGCTATAAGTAGAAAGAGAAGAATGCCTTTGAATACGGTAGTGATATTAAAATTTGTCGGTATGGGTGAGGGGGGAGGGGGTGTAACACGTTACACAATATAACATGCATCTCACATTTATCAATTATTTCGTTTTGTTGACTATCTTTTGAGAGAGTATTAGATTTATGATACCAGATTTATTTGAGAAAATCATTCAAGCTAACATAAGACTACTTTTTTCAACTATTAATCCTAAAAATACATTATTATTACAAATTAAAATGTTCGACTAGAATAACACTTCCAGGAGAAATATTAATCAAATGACTACCCAAAAACAAACACATATCGAGAATGTTAATATTTATATCCTCACGGTACCGGTAGATTTTCCATAATTAATAATATTATGAACAATAATTCATTACACCGCTAACTAAATAATAATTAAGAAAAATATTTAAATATCCAGAGCAATGTATGCAAAAATTAAGAACAACGGTTGAATAAAAATATTACATTGTCATATTGTGCGCATTTTTAGGCCCGAACAACATTACGGTCTCTGGAGGGATACACCCGGCTACATCTATTCTATACATCCTACACCTCCCCCTCTACTTAATCCCCACCTATTTAAGTCAGATTTTGTTTGCCCCCACCTTAACAACTATAAGTGAGGTAGTGCAATGGCACCCAAATTACATTATTTATAATATTTTGTCGTATGAAAACAATTTAAAGTTTTAAAATTACTCGCTTACTCGTCGTATACATTATTAAGAAGTATTATATATTTAACTAAACTTGATTAAGTATTTTGCACACTAATTTTTTCGTAACTAAAATAAAAGTATTTTCTTATCCTATATGTCAAACAAATTATTAAAACTTAATTTTTAACTACTCCCTGCGATGAATATATTTTCTGGTTTTTCTTGAAACTTTTCAATATTATAAGCAATTCAATAGTTTCAGTCGACGGCTATAGCTAAACTAGGATTAGTAGCATTCTCCTAGAAACATTGCAACTGTGTCATCTTTAATTAGACTCATTTTTATCAGATTTTTATGGAGATTTCAAAACAAACTACATTAAGAATTAAATATTAAGTAGAAACAAAAAAGTACTAGAACTTTAGCTATTTTTCACTGTGCATCAACCACACTTCTATTATTTACAACCCCGTTAATCTATTGAATTTATATGTTAGTACCGGTACGTGGTTGACAAGAATGTTTCTTATAAGTTTTGATAAATTTAGGAATTTTAACTTTTCAAGAAAGAGTTCTTATAAAATTTCCTGAAACAACGCTTTTCTGGCTTTTAGAAGTCGTACAATTAATTACTTGGCGAAGTTGTAAACCTTACGAAATGCAGAGTTACGATAGATTACTTTTGTGTACGTAAGTGATTTAAGTGATTTTAAATAAATTCATATATATCATTTAAAGTGTTTAAATATGATAGGATACAAATTATTAAAACTTATACTTTAAATTCTTTTTAAAATTCATACGTTAAAACGTAAAAATAACGAGGAAAACAATGGTGGATTGGATTTTTCAAAGGCCTCTTAGTTTCTTAGTAAACAACCTTCAAACTCGGGTACACATAATTTCTGCGCCGACAGTTGGTAATCAATAGCTCATTGATAAGTGAAGAAGTGCGGAAAACCAGCTGATCGGTTACATTTGTTTGACTCCGTGAACTTAGTGCCTCTATGATACCAAGTTGGGTTTTAATCAATTAGGTTACCAGCCAATTAATTCTATTCAACTTCATCAGCTGTCTCTTAAAGTTATATTTCAGAACATGATACAGTATACAACTGAATTTATAATCACGCACATAGATTTCTCATCCAATGTTAAATGTTGTGTGTTAAATTATCAGCTGTTTTTGTGGTCCAGTAGAGAAGAACTAGTGTAGTCTAAACCAGCTGTAACAGCAGACCTCACTAACTAACCAAACTCCTTGTACATGAATCTCTATTTGTAAGTAATAATATAATCAATGATCATACTGATAACGGTTTCAAACCGATTGACATGTCAATAAGCTTATCTACTTAGGCTCCATTGGCAGTGAATCACTATTTCGTCTACGTAACGTCCGTTAAAAGTTTACGTTTGAACCTGTTCGAAAACACCGGCAAAGCGATAGTGATTCTATTACATATGACAGATTGGAAACTTCCTCGACCAGTCCAAAATAGCAACATTCAAACACTGATAAGCCGTGTTATCAAAGCGTGTTTACCGACCGACTCTCATTACGTGGCGTTAGTCACCTCGTCACGTGCCCACAGAGAAACAACACTTTTGTTAATTATTCATTGGTAAGACGCCGATCGTAGGATATGGGCGAATATGAGGAACAAATGAGTGTAGATGAACGAGTGTAGTCATTGTTCACACCTAGGGTCGACTGTTCTTCAGAAAGAGCTATTTATTAATAGTCCAATAGACAGGGCAACTAAAGGACTTACAGATTTACGTGGACTCCGAAACATGTAGTATTTGTCTTATTTTCAGCTATTTAACAAGTCTTATATTCACTACTCTTCCTTACACAACATCCGAGGACTGAGCTTAGAACCTATCGCTTACAATCTCCTCAACACTTGGTCTCCAAGGGTTACAGCACTGCGCCACTAATGGTAACATTCGATAGCATCGATTTGTCGATAGTAATCTGTACCCATGTTATCGACATACTGTTAATGTCAAACCCACATACCTCGTAATTTTCCGATAAGTAGGAGAATGTGAGAAAGCTACCGTATGAACGTTTTATCAATGACGTGGTTACTGATTACTATTGGTAAATCAATGCTATCGGATAGTGATAGACATTATTGTATATTAACACAGAGTAGAAAGAAACAGAGGTCGTATTCAATAGTGCGCTGAACGGTGTGGAGTTGTTATTTCTCCAGTTTGCCATGCAATGGCAGGGCCAGGACCTTGTCAGTCCATCCCTTTCCCCCAAACCTTAAAAAATAAACATAGTTATGATACATTAGTTGTAATCTATTTATGACTGCCACTTTGGCTTTTACTGTTGCCATATAAGAAAGCGACCTCTGTTTCTCTTTTCTTTGTGATATTAACCATGTTACATATGGAATCTTCTTGTATCTTGTAGCTCTCTCTCATTTTCTAACTTATCATAATGTAAATGAGGAATCTGTCGAAAGGCAACTAGTAAAGGTATCATGTGATATAAAATCGCAAGATGTTTTTAACGCACTTACCGTTTTATAATCTTACTTTATTTTTCGGTATTTTTAACGGTTTTGGAAGTTTTTATGATCAGCCATTTTTAAGATTGCAAGGGTTTACAAATATTACAACAAAACATTTTGTAAAAGAGTAAGAATTCTGTAATTTAGACAGACTACAAAAAACAACCTTCGTCAAATGAGGTTAAAGTTTCACTGACTTACCTTTAGTAGTTTTTGTTTTAGAAATGTTTGAAGTTGAACTTTACTCAAAAAGTGCCTTTTTTATTCTACCCACTATAAAAAATTCTTAAAGTCTTTAAAAATATGTAAATTATATTATATTACGTAGAATTAAATAAGCTAAATTTGGTGTACAACAGAACGAAATCGGATGACTATTTATTATGTATCAGAGGTTCAAACTCGAGTACATTGCTTTTTGAATCCGACAGCTTTTTACTTTGTTCCTAATGGTTTTTTCTTTGATACCAAGGATTCTGAATTTTCTGTTTATATAAAGATGACATATATTAAGAGAATATTTTTAGACATCATGGGAAACTATTTACTACCCATTTACAATCTCGCATGTAATGTATGACAATAGAATATCGCATATTTTCAAAGGTAGAATACAAACATTACATGTACATCTCGAATGAGACATACTGTTTGAAATCAGTCATGCTGTAATTATTTTACAATTAATTGCTCCTCTCACGCAATGCAAATACACTCTCACTATAGTATTTGTGTCAAATTGTATTAAAAGCTGACAAATATTAGAGATAACAGAAAATAATTGTGAGGAAGTTAATACCACAGCACGTGTATGGGTGGGCGGGTGGGTCAATACCACTGTTCGTGTATGGGTGGGTGGGTGGGTCAATACCACAGTACGTGTATGGGTGGGCGAGTGGTTCAATATCTCAGTACTTAAAAAATCTGTAATTCAAAATTAATTTAAATGTGTTACAATACCTTACATTTATTCTTCACAGACATAACGACCTCATGACAGTCTCCATCTACTCCCAAAAGAGGTTCAAGGCAATGTATACAAAGTAAATGCTCTTTTATAAAAATATTTTAACATAACTGTGGAGGAGAGCTACAAGTAACTGACCAAAGATTACCTCTTACATATGTTCCCAAATATGATGACATAACTGTAGAGGAGACTACAAGTAACTGACCAAAGATTACCTCTTAGATATGTTCCCAAATATGATGACAACTGTAGAGGAGAGCTACAAGTAACTGACCAAAGATTACCTCTTAGATATGTTCCCAAATATAATGACATAACTGTAGAGGAGAGTTACAAGTAACTGACCAAAGATTACCTCTTAGATATGTTCCCAAATAAGATGACATAACTGTAGAGGAGACTACAAGTAACTGACCAAAGATTACCTCTTAGATATGTTCCCAAATAAGATGACATAACTGTAGAGGAGAGCTACAAGTAACTGACCAAAGATTACCTCTTAGATATGTTCCCAAATAAATTATCCCTGTGTATTATTAAGTCCAACAAATAGATCTATCAACACATGAATCACACTTCTCTATTTTAAATGAGCATTGTCTTCGTACGGGCAGGTACATTTTGCACAAGAAAATATATATAGCAATTTATCAAACACTGTTCTGTAATAATGTTAGAGACGCTCTACCACTACGCAGCAATACTTAAAAAAAAAAAAAAAAATGTCCCAGTGCTGTCTCTACACTAAACATGTGACCCGATACCGAAATGCAAGGCACTTGATCAAGTAAGTGATACATGTCACAGTGTTCATTCCCTCACGGCATACACTAAAGGCCCTTTATTAAGTGATACATGTCCCAGTGATCATTCCCTCACGGCATACACTAAAGGCACTTTATTAAGTAAGTGATACATGTCCCAGTGTTCATTCCCTCACGGTATTCACTAAAGGCACTTTATTTAGTAAGTGATACATGTCCCAGTGTTCATTCCCTCACGGCATAGACTAAAGGCACTTTATTAAGTGATACATGCCCAGTGTTCCCTCCCTCACGGCATAGACTAAAGGCACTTTATTAAGTGATACATGCCCAGTGTTCCCTCCCTTACGGAATACACTAAAGGCACTTTATTAAGTAAGTGATACATGCCCAGTGTTCCCTCCCTTACGGAATACACTAAAGGCACTTTATTAAGTAAGTGATACATGCCCAGTGATCATTCCCTCACGGCATAGACTAAAGGCACTTTATTAAGTGATACATGCCCAGTGTTCCCTCCCTTACGGAATACACTAAAGGCACTTTATTAAGTAAGTGATACATGCCCAGTGTTCCCTCCCTTACGGAATATACTAAAGGCACTTTACTAAGTGATACATGCCCAGTGTTGCCTCCCTTACGGAATACACTAAAGGCACTTTATTAAGTAAGTGATACATGCCCAGTGATCATTCCCTCACGGCATAGACTAAAGGCACTTTATTAAGTGATACATGCCCAGTGTTCCCTCCCTCACGGCATAGACTAAAGGCACTTTATTAAGTGATACATGCCCAGTGTTCCCTCCCTTACGGAATACACTAAAGGCACTTTATTAAGTGATACATGCCCAGTGTTCCCTCCCTTACGGAATACACTAAAGGCACTTTATTAAGTGATACATGCCCAGTGTTCCCTCCCTTACGGAATACACTAAAGGCACTTTATTAAGTGATACATGCTCAGTGTTCCCTCCCTTACGGAATACACTAAAGGCACTTTATTAAGTGATTCATGCCCAGTGTTCCCTCCCTTACGGAATACACTAAAGGCACTTTATTAAGTGATACATGCTCAGTGTTCCCTCCCTTACGGAATACACTAAAGGCACTTTATTAAGTGATACATGCCCAGTGTTCCCTCCCTTACGGAATACACTAAAGGCACTTTATTAAGTGATACATGCTCAGTGTTCCCTCCCTTACGGAATACACTAAAGGCACTTTATTAAGTGATACATGCCCAGAGTTCCCTCCCTTACGGAATATACTAAAGGCACTTTATTATGTAAGTGATGCATGTCCCAGTGTTCATTCCCTCACGGCATACACTAAAGGCACTTTATTATGTAAGTAATACATGTCCCAGTGTTCATTCCCTCACGGCATACACTAAAGGCACTTTATCAAGTAAGTGATACATGTCCCAGTATTCATTCCCTCACGGCATAGACTAAAGGCACTTTATTAAGTGATACATGCCCAGTGTTCCCTCCCTTACGGAATACACTAAAGGCACTTTATTAAGTAAGTGATACATGCCCAGTGTTCCCTCCCTTACGGAATATACTAAAGGCACTTTATTAAGTGATACATGCCCAGTGTTCCCTCACTTACGAAATACACTAAAGGCACTTTATTAAGTAAGTGATACATGCCCAGTGTTCCCTCCTTTACGGAATATACTAAAGGCACTTTATTAAGTGATACATGCTCAGTGTTCCTTCCCTTACGGAATACACTAAAGGCACTTTATTAAGTAAGTGATACATGCCCAGTGTTCCCTCCCTTACGGAATATACTAAAGGCACTTTATTAAGTGATACATGCCCAGTGTTCCCTCCCTTACGAAATACACTAAAGGCACTTTATTAAGTAAGTGATACATGCCCAGTGTTCCCTCCTTTACGGAATATACTAAAGGCACTTTATTAAGTGATACATGCCCAGTGTTCCTTCCCTTACGGAATACACTAAAGGCACTTTATTAAGTAAGTGATACATGCCCAGTGTTCCCTCCCTTACGGAATATACTAAAGGCACTTTATTAAGTGATACATGCCCAGTGTTCCCTCCCTTATGGAATACACTAAAGGCACTTTATTAAGTGATACATGCCCAGTGTTCCCTCCCTTACGAAATATACTAAAGGCACTTTATTAAGTGATACATGCCCAGTGTTCCCTCCCTTATGGAATACACTAAAGGCACTTTATTAAGTGATACATGCTCAGTGTTCCCTCCCTTACGGAATACACTAAAGGCACTTTATTAAGTGATACATGCCCAGTGTTCCCTCCCTTACGGAATACACTAAAGGCACTTTATTATGTAAGTGATACATGTCCCAGTGTTCATTCCCTCACGGCATACACTAAAGACACTTTATTAAGTGATACATGTCCCAGTGTTCATTACCTCACGGTATACACTAAAGTCACTTTATTAAGTAAGTGATACAAGTCCCAGTGTTCATTCCCTCACGGCATACACTAAAGCTACTTTATTATGTAAGTGATACATGTCCCAGTGTTCATTCCCTCACGGCATACACTAAAGGCACTTTATTATGTAAGTGATACATGTCCCAGTGTTCATTCCCTCACGGTATACACTAAAGTCACTTTATTAAGTAAGTGATACATGTCCCAGTGTTCATTCCCTCACGGCATACACTAAAGGCACTTTATTATGTAAGTGATACATGTCCCAGTGTTCATTCCCTCACGGCATACACTAAAGGCACTTTATTAAGTAAGTGATACATGTCCCAGTGTTCATTCCCTCACGGTATACACTAAAGGCACTTTATTAAGTAAGTGATACATGTCCCAGTGTTCATTCCCTCACGGCATACACTAAAGGCACTTTATTATGTAAGTGATACATGTCCCAGTGTTCATTCCTTCACGGTATACACTAAAGTCACTTTATTAAGTAAGTGATACATGTCCCGGCGTTCCTTCTCTCACGGAGAGGCTACTAAAGAAATTACCCGATACCGAAATGCAAGGCACTTTATCAGGTAAGTGTTCAATGTCCCAGTGTACCTTCAAATTCGACTGGCATGTGACGTGATAAAAATGTTAGGCTGCTACAAAAATAAACGAAAGAAGACGATAAATCCTGCACTCTACCCCTTTTCAATACAGGCATGTGGTGTGCCACCTAACTGATACAGCAATTTATCAAATAAATCGACAATTATTGGGAGTTCTTTATATGATGTACACAACTTCGTCTGATGCGAAAAACGAGGTTGTTTGTCTTACCTTGTGAAGATCCTTGCAGGCCCATGTCCCTGATGTCCAGTTTGCGAAAACCAATAGTCGAACACATTCATAGACACTTGCTGCCGCAGTTCAGCGGTCGGCTGACGGACACTCGACCCCAGCACTGCTGAGTGCTGACCAGCCATACCATACGGTCAGCTGATTCATACTATTTTTCTTTGTGTTGTTTTATTTGTCTTTATAATAAAGATAGAAGCATTGAACATTCTCAGAACCTATTTTCCTATTAGTTTATTTTCTACTAATTTCCTTCTGGTATAAAAATCGAGTGATGTTGTATTCTTATTATTCTGATTGAATCTTACAAATTTTCAAACTAAAATTGAGGCCAATGTTAATTTAAACATTTAAAAATTAACCAAATACCTAAATAAACTGTTGGTCAGGGAATTTTCGCATCACATTATCCACGATATGAGCAAGGCGTAAATTGTTTTGTGAATTAAATATTTAAGTGTTATTTATATGTTGATTTTGAGCCGTGAATTTTATTTCATATTCTTTTGCTATACGCGCCATATTTAATTCACGATAACTAATTTAGTATGTCCTTTTTGTAGTTTATATTTTGAAAGGAGAGTGAGCGAACTAGAAACTTGACCTGTAAAGTAGCCAGTACACTTTTGGTATTTATGGATACCACATAAAAATATACATGCCAGTGGACAGTGAGTCTTAGAAATATATATTCCAGCGGACAGTGAGTCTTAGAAATATATATGCCAGCGGACAGTGAGACATAGAAATATATATGCCAGCGGACAGTGAGTCTTAGAAATATATATGCCAGCGGACAGTGAGTCTTAGAAATATATATGCCAGTGGACAGTGAGTCTTAGAAATCTGATGGTTTCTCAGATTCTATGGATCCTAGGAATCCTTAGGGACATTCCTAGGTCCTTCATGCAAAACTGAAACATGATCTAATATTCATATATAACGAGGTAGTGTATAGGGAGAAATTGGCATTTTTGAACATACAATGAGAATGCCAGAAAATATATTAACTAGACAAACAATGGAAAAACTGTGAAATTTGGAAACTTTGCCCATTTGCTTTAGAGAAATGAAACAAGACATGATAGTGTTATCTATATTTATAAAAGAGGATGTTTGTATATATATATATATATGTTTGAAGTTTATGCGCCAAACCATCCAACCGATCGCCATGAAACTTTAGGATGTTGTCCTGTATACTCCCGAGATGGTTTCTGTGAAGTTTGATGCAGATCCGTCCACAGGGTCCCGCCCCACGGGCTCCTAAAGATCCCATGTTATTCAAATGGAGAATCTGAATTGTTTACAAAAAACATATGACTGTGTGGTTTAATGAAGTTTCACACGCCATAAGCAGATTGAAGTTCTTACAACAACAGTACTGTACATGTTTTGATTTATTGCAGTTCTACATTTCACCTTGAGAGTGTAGCACACATTACAAAAAACCTTTACATTTATACACCAAATAAGAAGACCAAAAATATTGTTTACCCTCTTGCACTCATTTAATAAATAATGGTTTTTTTCTATAATTCTTTTTATTGCTTTATTTTGGTATGTCAATGAAAAATGAAAGGCGAGACAACGTCCGCCGGGTTCAGCTAGTATATAATATAATAATAGAGGATTTATAACATAAAACAGATAAGCTTAAAAACATGAAGGCAAAAACATAAATTTGAAACAAGTAAAAACAAATCTAGATTGAGTTTATTGTATTGTTTGTTTTTTTATAAGTAGAAAGAAAGGCAAGGTCCAATAGAAAGAAGGCATATTAGGCGTCAAGAAGGATTAATATTAAGAAACTGAGACTAATTAAAGACAGGAATAAATTACTAAAGAGGCCGAATGTAGGCGTAAAAATACGGGATATGAGAGGTGATACGGATAATTAGGTAGGAAGTTTTTCGATTCTGAGTGTGATATATTGAACGATTAAATAATAATAATAATAAATAAATTTTTATTTTTTCCACATATGAATATACAAATAATAAATACAATAACAATAACCTATAATTATGTTTTAGAAATACGAATACCATTGGTCACTTGTTGGGACACCTACTATGGTTACTCGGTTACTCGCCCAATTCGCATATTTTTATGTTTTCGCCGATTGAAGACAGTTTGAGAAACAGTATGGTAATTACATAGGTCTGGAGTTGTACTTTGAAAGAAATTATGGAAATAGCGTTTGATATGATATTCAGAAAGCATGTATCAACTAAAAATTATTAAACACGAAACGCGTCAGTCTTGTTTCCAATTGTAAGGCGATTGAGACAGATTACATGAATTTGTACTAATACGGATGGTTTGTGTAATCTGTTTACCAAGTCCTTTTTAAGTAAAATATTTCTCTTTTTTACGAAACTTTATATCCAAAAACAAGAATATTACCTTAAAAGTTACCAGCTGCCGGAGGGATCAACAGTTTTATTGACTGAAATGTTGAATAATTAGCAATCTCCAACAATTACTGTATGAGATGTTTTTTGCAAGTGACCGTAAATATTGAATGGAGAATGTTGAATACGAAATATTTTGGATTTTTTCTAGAAGGTAGTTTGATAATGTTTTAGCAAATTCAAGCATTCGATAAATATGCATGTTTCAAAATGAATTTTAATTCGTGTCATGGTCTATAATTTTCAAACTAGGAAAATGTATTTTGTCAAATCTAGAATTGATATATTAACAATATACCTTACTAGCCGTGAACTAAATAAAAAAGTGTGTTTTTTTAATCTTACAAAGTGTCGCTGTGGGCTTGATCGTCATTAGGCTGAAAACCGATTATCATTTCCAACAACTAATTTAACATCTTTTCTTGCTAAAAGTTTGACAGAACCCACCCGAATACACAGGAATACACGTTTGAATTCCATTTTCAGATTTGGATAATTTTGAATGGTACGTATATTTGGGCATACGCAAAAAAATCTCGTAAACCTTTTTTGTAATTTTGAATTCGTTGCAGACATCTTGAAATATAGAAAATATTCGATATTTCTTAGACACATCCTGTGTAAACGTAATAGTAGCAAAATTACATTGTTATTGGCCGTTTAGAAAATGGCAGCTGGAATCTTGAAGCAGCAAAAACAATAGATAAGCCATATACATACAATCGATGTATCAGTCTAAACAGAATTTACGTTGAAAACTTGATGATTTATATTCTAAATATGTGTCAGTAACGCCAAAACAAACAAACGGTCGAGTTGAATCACAAATCTCGAGTCGTTAAGACAGTTATTTTAATTTTCAGTTCAGTGTTCGTTACTCTCGCCCGGGCAAAGTCAGTTCAAACATGCCGTAACCCACACAAACGCGAACAAAATGTATTGCGGGTGTTGCATATGCAAGCGGCGTTTGTCTTTTTAGAGCCGCCTCTTTGTATTATATACTGTACTCACATATTGAGATCTTCATGATCGACTAATAATGATCTCTTAAGTTTGGTAAGTTTGATTGAAACTTGACAATCTCAGTACGATGTGTGTTTTTTACATAATAAAACATTTAATTTGTATTTATTTGGCAATAATGCACAGATTCTGGCTAACTTTGAATGCCACAAAAAACTCTAATCTATACAAAAATAACCGCTGAGTTCGGGTTGAATACTAGGCTCTTCAGTCAATTTATTGTCTTTTGCTGTTTAATACATATTTTTTATTTTCTTCAAGTGATACAAATGTAACTAAAGAAGAAAATCTTATTAGGCAATGTGTTTTGAGAATCCTGAATACAGTATAAGGTATGCTTAAAATAAGTTCGGACAGTATTAAAAAAGGCTGACTGACTATCAAAAATTTAAGTTCAATAGCAGAAGTGTTTTTTTCAGTTAACAGGCATATTTTATCAGATTTTTAAATATATACATATTTGGGACATACAAAGTTACTTTCGATTTATATACAAATTTTTTTGAAAATGTAAATAGCAATAATTATAATAGTATTATGACGAAAAAGTATGCATAAAATTGATGGAGGATCTCTTCTCCCAGATCTCACTTCATGTTTGGAACTTAATCAGGATTGTAATTCCTTTACGAATTGAGACAGTTTTATTGAATCATAGAAGTGCCATTATTTTTTTTATTTTTTAAAGTGTAAATGCCTTTTCCAATATTTTACAAAAGACGTTTAAAACATACTTGTAAAAATTATCGTCATTTTGAGAAAAAGCATTGCAAATTCACAATAATTGAACATCTAAATAAATTAAGTTTGGGAATGTTTACTAATATTACCTTTCTTTAAATTGTACTTACTACAACTTTTTATAGCTTTTAAAATACGAAAAAGTGTAGATAATTGTAAAGATTTTCGAATTTTGAGGCGATGGGTTTTGGCTTAAATAAAACTAAAAAGTCCAAACTGTATAATTCGGTTCTACCCTACACTGAGATAGAATATGTTCAACCTCCATTTATTAATTATTGTTAGCCTAATCACGTATAATACTGGGATTATTTCGCTTTTTCCATTTTGAATTGATTGAGTCACTGATTTTGAAACATACTTCAACGAATGTCTGCGACAAAGATTCATTTCCGGTTCCTGTTTCTTCGTAACACAGAAATTCGGAGTCGGATGTACTTGATTACCCCTAAATATCTTGATGATTGAAATAATGCCCTCCACCCACCCTCAGTGCCATACTTACCAGCGTCATCTCTATGACTCATTTTGTTTTTACTCCGAGGATTTTACTACAATAGCCCTCGAAACAGATTATCACAAAATCTGGTTATCATTCAGCTGTAAGGTAAACAGCTGTTCTTTTTGCAACAATGCAGCCCTGCTCTGACTCATGCACCCTCTCTGTGACTCCGCTGTAAACAAGACGTGACTCACTCTAGAATGAGGACGATTAAGGTCATGGGTTCTGATATGAGGAACTCATAAGCGTGAGTAATTATTTAACATCATAATTATGAATATATGATTAAATAAATAGCGAACATAAATTTATTTAGTTGAACACTAAACAAATAATGTAGAAGAGAACATACAAATTTACGTAAATGTCAAAATTAATGTACAGTTGTTTCAACTTGTTGAGGTCTTGCTTTGTTGTTAAGTCTGTTTATTTGAGAAGAATTCTTCTACGCCTGTGATTTTATTAAGCCAGAAAATGTTTTATTTTTATTGTCTGTGATTTTAATGAGAACACTATAGCATAAACTGTGGTTATAGTGTATCATATTTTTAGTTATTGTAAAATAATAGTTTTTGGAATCCCTTAATAACTCAAGGAGGTTAGGTAAAACATATATACGGAATAAAAAAAAGAAGAAATTAGCCATACTTTTTGAGATAATTAATTAGCTCGGACACCACCCTTGCTAGTAATCTGGAGCTGGAATATAGTGCATTAAATGTTATTTTACTTACAAGTACTCATTTTAGACCTTTTCTGCCTTTTGTGTAGTATACGATCGTGAGACTGACTTTTCTATCGCTATTTAAATAACCTTCATATTTATAAATTAAGAGTTTGAACTAAATATTTTATTCATGTCAACGATATTTAGTTATGAAAAGAAATTTTCTGATATTTATGTGTGTTCCAGCAAATTACATCTTTTTCGACATGAGTGTTTATATACTCAGTACAGTCGTTGTTTAGTGTCTGAGCACTTAGCCTAACTGCAATAGATCGCCTTATTATTTAGGACTCTATTGTTCCGTAACAGATGCATTAAATACTAGGATTTGGTGAGAAGTAAGAGGAGGGACTGACAACGGTGCTGGCCCTGCCACCCGCATAGACAATTGGAGAACTAACTACTTTATATCCCAAATTACTACAACTCCTACAACTCGACACGTGCATTCAGCGCTCAATTGGATGCGTCATCTGTTTCTTTCTTCTCTGTGCAGGTCGACATCTCCAGTGAATATTAATTTCACCACAAACAGTTCTTCCACAATGCGTGAAATTGTTGCATTTTGTATTTTCACCTTGCATAAATTATTATTGTTTAACATCACGGCTTCGCCGTTTTTTCGACGAAATGTTTTTATTTTTAATAATCCAAAACCGTTATTTATTTCTATTTATTTAACCTGCAAAATATTAATAGAAACGTGGAATTTACTAGAGAAGTCTGGTGTGTCATTGTTGGATGGTAGTCAAGGTTCAGATGTTGTGTAAGGAAGAGACCTGAGTGTCAGGCTTGTCAGTTAGGTGAAAATCAGACCAACACTACGTGGTTCGGATTCTACAAAAGGCTGAAGGTCCCTTAGTTGCCCTGGCTGTTGGGCTATTAATAAATAGCTCTTTCTGAAGAACAGTCGACTTTAGTAAAAATGACTACACTCGTTCATCTACACTCATTTGCCCCTCCTTTTTGCCCATATCTTGACGATCCATTACAGAAATATTGTAATGGAAAAGAACCGTAGGCCTAATTACTGTTCTTGCCATCCCGACTATGGAAAATCGAATTTTAAATCGATTATTTTAGAAGGGAAAGACAAAACATGAACACTCGATCATTCTAATGTTTGAAAATCGATTGTAAACAATATATGTCTGCAGGCCTATACTTTAGTAATGAGATTCAAAATTCAAAATATTTTATTGTAGAAATGACAATGTAAATTGTATTACAAACGTCAGAATATGTAATATAAAACATGTTCAGAAGATAAAATAAAATAAAACTATTCTATCATAGTAGGCCTAGTTAGAAATTATTATATTATCCATAGAGCAAAATTAACATTATTAAATTAAATTAAACATTAACAGTAATGAACTCATCGACCGAGTAACAAGCAATTCCAAGCAGATATTTACGCAGTGAATTTTTGAATTGCCTCTCTGTTTCTATGTTTTTAATCTCTTCTGGTAGTTTATTGTATAATTTTGGTCCTATATTTTTAGGAAGCCAAGCTGCCAGCCGCAATCTGTGAGCCGCCTGCCTATGTTGATGCCTTTGTCTAGTGTCGTAATTGTGCACGTTTTTACCAGTTATAATGGATGTGAATTTAAATCTGTAATACACCAGCATCTCATAAATATATATTGAGAGTAATGTTAATATTTGAAATGATTTAAAATAGTTTTTACAGGGTGTTCTTTATCTTGGCAATAGTACGAATTGCTCTCTTTTGTAAACGAAAAACTCGCTGAAAATTTGAGCATGACGTTGAACCCCATAAAACAATACCGTACCTTAACCTTGATTCTATGAGTGAGGTGTATATTAGTTTCATGAGGAAGAAGTTTTGGTAGCTGGCAAATCTTCTTAAAAGAAATAATTGTGAAGACAATGTAGAGCATAGGGCGATTATATGTGGTGTCCAAGAAAAACTACTATCAATTGTTAATCCTAAATATTTGACCTTTGTATTAAATGGGAGCTCAAATGTATTCATAAATACGGCCGGATTCATGTCAAGATCAATTTGTTTAGAAAAATTTAAGCAGTTTGTTTTAGCTTGATTGATGTGCAAGTTATTACTATTTAGGTATTGGTAGAGGTTTGTAAGTTTTATGTAACTTTCAATTTCCAAATTATTCCAGAATTTATTTTTAAAAAGAATAGAAATGTCATCGGCATTCTTTATGATAGTTAAGTCAGTTACAGCTTTTGAGATCTCATTCATGTAAATAATAAAAAGAATTGGACCTATTACTGACCCTTGGGGAACTCCAAAGGTTTGCTCTATATTTCCGGATTCGTTAGTATTTACTTTTACTTTTTGGTTTCTAAGATGCAAATAGGATTTAATCCAATTTAGGGATACTCCCCGGACCCCTAGGTGGTACAGTCTTTCAAAGAGTATGTTATGATCTAGACAATCGAACGCTTTTTGTAGGTCCAAAAATACCCCCACAGTTTTACATTTCTCATCAAGAGCAGTAACCACTTTGGTGACGAAATCAACCATTGCGTCAGTTGTATTCTTCCCTTTTATAAATCCGTATTGTTCCTTACATAGTAAGTTATTTTGAAATAAAAAATGTAATAATCTGTTTGCAAAAACGTGCTCATATATTTTGGAGATAGTAGAAGTATTCGAAACAGGGCGCCAGTTACTCGGTAACTTGGAGTCTCCTTCTTTATAAATGGGGCGAATCACAGACTGTTTTAGTTCGCTGGGGAATATTCCTTGTGAAAAAGAAGAATTAATTAGTTCTGAAAGGGGCTCACAGATGTATCCGGCGCAATGCCTGACTGTTTTATGGCTCAAACCATCGTATCCAGCTAAGTTTGAATTTTTTTATTTAGTAATAATATTGTATATTTCTTTGGAATCAGTAGGATATAATAAAAGTGAGCTAGGGTATATTATATTTGACTCAGGCAGTAAAGCCGGTTCTGTTATCTTTAAATGGTTATGTACCCCAATATTTGCGAAATATCTATTGAATTCATCAGGGCTGGGCATATCAGTAGGTAGTGGAACCGGTTTCTTAATTATTAGAGATTAAGACAAAGTGAGAATAAACAATTCAAATCCAACAGCCATTATGTAATATGTATTGTATTGCTTTAGTCAGCTGATTTTCAGTAAACAAAAAAACACAATGTTATGGAACTGTTTCTACCTCCTTGGGATATTTGTTTTAAAAAATGTTAGTGCGCCTTAGGTCTAAGATGAATTTAAGTACCAAATGTTTAGTTTCTCATTATGTTAGAAGAATCAATCAGTGAGGACATTCTCTTTTTAAAATACAAGACTGAGTTTTAATAATTAAGTCGATATAAATTATATCGGTAAAATAATCTACTACAAAATATATTAATTAATATGATATATAATATTTATTGTGTTGTACTTAACCAATAAAAAGAGAAAAAAAGAAAAATTCATATATAAAATTCCCAAGGCATAAACATTATCAATCGTTATATTTAATGGAGTCATTGAATATATTATTACTAATAAAAAGATTACTCACAAGAATATTTGTGCCTGTAATTTGGTTAGTTAGTGAGGTCTGCTACTACATCTGGTTTATACTGCATTACATTTACATGGACATTACACTACTGGGCCACAAAAACATTGAGCGCAACATTTAACATTGCACGATGAATCTATCTGTCTGCTTATAAAATCAATTCTAGAATCTAAATGCTAACTCTAAAATTGTTTATCTAAAGAAAACCCGTTCTCATACAACTGTCCATGTTTTACGTTTTGTTATAATCTAACTAAAATTACATGTTAACTACAATCGGCTAAAAACTAAACAGTTAAAATTTATATAAACCTCACCAGAGAACTGGAAGTATGGAGGAGAGTCCTGAAATCTCATGTTTTGTTCCCGAAAATAGGTCAGCAACTGAGCTAAATACAGTCATAAGTTAGATAAAACCGATTGATGGACACACTGAACAGATCGAAGTGCACTAACTGGATAGAAAATGTGCAGTTTAGAACGGGAACGTCACTGGGTGCCCTGGAACCGATGGGAGAGTAACAGTCAATAAGACAGCTTCGTGGACGTCACTGATATTCAGATAACAGTGTTATTTCAGTCACGTTATGTTTTGGAACTGCTGTCAAACAGAGAGTAAGAAGCAGTGGGGCTCAATTCCAATTTAAAACTTCCTTTAGGTCCAAACCCCTAATGGTTGCCATAGTCTAACAAATCGCCCTTAAATGGTGATACCTCACTTCACTTGCCACGTGTATGCAGCAGCTGATGGTGCAGCATCGCAGTTAGGGCCACGATCCGTTCACTCGCCCAGCTCGCTGTTCCGATTGCCGTATCTGCTGACCCGACCGCGCGATAAACTTCACGCTCCTAAGTGGGAATCCATATTGTGAAATACAATTTCTTCTCTTCGTATTTCCTCGTCGAACGTAGACGACGACAACTTACGATTAGCCAATGTCCGGCGAATGTCCGTGAAAAACGTGGTCTTGTTATGACCTGCTTCTGATTCTACTACTAGACCTTTGAAAATACCTCTACAAGGTCCTACCATGTCAAGATATCTCACAAAGAAACAAAGCTCTCCTTGATGAACAACGATTTATGGTGAGACACTTGGTACAATGCTGCTAGATGATTTAGCCATGATGTAGGTTAATAATTTGATGTTCATATATGATATATCCAATTACTTTCCTCAAATTTAAGATGAACTGAAAAGTAATTTACGTTTCAAGTAATTAATGGAAGAGTAAAACAAGTCAATCATTATTCATGACTTCTCAGAGCTAGCCCATCATACATACGTTGTAGTGGATACCTTAGGAGGGCGTGAAAACGTCTCCTACTGTGGGTTCAGAAATCATTTATACCTGACTTTGGAGTTTGAAGATGGTTTAATAAGAAACTAAGAGACCTATGGAAAATCCAATCACACGATTGCTTTCATAGTTTAATTTTACGTAGTGACATATGAATTTATAAATTTTATTATAAGTTTTAATAATTTTTATCCTAGTTGGAACAAAAAAGTACAAGATTTTTAACTAGTTTTCCTTGTTTATAAACTTTACACTTTTATTACTAAAAACCCCGTTAATGTAAAGCATTTATATTTTAATACGATGTTGACAGAAGTATTGTCTACAAGTGTCTAACATTTCAGAATTTGAGCTTTTCATGAAAAAGGTTCTACTTGAAC
The DNA here is from genome assembly GCA_035578905.1 of Stictocephala bisonia. NCBI lineage: Eukaryota > Metazoa > Arthropoda > Insecta > Hemiptera > Membracidae > Stictocephala > Stictocephala bisonia. The sequence goes on from JAQJVL010000329.1 coordinate 306,304, forward strand.
GTTTTCTTGGCTTCTTGAGGTTGCAAATTAATTTCTGGGTCACGTTGTAATCCTTCTAAAAATGTGTAGCTACGATACATTTTTTAGATGCGTAAGTAAATGCAGTGATTTTAAATATATTATTTAAATCGTCACATTTTACTTTACCCATATAAAGATAATGTATCGAACCTACACATTTTTAGAAGGATTACAACGTCACCAATAATAAAGTTTACGATCCTAGGAATAAAAACGTTGTTCAAGGAAATTTAAAAGGACATTTTTCTTGGAAAGTTTAAATTCTGAAATGTTAAACTTGTAGAAATCATTCCTGTCGACCAAATAATAAAATATAAATGAGATTCATTAACGGAGATTTTAGTAATAAAAATGTAAATTTGATGCACAGTGAAAAATAAAAATAGTTACAATTCCTATACTTCTTTTGTTCTAACATTTTAATGAATGTTTAAAAATGTTCATTAAAATTATAAAAAGCTTGGAGCATAACATACAATTAAACGAGGAAAACAATTGATATGATTGGATTTTTCATGGGCCTCTAGTTTACTAGTAAACAACCACCCAAACCCAAAGTCAGGGACACACGAGTTCTGCGTCGACAGTAAGTGTGTATTAGGCAATAAAACGTTCTAATCAACCAACATTTTTTATACAATATGTCCTCGGGTGAAATAAAATTCAGAAGTTTCCACTGACGTGAGTAGTCAGCCCTGAAGATGGCCAGCTGGGACGTGAGTGAAACGTTAGTGAAACGTTAGTGAAACGTTAGTTCAGAACCTACTACTTTAAGGACGTAAATATATATAGTGACCATGGAACTCAGCAATATGTATAAAATTGGATATAGTTTGAAAACTTTATCGAAAACAAAGAATACTTTTTTTACTATATAGGTAAAATTATTTAAGTTAGCATACAAATTACATAAGACTAGGGGACAACCCTGCACGCTTCGCGTGCCAACTCCGTCGTCACTCGCTACGCTCGTGTGAGGTAAGCTCGGCTTGCGGCCTCGCCTGGGTAATCTGCCATTAAACCCTTTGAGGAACTCGGCCTGCGGCCTCGTGGGGAGCTCGGCCTATGGCCTCGCCAAGACGCTCTGATACACGCCTCTTTGTGGAACTCGGCCTACGGCCTCGCGGGGGAAAGTTCGGCCAGCGGCCTCACCAAGACACTGCTATAGTCCCATTTGAGGAGCTTGGCCTACGGCAATAGATCCAAGGTCTCTTAAAAGGTTTTATTAGGTAGGAGTTTTTTATTTGTTGTTGCTCAAACGTAACACTGTCATTCCCTTCGTAGTGACCGGTTTGGCCACACACCAACGGTTGTACATGCAAGGGTTGGTTCGTTCAGCTATAACCTTTTGAACATATCTAGATTGAGAAGAATGTATAAAGCATGTTTAAATATAAAGTTTAGTCCTTTAAAAAATAAATTGTTTCGTTGGTTTTATTATTTATAAAAATTGTAAAATCTACAATTTTTATTAGTACATTTATATCTAGCTGCAAACAGCCAAAAAGTTAACGTTTTAAGAAAAATATAATATTATTAATCAATAAAGGCATATAAATATATTTGTTGTTATTTTCAATGAAATATAAATTGTATTAATATATTCGATGTCATCTTAAGGGATTCTTATAATTTCGTCATCATTATGAATGCGGGAAATGTATAAGTGGAAAAATACGGGAACATATACATACTTTATTTTTAACGTTACATTTGATTGCTTTACATGAGATTTTAATGAGGCCGTTCCCTAAACTGCCAAGTCACCGCTGGAAAGTCGGTAACCCAAAAGTATTTCATCAGCCGGCTAAAACAGGATTTTCATTTTCAATTGTACGGTTTATGTTTATTATTATGATGAGTTGTGGTGAACGCTAGACTAGTATTAGGTCTATAAGTTAAAAAAGTGGAAATATTGTAAATACAGAAAAAATTGTAAATTGTTCTTACAATTGCGAAAAAGTCCAGTTTTTAAATTGAAAACATTACAGTATAAACTGTAAATGATAATAGCATTAAATTGATTAGAAGATTTTCATCTTAAGAACCCATCCCAAGTTTAGTGTTATTAAGTACACTCATAGACAAAACTGAGGACATTTGGAAGTTGCCCAGCCTGTCTCTTCACGCAAGAACAAACAGAGCCATCTACGATTTTAGCATATTTAGAAGAAATCGGTTCCCTAACAATTTGTACCACTCCGGAATGTGACCCTGATTATCCATTGATGGAAAGACAACTTGAGCCACCTTGAAAGTTTGAATGCTAGGGACAAAGTGACCGACAATCTGCCCCATGGAGACTCTGGTGTTTAGTCTTTGCCCCACCTACTTAACTTTACTGTCGGCGCAGAAATTATGTGCCCCCAAGTTTGAAGATTGTTTACTAAGAAACTAAGAGTATTATGAAAACTCCAATCATACCATTGTTTTCATTGTTTAATTTTGCGCCATGACACATTAATTTAAACGTTTTATTACTAGTTCTAATATTTGTTTATCTCAGTTGGAACAAAAAAGTACCAGAATTTTAACTGCTTTTCACTGTGTATCAAACTTACAGCGTTATTACTAAAAAAAACCGTTCATATAGCGCATTTATATTTTAATACGTGTTTGATAGGAATGTTTCCTATAAGTTTTATAAATTTTAGAATTTTATATTTTCAAGAAAAAAAGTTCTTATAAATTACCTGAAACATTGTTTTCTTGGCTTCTAGAGGTCGTAAAACTAATTATTGTTTAAATCCTTGTTATATTATATAGTTACGATTTATCATTTTCATATGTGTAAGTAAAATCTGTGATTTTACATTGATTTAAATCAAATTAAAGTTGTTTTTAATTGATTTAAATCGATTTAAAATCACCGCATTTACTTAAGCGTATGAAAATGATATATCGTAACAATAATATAATAAGGATTTTAAAAAAATATCAAATAATCAATTACCAAAATTTATAAAACTTATAGGAAACATTCCTATCAAACACATATTAAAATATAAATGCGCTACATGAACTGGTATTTAGTAATAACGGTGTAAGTTTGATGTACAGTGAAAACTAGTCAAAATTCTGGTACTTTTTGCTCCAACTGAGATAACAATTATTAGAACTACAAATTTTCAATTCATATTTAATAAAGCATAATTAAAAAAGGAAAACAATGGTATGATTGGAGTTTTCATAGACCTCTTAGTTTCTTAGTAAACAACCTTCAAACTCGGATGCACATAATTTCTGCACCGACACTCGACAGTAGTCGCGTCCCCAGGCTGACTACCTGCCATTTCTTGAATCATAGGCTTGCGCCCGAACCGGGAGATATAAACAAATGTGGAATTGTAGATAGAAGTGGAGGGACCAGTTTCGTGTCTCACTGGCGGTGGTTGTTTGTTTATGATTGTGTCGGGAAAAGGGGCTAAAATCGGTGATGAGAATCGGTACAGGGCTATACAACTGACAGTTCCGTAAATTGATGTTGAGAACAAACTAAGGAAATATTTTGATGTTTTATGTTTTAAAATAATAATTATTGCACAACGTTGGATACTTAATTGTTGTAAAACAATCATTCTGTCCGAACATTGTAATTGTTAATTGTTGTAAAACAATCATTCTGTCCGAACATTGCTAGAATTGTTGGTACTGTGTCGCTCATTTTGTCTAACAAATGTCTAAACTGTCAATATATAATATTTCTTTATAACTGGATAGAAATCTTCAGGACAGTAATTAATATAAGTTGTTCGATTTTTTATTGTTGCAAGCATTTATGTGATTATTTTTAATTGAAAAGGTTTTCAGACATATGTGTGAATAATTTTAGGTTTATTGCACAGAAATGAAAATATAGCACTGCCATAATATGAAGCATTGTTCGCACTTGCGAAAGGACCAGTCCGTTATGTTTCTTTAACCACAAACAAAGCGACTCTCACTGTTAACTCAATTATCATCTGTTGTTTTAAAGTTTTTTTCTTTTTGCGTTAGATTCTTCATATTGGTAAATTTATTGGATCTTTCTAACGTTTCGTGTGTTTTTCGTCTTCAGGTGTTTTTTTATTTAACTAACCTTTATCAATGTACAACATTACATTATAGATGATAATGTATGTCTAAGCTTAGTTACATTCGTATAGACTAATTTTACAGCTATGTACATGGATAGTTTTTTTCTTTGTATGATTACCACACTTTTTTAGTGTGTTAGTAGTCATAGTTAGTGTGTCGAGTGACAGAACCAGCACCGTGTCAATTCCTCCTTTATCACCCCAAAATCCTCAAGAATTAACGTAATAACTATTACTACAAATGTATAAAGATGTACATCAGTTGTGATCTAACTTATAACTATGGCCTAGGCGTTCACTGCGGCCATAAGAAAGCGACCACTGTGTATATATTTCTCTGCGGCTTTAATAATGTCAAATAAAGACATTTACTTATATTTAATACAATTTGCCAAATATCATCTATTCCAAGTGTTATGTTTATACAACCACATCTCTGTCATAATCATGCGATTCGACTAGTCCGTGATTCATTTAAAAAAATATAAAATTATTTTTTGTTTTAATTCAGTTAAAACATAGGCCTACCAAATAAAAAAATAATATATATATACACATACATACTGTATACTAAACTGTTAAGTATAGTAAGCTTGTCATGCCTTTGTAATTACAGAACGGTTTGTATAGTCAAGAATATATAAACCCTAAAACTACGCTATTCTTATCCTATTCTACCCTATTCTATGAGTTTTGAGCCAAAACAATGGATATTATTTGTTTTTCAATTTCATACTTTAAAACAATAGGTAATTATTTTTCTTAGTTAACCCAATGCTAGAAAAATCGAAAATCAAGTTAAAATTAAAAGAATTTAATTTGTATTGTTAGTCTATTCTCAGTTCTATAATCTTTGATACTATAGACGAGGCAAGAGAATAGAGCTCGTTCTTGTCTAACCGGACCAATGAAAGCGCTGCACGACTTCTAGTCCCCTGCATTACATAATATCGTACCATAAAATATCTGCTCATTCTGTGATAGTAGGCAAAAACTGTATTTTTACTGCTCCTAGAAAAAACTTACCATTTAGTTAGTGTTAAAATCGTACTATGCCGGACGGTTTATTTTTTCAGTGAACGATGAACACACAAACAAAATTTCGTTTATATATATTAAAAAGTAATTTATTATTTGCTATTACATGAATTTCAACTCAACCTGAAACAACAATATTTGTCAATATGACCAAACTTTAATTATAAGTTAAAATTAACGTTTATTTAAATTAGCTATCCAAGTTTCGGGGTTGGCTTTATATTTTTTATATGGAATAGAACTCAATTATTGAATTCTGTTTTACGTTGTAATCTTGGAAACTTATATTAAAGTGTTGTATGCAACGCTACACAAATCACTCTGACGCCTTCAAATGCCGTAATACCGCACACATTCACAGTGTTCACGCGGCCAATTACATGTGTATTCTTGTGCCTTGTACATAATACGTAATGGAATTTTTGTTATAAATAAAAATCTTGTATGTCTACATACGACTATTTAAGTAACGTCTCAACAAAAACAATAATAATAATAGTCTCTTTAGAAGATAGTTCTTGTGTGTCAAATCACTTTTCAAATGTACAGTGTGAAATATTTGGGTTATGTTGATTTTGTGTTCTAATTAATGAGAAATCCGAAAATAATGCAAATTGATAAAAACTAAGGTTTTTGATACCTCGTACTTCTTCTTAGTTCCGTAATATTGGAAATGATTTTAATCTATAAGACGGAACTGATTTCAAATGCTTTTGTTATAAAAAGACTGAACTCATACTCATGGAAAATGTTGGTTAACACAAGTCATGTAATAAAATGATTTAATTTAATTTACGTTTATTTAATTCTTTAAGTTCTTACATAAATAGTTATTAAGATGTAAAATAATGTATATTTTATCATTAGCAATAATGAATAAGTTCTAAAGACATATATATTTAGGACTAATTAATAATAAAAATATTTTGATGATTCTGAAATGTGATTAAGGTAAAATGCAGAATTTAATCTATTCGTTGACTCAGATGTTATTAAAATAGCCAGAACCCACGGAAATAAACTTCTACGTGAGTTTGATATTTATGAATTGTTTTGAAAAGAAATATTTCAACTACGAAGAACATACTAGGCCTATACGTCTTAATTCTTTTTAATGGAATTTTTACAGATTGACGATAACTGTAATACAATGTACAATAATACAATATACAATATAAAATACAATGTACAAATAAAATACATAACAAGAGAACGTCACACAGCACAAATTTTAGTGCAATATAAGTACAAAACTTACAAAATATTATGGTAATTTCTAGTTTACCAATTTATTAGTTAATTATTACTTTCGGTAAACCAAGTTTACCTTTCTTTGACCACAGGGATTTACAAAAGAATCGATCTCCGTGATATTTTGTACTTATGTTGTAATAAATGTGCGTTGTGTGACATCCACTTGTTTCGCATTTCTACCAACACGTAAGAACTATTTTTATTAAATACACAATTACGGGTTCGTTTAATTCTTCATGTACATACATATTTTATTGATTATAATATTCTTGCCTTTTGAAGAATGGTGAGATCCAAATCAGATAATATTTTGCAAGAACATTTCATTAATGTTACCTGAACTTGAAGAATGTATATACAATAATAGTACAATTATTGTCAATTAAATGTAAGAGACCGTATGTGTGCCTTCTATGAAGAAATGTGTAATTTTGCTATTAGCTGAGTTAAAATTCTTCGTGATTTATTTAAAACAACCACTGGTGGTAATAGTTTTAAATACAGTACATTGGAAGCGATTCGCAACAGTTTCTTGCTGTTGTGGACAATGACGAATGGATTTAGAAAATTCTCAAGTGGATTTTCATTTTCCCAACAACCAGTACCAAATACTAATAACGGATGAGCGAAGGTCGAGTTGTTTGTTTATCTGTGCACTTTAGATAGTATGACATGACAAGTACCTGCGAGCGGGCCTCCGACGACCACCTGAGCGTTCTCTACGATCACGGAGGCCGTGGCCGCAGACATTATGTCCACTTCGTCCTGGTCCATCCCTCCGGTAAGTCCAAGGTCCAGTCCTCGTCGCTCTGGTCTGGCTTCAGACGACCCCGTCTCTCTCGGCTGCTGGACTTTAACCGATGCGCGCGCACCACTTTATCACACACACTCACACATATACATACACACGACAATCTTGTGTACATGTGAGAGAGATAAGCTGTGTTAATCATTCAAGAGGGGGGACGTGCCATTGGCGCTTCTGATTCGCACTGTAATTGTTATTGGAAATTTCTGACATAGTGTAACTGTGAGTCATAGCTGACAGATGCACCGCAACTTCTTAAATTACCTTTGTGGTTGATTTTCAGTATTTAGCTTTAGTAGTAGCCACTGAAATAACTTATGTACACTTTGATTGATAGTCAGTGAATTTACGTACCCCTCTCAGAAATTTAATTAGCCAATTTTGTAAATATTTTTCCTCACGTAAAAAAGTAACAGTATATTTCGTATGGCTTTTAGAGGTGAGAGATACCCAATTATGCTCAATGGTTTCCATCGAAGTGGATACTATTAGAGAGAGGTCTGGAGTGTCCATGCTGGATGGCAGTCAAAGTGCAGATGTTGTATAGGGGAGAGTACTGAGTGTCAGGCTTGTCGGTTAGCTGAAAATCATACCACACTACGTGATTTGGATTCCACGTAAGGCTATAAGTCCCTTTGTTGCCCTGGATATTGAGCTATTATAAATCATTAATAAATAACTCTTTCTGAGGAACAGTCAACCTTAGTAAAAATTGTTACACTCGTTCATCTACACTCATCACACTCAATCACCCCTCATATTCGCCCATATCTGACGAACGGCGTCTTATGAATGAATAATAATAAGGCACAGTTCCCTCGCCTGCTTAGACGAACGCATTTTTGTTTTGTAGGCTCGTGTATATATATACTATATAATTATAAGTAATACAAAATGAACGATTTATTAAATAATGAGATCTTTAAATAAATACTATAAATTTAACATTTTAACTAGTGTCAATAGTTACAAATTGCAGGCCTCATAAAAAGAAGAATTGTTGCGTACAATAAAGAAGAAATAAGTGAGATAATAACAAAATGAATTTATAATGAATGGAATTTTCCATAAATGGTAAGTACTGTAGTTACGTTCGGGACGTAACATAATAATGAACGTAAACAATAACTGGCTGCAATTACGTATGATACGTGGTTATATTGGTAATTAATGGTAATATTATGTCATTTCACTTATAATTTTGAATGAGAACATGGTCCCGAATGGACCTGTTCGCCCCCCCCCCCGAATTCGAGAGTCTATCAAATAAAAAATAATCTGTACAATACACATACAAATTAGCTTAAAAATAATCGTAGGACTAACCTTTAAATAGTAATTGGAAGTGAACTTATTATTACATACATTTTAAAATGGTTTATTGTCGTGATGAAACTACAGTATTATACTTACAGCTAAAATAAACTAAAATGTACAAGAAAATAATTTATAAATGATAATTATTAAATTATTGTAATTTTAAACCAATGGTTCATTTCCTCTTTTTCAGTAATTAAATATTTAACCAGTCCAACATCTTTTTATTTTTAATGTTTTAACATTCATTTTTATTAAAAGTGGAAAATTGGGAAGCACTAGGCCTGTATTATATTATATTTAAAGACTTTGATTTTTTTGTGACAGTGCAGCAAAGTTGCAGTTTTTGATCACTACCAATCTTTATTTGTGTATGTCTTTATTTTTAGCATGTTTTCTAACCTTATTATATTTTTGTTTCATCTAGGTCTTTTTGATGCTATATTGTTGTAATCATAAACTATTTGTTTATATAATTGCATATTTCTAATATGTGTTATAATTTACTTTGCATGATTTATGTATATCATTTTCAAAATGTATCTAGTTAGTTGTTATCTATTTTATATTATATATCTTGTTAACTATCTTGTGTGTGTGTGTGTGTGTGTGTGTGTGTGTGTGTGTGTGTGTGTGTGTGTGTGTGTGTGTGTGTGTGTGTGTGTGTGTGTGTGTGTGTGTGTGTGTGTGTGTGTGTGTGTGTGTGTGTGTGTGTGTTGGCGCGCGCGCGCGTAGTGTCTAAGTAGCTTTGACCACAGAATATAGACAGATTATCCCGTGCTTTGATTACACATTTAGTAAAAAATTTGTTTACCGTTAATAAATGCAATGAAGTAAAATACCTGATTTGTCTCTAGCAAAAATGTCCGATTACCAAATCGACTTTCAACCAATCGATTTTTCGTAAAAATGTTATTTGTTTGGGACCAAAATGTTTCAATAAACTGTCTAAAAAATAAAAACCATTTTTAGCTTACAGCCTTTTCGCAAAAAAACGCAATTATTTGACTTTTTCTTGAAAAACAAGTTCATTTTGTTAATATAATAGTCTAGATGGAATAAAAAGTATCATTGTTTATACTTTTTATTTTAAAATGATGTTTGTTGTTTCATGAATTTAGGAAATAGCTAAGTTTATTTTCAAGATACCACCAGTCACTCAGTGTCAATGAGTGATATATATTATCTTGTATTTATTTATTTGATTGGCTTCATTTTCTTGTATTTATTTATTTGATTGGCTTCATTTTCTTGTATTTATTTATTTGATTGCTTTCATTTTCTTGTATTTATTTATTTGATTGCCTTCATTTTCTTGTATTTATTTATTTGATTGCCTTCATTTTCTTGTCAGTGAGGCTCAGTGGCGACTTTTATTTTTCTAGTAATGTTAGACTCTAGAAGGATTCCTTGTTTTTAGTATTTTGTACAATATTTCAATTGCCACGCTATAGTACTAGGTATAGGATTACTTGTACCATTGATTGTAGGTGTATATAATCAAGGATAATAGTAACCAGTTAATTACTATATGTTAATGTTCTTGTAAAATTGTTTCTTTAAAATAAGAATAGATCGTTATTATTATTATTCAATATTATATTGTATAACAAATAAATTGAAATCAAATGTCATATTATAGATAAAGATTGGGAGATGGAGAGTTGATGTTTTGGAAACAGTTTCCACGACGTGTGTCCAGGGATAAATAATCCATATGTTTATAAATATTCAATTGGATAATGGACCTCACTGTCAAACTAATGTGTAACTGTCAAAATAGGTTTATTTTAAAGTTGTACAAAAATACTTTTAATCGTAGACACATGAAACATTTAGCCGTTTTTAAATTACAATAAATGAACATAAAGAAAAATATTTGCTACCTGTTATATTATTGTTATTTAACACTTACGTAGCTTATATTCAAACTTCAGCAGTAATATTCTGGATATTGTATTATAAACCTAAAAATAAAAGTATCGCTTATATTTGTTAGTATAAAATCTCTATTTCAAATAATAATAAAATAAAATAAAAAAACATCTTATGCAGTATAACCCTTACTACGTTAAAAAAATGTGACTAAACGAATCCAGAAAGTAACTAAATTGTTGATTTTTTTTGATTATTCACTTTGGTTAAACACTATAAATTTACTGCTAATCACATAAAATTCTTTAGAGCTACCATTATTATTAAAATAGTTGTAACAGGCTTCACAATATTATTTACCAATTCGTAATAGGCTTGTTATTTTATTGACTCTCCACACTTATGATGATTTGAAGAATCTAATGAGCAGAGGTAAATTGTAATCGGTCAACCTGTTAAAAAGCTATGGATGAACAAACTAACATATACGTACTTATCCAGGCGTTGAAAATATAATACTCCTTTTTTTCAGTCGTGTAAAAATACACTTCGATTGCCAAGTGAAAGCGTTCCTGTTCTGGTTACAAACGTATAATCTGGTTTTAAAATGTATGTGTGATTCACTACAGCTAAAACGGTAAGTGCTCATTCGAAAATAAAAAAATTGTTTTTCGATAATTTGTATGAAGCTGAGATTAATCATTGGTTTGAGTAAAGTTAAGAAATCTTTTCATATTTATAAAAAATAAAAATGACCAGAAATGTGAGTATGAAGTAAAATTTCTTTGTGACTGTCAATACGCGTGGTCCACGTCAGTACACGTAATTATAAAAGACGAAGAACAGTGCAGTGGACTTGAATAATCGTGCAGTTGGCCATCATTACCTTGCAGGCGCTCGAGTGGCCGGAGGTCGGACTGCGTCGGCCAATGAAAAATTTTATTAATTAATTTATCATAAAGTGAATAATAAAGTATATTATATATATTAAACTTGTATAAAATTAATACGATTCGGTTAAACTGTAAATAGTTAGTATATTGTAAACAAAAACGTACATCTGTGAGCAATGTATCTCATTAAAGGCAGTAACGCGCCTTCAGGTGTCGGCATACTGCATTGACAGCATGGCTGTGAGCCGGGATCTGCGTCCATTCTAAACCTGCAAGTAAGTACTGTCATTGATTTTACTATATAAATAGTAAAATCAATGGTACTGTACATTCACAGCCTCACAGGCCTACAACAATACAATTGCCACGGGAATCACGGGATATCTTGAGCTGTGGCTTACGTCACGGTTAGTGCCGGGAGGAGGGGGGTCTCTACCAATAAACAGCGTTTAGCGTACTACTAGCATTGCTGTAAACATCAGGTCACCACACCCACAAGTTACCTTTGTTATAACACAACTCCCATCCGATTTTTATTTATAATCATATTTCTTGGTATTATAACGTGTTATTATGTTATATTTATAGGCCCTTAATTATATTACTGTTATAATTGTCTAATATTTAACGAGAAAAAAATAATATGGAATTCTAAATAATTAAACACTAGTGAATTTACAGAATGTACGTTATGTAAGTAAATAAGTACTGTTCAAGTTTTTAATGTAAGCAGTCCTTAATTTAATTGTATATTAGGAAATACATACTTGTAAATAACTTTATAACTTTGTGAACAATATTAAATTTAATCTCTTTAAATATAGACAGCTGCTGTTCTAATTAAATTATATATTTAAATTATAGCATATGTAGCTAAGTTATTAAATACATAACAACTAATAGTATAAACAAAATTATTGCACTTAATATGTTCAATAACAAACACTTTCGATACAAAATTAGGCATCGATACTCCAATCAGCTGATCAGCAGCGGTAGCCAACGTCTGCATGTCAGGCTAGTACAAAACCACGCATGCATATGCCGTACCCCTCCCCTCCGCTAACCACCAAGCATTTGAAAAGTAACTGTTTCGAGAGCTCAAGATATTCCGTGGCTACTGTAGCTATCTTTCTATAGTCTCTATATACGATATGAAATAATAATAATAATGAAATAATGATTTATTCCATGAAATAATACATGATTATAGACAAAAAATTACAATTCTCGGTATTAATCAACCACAGTTTTCCAGTAGTTGTGGTTGATGAGTCCAGTCCATTTACATAATTAACAGATAACAATGGCTCACTGTGGCATCTGCTTAAATAGTAATAATTATATATTTACATATATACAGGAGTAATACTACAAACGTAGACTAAAACATTTTCATATTTGAGACAAATCACCCAAATATATCAAATATAATACACACAAATTATGTCATATGTACTTAGAATAATATAGACAGAATTAAACAAAACATCAAACAACCAAAAAAAAAAAAAAAAAACTATCAACCATCATAACTTTAAACAAAAAACAACAGGAAAAACATCAAATGAAAATATAAATACCTATTTAACACAGTATTTACATCAATATATAATCTGTTGAAATAGGTTAAATAATGAAAATCATATATGCCACCGAATACTATCATTTATATTTCGAAAATACAAAAAAGGAGCAAAATCAGCTCATGAGAGATATTCCTCCAAAAAAGAAGTTTCATGTAAAGTAAACAACCAATATTTTACCCTTTTGCAAAAGGCTTTTAAATTTGGACTTTCTTTAATATTTGAATTTAGTTGATTAAAATAATTTGGTCCAAGATATAGATAAGAGTGCCTGAAGAAAAATTTATTAACTTTCGGTTTTATGAATAGTCTTTGAATGTTGCTTTTAAGTTCAGGACGAACCTTGGTTGAACCTCTATTTCCACTCCTTATATAAAATTGCTTTAGTGTTTTGAAAACAAACAAATGTTGTAAAGGCATTACACCCGTTTGACAATATAAAGGAAAAGAATGCTCTTGTGTATTTTTATTAAGAATTAATTTAATAAATTTATTTTGAGATTTTCTGAAATTAATGATGAGATATTTATAAGTTCCTCCCCAGCATAAAATTCCGTACTGCAATCTAGACTGAATTAAGGCATAATATAGAGAAATTAAAAGTTGTGTGTGACAAAAGTTTCTTAAAAAGAAGAATTTTCTAATGTTAAATTTAATCTGTCTGTGCAATTGTATGTTTCTTCCAAGATAAACGTTCATCAAGATAGACCCCTAAATATTTGAAACTGTCAACTTTTTCAACTGGTACACAGTTACATCCAGTAATACCCTTACAGTCAATATAGTGATAATATAATGGATAGTCAAAATTAAAGCTCTTGTAACCAAAATTAATAAATTTAGTTTTTGAAACATTAACTATCATTTTATTATTAATACACCAGTTTCTCAGAGTAATCAAGTCTTTGTTCATTTCCGAATATACAGTTTGTTTGTTTTTGTTTTTATAGTTAAAAGCAATCTGCAAATCTGCAAATGCACTTATTCTTCCAATAAAATGTTGCTTTAGTAAATCATTAATAAAAATTATAAAGAGATTTGCTGAGAGTACAGCACCCTGAGGAACACCCCTTTTTATAACAAGCAGGGTGCTTAAATTGTCTTGTATTTTAACCTGTTGGACCCTACCACTAAGATAACTCTGAAACCACTGCTTTGCCACACCCCTGATACCAATAGATTCCATTTTTTCTATCAAAATGTCGTGGTCAACTAGATGGAATGCCTTCCTAAAGTCAATAAATAAACCTGATGTTTTCATGTTTTCATTCAAACTAAAATAAATGTTGTTGACATAATTCAATAAAGCATCCTCAGTAGATTTTGCTTTTGTAAAACCGAATTGAGCTTCATGTTGAAAATTTATTGAGTGAAGATAATGGATTAACCTATGATACAGTTATATACAAGGTGGAAAAGATAAATAGAAACGGTTTGATATTTTTTCAAAGCGAGATGACTCAAACTCATGAAATGTTGCACCAGTGTTACCAAGATTTCATTTAACTTTTCATTAATTTTTATCATTTAGGACATGTCCCACCCATGGGTCGGTTGAAATTCTTCAATAAAAGCATAGGTCTTGTTTGAGGTAAAATTAAAGATCTATTAAAGAGACATTAAACTATGTAAACCGGATCTCAAAAGGAACGCTTTATCCAGAGTTATGTGCATTTAAATGTCATAATTGATAATATGGAGGGTACGGAAATAAAGTGATTTAACCCAAAAGAAAATGATAAAATGAAATCAGCATTTTTTAAAATGTATTTTTATAACAGATATTCAAAGAGAGTTCCAAATACTTGTTGGCAGTGCGCTAACTTGTGATAAAAACCTGCAGGTGTAACATTTTTTGCATCACAGGTGTTATACTTTTTCACTCTTGCATTATGTGGTTCGGATTCCACGTACAGCTGTAGGTCCCTTAGTTACCCTAGCTATTGGGCTATTAATAAATTACCCTTTCTGAGGAACAGTTGAACTCAGTTAGTAACCTGACTACACCCATCCACACTCATCCTACACTCATATCATCATTCATATTCATCTTAAAATACGCACAACGTTGTGTCGGCGTCTCTTATATAAGAATGTATTCGATTTGTCAGTACCTCAATATTCGCTTGTTTAGCTTTGTAAATATTTTCTTTTAAGAAGTCCCACAAAAAATCAAGAGGATTTAGATCCAGTGACCTAGCCAGCCATTCAACGCACCCCTACGACCAATGCAACGGTCAGGGCACGCTTGGTCTAACAGTGCCCGTACTTGCTTATGATAATGGGGTGGGGCTCCGTCTTGCAGAAATCAGACTGAGCTGAAATCTGGTCCAAGAAGAGCACACACTCCTGGAAAAATATTGTTTATTAACAAATCTGATAGATTTCACTTGTTGCGTTTCCGTTAAATACATATAGCCCTAAGATATGACTGTTTCCAGCACAGACATTTACTGTTTGGGCCCGCAGTGGTTCCCAGCCTTTCTAGCTTGGGGCCCAGTTATATATTTTTTAAAAATTTCGAGGCCCACCTAGAATATATATATATATATATATATATATATATATATATATATATATATTCTTCTAAGTATAAATTTAAATTGTTTTAGATAGGTTATTAAATTAAAACATATTGGGTAAAAAAGAAAAAAACACTTTTTGCTGAAGAAACTTTATTTACAAGTACATTATCAAGGCTGTCCGAACTTAATGGGATTTTTGACATTGTTTATCCTGTACTAATGTATCAATATCGGGAACGAAACTTGACAATTTCAACCTTAAGTCACTTTCCACATTTAACTTATTCCTATACTTATTTTTGAAATAAACTAAAGTAGAAAAGGCTCTCTCACATAGATAAGTTGTTGAAAATCCCATCAGTTGTCTTAGTGCTATTTTGCTGATTGCGGGATAGTCTTTTCGCACATTCATCCAAAAAAGAATCAATGGGGTCGTTTTGAAACTTGATTTCAGAACCTGATCACAAGACAGCTCAATCAAAGAGAACTCTTCACTTGAAGGCATGTTAGCATTTTTTTAAGTTATCTTCATCAAAAGGGTTTCTGATCCATTGAACTTCATCGTCGATTTTAGGGAAGTAGCACCTACAAAAAATATGAAAAGACTTAGTTTCTTAGTTACAGTTTCTTAATTATAGTTTCTCAGATTAAAATAAAAAGTACAGAGACACAAAGCATAATATACGAATTTGAAATAAAAATGTTGATACATTTATAGTGTGAAATTAAATTTCAAATTACCTGAGATTAGATGCCAGAGATGAGAGGTGATCTTTTATGGTTGCTGCTGTTGGTTCATCAATTTTGACTTAGTTTGTTTCAAGGAAATCGTGTAGTACAGGAAATGCATCGAAAGCATTGTTTTCCACTTTTTGAGCCCATCGTCGAAGTTTTACTATCATAGCTTCTATCTTGTCTTGTACAAGAAACATATGAGTATCCTTGCCCTGAAGAGTTAAATTAAGAGTGTTGAGGGCACTAAAAATATCTGCCAAATACGCCAACCACTTCAGCCAGTTTTCATCGGTCACGCATTCTAAGAAAGAACTTGCACGTTTTCCATCATATTCGTCCTCCATGAGGAAAATCCTGAGTTCATCACGAAGTTCAAATAATCTTGATAGCACTTTACCTCTGGATAGCCACCGAACTTCACAGTGCAGTAAAAGCTGTTTGTGTTCACTGTCCATTTCATCACATAAAATACCGAAAAGTCTCGAGTTTTTTCACTTTGATTTGATAAAATTAACGATTTTTACTGCATCGTCAAGAGTTTTTGTCAGACTCTCACCCAAACCTTTCACTGCAAGAGCTTCTCTATGAATGCTGCAATGTGTCCAATTTACAAAGGGAGCTACTGATCTAACTTTGGCAATCAAACCAGTATGAACTCCAGACATAGCTCTTGCTCCGTCAGTTGTCAAACCTACACACTTTGACCAATCTAATTGATTTTCTGTGATAAAATTGTCAAGCGACTTGTAAATTTCCTCAGCAGTGGTTGTTGACGGTAAGCTATTGCAAAACAACATTTCTTCTTCAATATTTATATTGAGTTCAAAACGAACAAAAGCTAATAAATTTGCCTGACCAGCTACGTCTGTACTTTCATCAAGTTGCAGAGAATAATATTCACTTTGTTTCAAAAAGTTAATGACAGATTCCTTTACTCTCTGTGACATTTCATCAATTCGTCTTTTGACTGTAGTATTGGATAATGGAATTTCATTGATTTTTTTGGTACTTTTCTCATCAAACAAAGCATTACTTATTATTTCTGCTGCAGGTATAATTATGTCTTCCCCCACTGTGTGAGCTGATCCCTTCTTTGCAATTAACAAAGATAGTTCATATGAAACTCTGGTAGTTATTTTGTTTTGTTTGGAAGATTTTTCCATGGTAGATTTAGTCATCGATAAATTTCTTTTCTTTATTTGAAAATATTGGAGAGACTTTCCTACACATTCTGGATGTTTAGTTGATAGATGCCTTTCAAGTTTTGAGACTTTCATACATTCGTTGGATAGCATTTCAAAACAAATTACACACTGAGGCAAAGGCTCTTCTTCATTACCAGAACACACAAATCCGAATTTCAAAAAATCAGGATTATATTTTCGACTATAAGTTTTACCTTTCTTGGCTATTGGGGTACTACTCGAACTTGGCTTACTTACTGTCTCACTAGTTGTAGAAGTGGATGAGGAAGGTTCATCATTTGACACATCTCTCTTACGGCAAGATCCCGTCCGTAAGCATCCATATTGACTTGTAAGATGCACGTATCTTACAGCAGACAGTAAAATTTGACACGTAAATACAACCACTGCCACTAAAAATGTTACTTCCGCATAATTACGAGTTGTTACTTTAATAATTATTTTTAATAACGGATCTTTTCCGTTATACGTATACCACTATTTAAATATATTGAATAATACATTTTAACCATTGTTTGGTATAAATAACGGAACACGGTATTCAATTTATTGATTTAAAACATGTTTTCCTCATTTTCAACCTTTAGAATCCCAATACATCGAGGCCGCCCATATACATCGCGCCGCGGCAGTTATGGTTAGGTTAGGTTATTATATTGTAGAATGAACCTGTAATTTGTAAAAACATTCTACAATAGGCTATGCTAACCTAACCTAACCATAACTGCCGCGGCGCGATGTATATGGAAATATTTTGGGATTGCTGACACATAACGGAAAAGATCCGACATTAAATAGTGGTATACGTATAACGGAAAAGATCCTTAATAATTACTAAAAATGTTACTCGTATTAGTCCAAATGCCAACACAACACTACTACCACAACTGAACTGAACGTGACAAGGTGACAACCACTGCACTGAGTGCAGACTGCAGAGAACCGGTTTTGAGTGTTTTGACCGTAGTAAGGGTAGAAGGGAGGAGAGAGCGATGACCTTGCCGACACTGTTTTACAACAACACACTCTCCACCAGGCCAAGCACGATCGGAGACAATTCCTAAATTAATATTTTATCCGCGACGACCTATTTGCCAATAACATACTTAATTTCCACGAATTTAATATAATTTTTTCACCACGGCCCAGTAGTAAGCGGCCCGCGGCCCACAAGTGGGCCCCGGCCCACCGGTTGGGAACCACTGGTTGGGGTATTTGTCTGTTGCCTTCAATCATCCAGTGAGGATCATCTTCGCTTTAATAACGGCATTTGTGTTTGTTTAAATGTCCATTAAGTAAGAAAGTACTGTAGCTTCATCCGGAAACAATGTTGAAGTTAAGAAATTGTGGATTTCATCACACTTTCATCATTATTTAACAAAATTCGGTTCGTCTGTCAATATCATTCTCTGCAAGTCCTTGGGTTAGTGTTATCTTATGATAGAGATTTTTGTATTTATGTAAAAATCCAACACTGACGAGTGGCTTATTTCATGATCTTCAACAGCTTTTCTAGATGAAGTATTAGGGCCCTCATTAAAGGTTTATAGAACATCTACCAACTTTTGTTAATTTGTAGCCGAATTTGACCTACCACAGTATTTACGATATTTAGTTGTCCCAGTCTCTTCAAATCTTTGAACTGTCAAACACCGTTCAATCTGTTTCTTTTATAGCCGTTCACATACTAATTTTACATATACAAAAAAAAAAAAAAAAAAAATTAGAAGGGTTTCAGCATGGGCCTGCTACAAAATCAACAACCTCAGGTTGATAAAAACTGACATCCTATTTGAACGATTATAATCTTTCAGTCTGAATAGAGAGGGAGCTATTCGTCATCAACATTCTGTAAATTTCTGTGAGTATGTTTTATAATATTATACTATTATATTCTTGAATATCTAATTATGTTTTAAAAAAAAGCCAGAATTATTCGGAATTTGGTTGTTTATTTAACACAAACACATTAAGGAGTGCAGCGAATTTAACCGTGTATTTATTTTAAAGTAGAAAGATTATTACAATGAAAGAATTCATAATTTTGCTATCCCTTTTCATGAAAGCAGGAATTTCAAGAAATAGTGAATGCAGAAAGTTAATAATGTTGGTTATACGCCGTGTGATTAGAATGGACATCTTCAACTGGATCTTGAAAAGAAAGAAGCGATATAAAAAATGCAAGCGCCTCGAAATCATTTATTTGTTATTTATTCTTAAGAATCATACTTAGCTAAAACATTTCCGGATGGTAGTCAACTATATAATTAAGTTCTGACCTATTCATTCAAATTATTTTAAACACGAGAAAACTAATTTAGACGATGAACGACGGGCATTGGACTATATATTCATAGGTCGGGTTCTGACCTATTCATTCAAATTATTTTAAACACGAGAAAACTAATTTAGACGATGAACGACGGGCATTGGACTATATATTTATGATGACTGTTTTAAAGGTGTACCTATCATTAGAGTACTGAAATTAATATATTAAAATATTGTATGATTAAAACTATAATTATGAAGAACAATTGACAGGAGATTAAGAACGTCAAGATTTCTGGAGTAACATTATGAGGAAAATGTAATGCTTTTGTAAAGCTTTATAACGTTTCATCGTAGATTCGTTAAATATAATGGGAGGTTACTTAAAATGAGGACAATATTTAAATATATAGTATTGTTTGCTCTACTCAAAGCCTACATGCGATTTCTGGAACCAATATAATCACAAAATACAATATATAAGAGATAACAGAAATCCGTTAGTTAAAATAATAGTTGTTTCTTTTGCAAAAAAAACTGGACCTCTGTCAAAACTAAATTTTTAAATCAAGGAAATATAAGAGTTTACTATGTAGGCAGGTTAGTTAATCTGCGTTTACATTGAAGTTGGGACATGTTATATTAACATATTAGAAAATAGCACTATTCTATCATCGAGTCTTGTTTTCAAGGGGTTTGGCATGTGTGAAAACAATTTTTATTTTTCATCAACCAAGAGTCAGTAAAAGTGAAAGAACTGCAATATATGTCTACAAAATTGCTTCTAAACAAACGTTGCAGAGTTTTTTTTAGATTTTGCAGACCAAAGCTCATCCTGCTAAAAACCTTTAAAACTTTTTATAACATTCATCCAATCTTAGTTTTCACCAACAACGGGGTAACAGTGATTTTCGTTTAGATAATTCAACAACTCACTTCTACCTTATACAGTACTATGATTTTAAAGAGTGTACGCATTTAACGACGATCTTCCTGCCACATATTATGAGCCCTTTGTTTAGGGCTTAGCAAAAAAGCTGCAATTACGAATCTCCCACATTCACCATCCATACCCTTTCATTGACGGTACCAGACCCAAGTGTGTAAGGAAAAAAAGAGTTCCAAAAGTTGATGAATCTGTTATTATTTTGTCCAAACATCATTAATATACAAAATCACTCCAAGGAAATGTACCTTTGTGAGTGAGAAAGAGGCTAACGTCGTCATCCCTGTGAATTACCACCAAAAATATGTTAGTATTGATAAAATTCCAAGTTATTTATCATTGCTTACGTTGTAAATGTCATTAAATTTTCTTGAAAACAACAATTTTGGCACGTAAATGTGTAAAAAGGTATATGAAATGTTAAAAAAAAAATTGGGTGTGCGTCGGACCACACGGTGGAAGTTATACTTCTTGGGCCATTCTCATACACCCACTCACGCACACAAACAGACAGGATATATAAATGAAATATAAGACAGTTTTCAATATTATTCAATATATTTATCTTCAATATATTATACGTGACAGTGACTTCATTATTATATTATACACCTATATTATCATTATCAGTAATTTCTTCGATTAAATTTCTTCGATTAACAATCGATTAATCGATAGTTCTTAAAAATTTGTTCTTACTTTTCAGCGTGACGCGGTTTCTCGACCAACATCCCATCCCAAAGTGTCTAACGGGCGCAAAGAAGTATAACTTAAAAAAAACAGACAATTCAAAAGAAAGAAATTATTCAAGTTCTAAGAGGTATTATTGACATACCTTCAGTTTTTATTACATATTTTAATGCTGTTACAATTTTAAATTATATACTATAATAACGCAGAAAATATGTTAAATACTCTTTGCAGTAAGTATACAAAAAAAATCACAGCTGCAAGTGAGTTTTTTTAAATTACAAATTAGATTCTGTGATCATCTGATCGTGAAGCTGTTATTGGTTGTTCAGCCACCAGATTTGGGTAATGCTGTTATTGCTGTTTGGCCGTTTGTTCGTTTCTCGTTGACAGTGGGTGAGAGCAGACGGTGTTGTCGTTTCTTGGCCGTGTTGATATTTGGTGAAGTTTGTTCCATATATGTGTGGTTCGGATTTGGTTTGAACAGAAAATTACCCTAACATCAAATATATCAAAAAAGTACTTCCGATCAGTGTGTAGATTGTACTTAGTTTTGTCCAAATTTACAGTTTTGACATTTTTATTTTAGGAGACAGTGAACAACTATTTTTATTTAGGAAGCACAATCCATACTCTGCAATGCCTGTCATTTTATTGGAAAGATTACCTCTTCCTAGTCTTAAAGCTTACACAGTTATTAGCGCAATCTTATTGTCTTTTTCTGTTTATTACGCCGCTCATGCTACAAGTAATCCAAACTGGAACAATAACTCAACAATACCTGTCAATATTGAAACTTTAGAAGCTGTTAAAAATGATTCATACGATGTTATGGCTGGATTATCAAGAAAATTTTCATCTCTGGGTGTTTTCTTGGCTGATATTATGAAGTTTATGATTCAGGAGCCACTATGCATTTGGGTAAGTAGCAACTAGGACACTATCTAAGTAGTTTTGTTCCATTTGTTTTTAAGAATATATAAAAAAGGCTTAACCATTTTTATGAACACTTGAACAATTTATGTACTGAACCTGATAATTCTATCACGGCTTAAAGCAATTGTTATCTGATTTTTATTTTCTGCTAAGGGAAAACACCTCCCAAATCTACAAATTTACCCGTAGGCCTAGGCCTAGTTATAAATGTTGGGAGTGAAAAGAGCGGTAGGCCTAGGATATAGACATAATAATGAACATATAAAACCACAGTTTCCTTTTTAACTTGCTGGAGGAGGCTTGGACTAACTTTTATATAAGTCAAAAATGCTAAGAAATAGTCAAGATAAAATTAAAATTTTGTTTCTGTCTGTAGAGCCAAAAAAATCCTATTATTTGAAAAAACTATAAAAACTTAATTGAAGATTTCTTAGTCTGATATGAGGCAACCTCAACAATTAAAACTCAACAATTCTGCTTACTGTAATTCGAAGTGAATCTCTATGGCTCAATTTGATGTTTTATAGCACCTTACACCTCAACTATGAAAAAAGGGAACTGTTAACAAATAAGAACAGAATTGACATTTTTCAGTCAACAAATATGCCTAGGGCATTATTTTGATCTGCAGTATAACTTCAGTTATCAGGCCTAATGCGGCGGCAGGTCAAGCCAGATATGTTTAAAGTGGGATAAAACTTAAGTCACAAAAACTTGGTTTTCTGACAAATGACAGACTCAATAACTTATATCGGCTGGCATATGAGAGGCAGAACCTACAATTGTATGCAGTGCAAATCGTAAAGGCATAGAGCGTTATGAGGAGCTGAAATATTTGAATTATTGTTGAAATTTTGTGTGTTGAAGACATACGTTTTTAAAAACAACTGTGTTTTACTCATTTGAAATTATAACTTCTTATCTTCAGTTTCACTGTTTAGCATTTAGATAAAATCTTGTAAAACAGTACTTAATTTTAGTGATTTTAAGGGATTTACTGTAAGTTAACAACATCCTTTAAATTAACGGAGAACATGTTTTCGCTCTGCCGACTGCCAAAATAAAGATTGACAATGATGAGGGTATGTACATAATGGTAATGATCTCTTCTACTTCCATATATGAGAAATTTACTCCCCAAGTCACTTGGTTATAGGAGTAAAGTAATTGTCAGCTTGGATGTTTGGCTACATTATGCAATGACAACCGGTAAAATGCATAACAAATTTAAAGAAAAGCGCTGCAATATTCAAGATGCAAAGCTCAAACACTTGTATTCAAGATTTGCTTAGCGGGCTTAATAGTGCTTCATTGTGGTCGTAATTTTATTTAATACAAAAATTATGTTCGTCTGATTTTTAAGCCGGGTGATATGGTTGCCAGATAAAGCAAGGCCAGACATTCAAAGTTGTACTGTAGGCCTACTACCATTGACATTTTTTCTCTATAAGACAGTTGCATCAGAAAATTTAGATACAAGTGTTAAATCAAGCACTATGGTCCAAAAGTAATTTAGCAACATTTGCAACATCCTACTGCCATTGGATATTTGACAGACCTATTGCTGTCTAACTTGTGATATATTTAGAGAGAGATATGCTGTCTTCACAATCTTCAAGATTAAAATAGTGTCAAAAATTACATGGTGTTAGTGAACCAGTCTTAGTTTAGAAAAAGTCTACTTGCTTCACAAGAAAAGTTACAATATTTCTTCAGTTGCTCTGCTAGTTGATTAATTCCTTAATGCTGTAAAAAGGACGACTAAGCAGCCACTCCTTCAGACTTTAGCAGTC
This sequence comes from Stictocephala bisonia, assembly GCA_035578905.1. Taxonomy (NCBI): domain Eukaryota; kingdom Metazoa; phylum Arthropoda; class Insecta; order Hemiptera; family Membracidae; genus Stictocephala; species Stictocephala bisonia. Next base: position 330,273 of record JAQJVL010000329.1, read on the forward strand.
TGGGACTCGAGTTCTTGACTTAAACTGGCATTGTACTGCTTAACCTCTTGCACAGCTCGTTCACGTATATGAAGGCCCATTAAAAATTTGATCTACTTCTTTACATTTTCGATGGTTTGAATTTATATTTGAAGAAGATCTATAAAAATGAATCTGTATGGCCAAGATCAATTTTAAATCATAATATTACAAAATTAGTACTAATTTTATTGACCTATTTAGGTGAATTGAATATCTTTATGTTGAATTACGAATTTATATGTCTGGTGTCATGCATTTAAATCTTGTTTAAAAAAGTGTAACTGATGTTTTTAATTTTTTGGATCATTATAAACACGTTTTACTGTGTCACAAATAAAATTAATGTTTACATCTCTATTAGATCAATATTTTTTTTAATTCAAATATTAAATATTCATGTCATTATAAAAAATGACATTAACTGTTTGCATGTGAAACTGTTTCTAGGAGCGTTAACATTTTTTTCTGACATTTTGAGAAAGATCAGCTGATAACCACCGGCTGTTCATTTGTCATTGGGCTATTAATTAATGACACTTTCTTAGGAATAGTCGGCCTTAGTATGTAACAATGACTACATTCGCTCCTCTACACTCATCACACCCATTCAAAATCCATATTTGCCCATACCTTGACGATCAGCGACTTATGAATAAATAAATAAATAAATTTTTTCACTGTACATAGAGAAATAAATGTAAAACTGGAGAAAAATAAATATTAGACCAGAGTCTAGGAGCTAAACACTTATTTATATTTTTTAAGAATCATGCTTTTAAAATATATGCTTGTAAAGGACAAATTGTCAACCTAGGAACTCATAAAAAGAGTTTAGTTTAAAAATTATCTTTATTACTTCATACCATTGGAATTCTCAATATATTGTGAACTAGCACAGTACCCGTTTATGTACAGGGTTTATGTTGATTTATATTGTGCTTATTGCATTCAGTAACACAAAACATGTACCTACTGGCATCTGTTTAGTTCAAAAGTGTGTTGTGTTTAGGTTTGGTACGGTATTTACTTCAGAACTACGTAAGTTGTTTGTTCATTTCAACAGCTGATTAATGAAACTATTATAAACAGTTAATTGTCAAATTGGTATCGCCATAGGCTAATATTGATACTTCTTAGATTGCCGTAGGGCTTGTATTGATATTTGTCAGAGCCCCTGGGACGGTGTCCTGATAGAATTTCAAAATAAAGATAGGCCTAAGTGTTAACTTAAGACCCTAAGAATGTTTTTAAGCAAAATTTCAGCCGAATGGGTCTAGTAGGTTTTGTTTGATTGAATAACTCACACACAGACAGAAAGACAGACAGACACCATTAGATTTTATATAATAGTAAGATAAATGATAAACAACACTTCATGGTGTAGATATTAATGCTATGTTTTATAAAATGAATTAAGTAAAAGTGTGTACAAAATCTTCAAAGTACGCCCGGCCAAAGTACGACTTCTGATAGGTGGGTGGAGTTCAAAAAAAAAAAAAAAAAATGGTTTAATTTTTGTCTACGATTGTTAAGCTGAAGATGATTATAAGGCATGCTTGACATGATAAGGCAATCCCCATAACTCATTATTCGTCAGTAAGATATGGGCGAATATGAGGGGCGAATGATTGTAATGAGTGTAGATGAACGAGTGTAGTCATTGTTTCTAACTGAGGTTGACTGTTCCTCAGGAAGAGTTATTTATTAATAGCCAGGGCAACTAAGGGACGTACAGCTTTACGTTGAATCCGAACCATGTAGTGTTGGTCTGATTTTCAGCTAACTGACAAACCTGACACTCAGTTCTCTTCCCTACTCAATATTTAAACCTTGACTACCATCCAATTTGGACACCCCAGACTTCTCTAGTAATGTCCACGTCGATGGCAACCATTGAGCGGATGCTGTGTCAGCATTAAGAGGACTAAGCATGCAACCTATTACCTACAATCTCCACAGCACTTTGTCCCCAAGTAACCTTCCTAGTAGTCACGGTATTAGAATGTTAAACATTTTTTCTTATTTTATGGCCAAATATTACTTTAGACTACATTAAATATAGTGGTCGTAATTATTACGATATAAAAGGAAGTAAACGTTTATGTCAATATTACTACTCAGTACGCAGCATGGGCTATTGTAGGCTTTGGACTGTACATTCTAAGGATCGAATACCGTATTAATGCTCATTATTTCATTTGTTGACCAACATTCCTGTACAGGCCTACGACCAATATGACTGAAGTAAAAAAGGTTGAAAGGAAAGAGTTACAGCACTGAGCCACTAGTGCCAACTATGACAGGATGACTTCAGCAACCATAAGAGTCTAATTTTTGTATGTTGAGATATCTGGACCTCATGCCCACTGTTATAAGGACAAAAAGTAGCTTTTTGGTTTCAGGGCTTTACTTTCAGATTTTCTGTTATAGTAAGAGATAAATGATTTTAGCAGGAAGTATAATTTCAACCAAAATTGTTTTTAGCTAAATTATTTGGTCTTTGAGGAATGACTGTGTTGATATGTGAACGCCTATTTACTCTTGCTGACGTAGTACCAATATCAATTAAATATGGTATGAAGTGTTTTAAAATGTATAGTATACCCTCGTAATATGTACTTGTAGTAATTTTTAAGAAATTGTTATTTTTTTATGCCAGCCCAGTGCCTGACTGGCAGCTTTCTGGGCCCTTGGCAAAATTTATTAGTGGGCCCCTTCCCCCGAAAATAATGTTTCACATCAGACCTAAATACATTACAAAGAAATTAATTTGTAAAAACTCATATTATTAATATCTATGTTTACCGTAATATTATGTCACTTTATAACATGAAAATTAGAATTTAATACCCTATAAATTAAGAAAATTAAGTTTTAAATATGTAAAAAGCATGTATATTTTCAGATTACTTTATTTATTATACTAACAACTTAATTCCAACTCTACCTGATTCCAACCATGAACAGAAGCATTAAAACATTACTTTTCTTTTAAGCTGTTCACTTGAGCACGCGATTTTGTCTAATACTGCATTCTTATTATGTTCTTAAACAAGTAGTGTCTTTCACAGTTCATGAGGATTAAAATACGGTACTCAAAAGCACCTGACCTAGACAATACAATCTGCCACACATGTGGAACGATCATACTCTTTTATTCATGTTGTAGTAGTATAATTTCTTACCAATAACTCGTCCTTGTAATTAGCCATTTTACAAAGTATTATTTATTTAAATTTATAAGGTATTAAATGTCATTTTTTACTTCAGGCTAAGGCCCTAGGGGTGCCAGCCCAATCTAAATGGCCATTCATGGTCAATTCTGAGAGTTTATCAGTACGATCTGAGACAAATCAGAAGATATTGTTACAAGCATGTTACACCTTGCCGTAGTAAACCAACCAACCCCCCAAAAAAGAATTAACAAGTAAGTAAAACAAGGTCTCGTATAAATCTTGTAGACCTTCAAACTTAGGTAACCTTCAATAAACTTCTTACTGTTTCCAGACAGTTGGTTGCTAAGTAAGAATGCGGCTTGTTGTGTACATATGGACTCGAGGAATGACTGCTGAAGTATGAATCATGATTTAAACTTGTAGTTAAGTAGGTATGACTTAAGAAATTAAGTGGCTTAAACAGAGCAAACAAATTTTAGTTAAAGTGTCCATAGTCATAGTCTGAGAGCTCATTTTTAGCATAATAGAACACCTATTGTTCTAAAAAAAATATTTAAATAGGTGTTGTGGTGTACAGTAAAATTTGTATTACAAAGACTTTTATTTTGGTTTGAAAATTGATGGGATTGGTTTTGTCAGTGGTCTTCCAGTCCATTTCTGGATTACATTTGAGCCAGCTGTTTTTTGCGCTAGTTTACATTTCACATCCAGTTTATGTTGGAAATATGACCCAGCTAACTGAATTAAATGTCTGTGTAATTGTTCATTAACAGTCTTCTCACGTGAATAATTTTGTCGAGTAAAATTGTCCAGCACTTTCTGGTGTTGCTTTTGTTACTCCTTCGACTAACTATTACTGGTTGTCATCTGTCTGTCCCTCCATCTCTAAACCATTGTGTGGTCTGAACAATCATGGCATTTGACTCTCTCTTACCTGCTTGACCACCAATTAGCCCATTTACCAGTAGCTGATGCAGGCATTTTGCAGTTGAACATAACTTCACTTGAAAACGTTTAAATTTTAACATGCTTTATAAGATAAGTGTGACTAGTGCCTTAAGCTATTACATTTTCCTTCTAGCTTGGTTTATTTAAAAAAATGTTGAATTAGAACAATAGTTTTTGTTGTATTTAGAAAATAAATCAAAGGATAAAATTAAAATCTGAAATCAGTAGGCTCTAGACAATTAATTGTGTTCTTTTTAAAAAAGATCAAGTATAAAATTTTACATTCATAAATGAAGCAGTAATCCTTTTTGAATTAACATTTGGTCTTATGGAGAATCAAATCCAATATGTCGGCATATGTAGCAGGTTCTTAAGGGCCTAATCTCTTATACGACTTGTTCGTCTGACCAAATGCTGTCCATCAGGAAACCAGATTGGACTGCATTTAGATTTTTGATGTTGACACCTGGTCCGGACCAAAACAAACTAAACACACCACCAGTTTACCATTTCAGCTAGACATGACAGGCTTGACTACAGTCAAACATGTGTCTGTTGCAATACATCGAACTGTTTGTTACTGACTAGTGCCGATTCTGACAGTGTAGTACCAAATTTCCTGTCACCTTGGTGTTTCTCTTGTCTTACATGTTGGCCTCACAAAGTGAGACTAGAGTTGTATGAACAGTCCTTACATGTTGGCCTCACAAAGTGAGATTAGAGTTGTATGAACTGTGTAGTGTTCAGTAAACTTTGATATAAAATCTTTGATTGTATTATGTAGGGTTATTACAATATTGTAATATTTATTAATTTTTTTTATACGAATAAAGTAGTGGTACTAATTAAAAAAAGGAAAAAGAAATTATTGTGATTTGAAGCATTAGAAAAATTACTGTTGCCACAGAAATTATGTGTACCCAAGTTTGAATTTTGTTTACTAAGAAACTAAGAGATCAATGAAAAATGCAATCACACCTTTGTTTTCCTTGCTTAAAAGTACATTATAACAGATTGTTTCAAATCACTTTAAATGCATCAATTTATATTGATTGAAATCAGTTTAAAATCACTGTATTTACTAACGCATATCCAAAGTACATTTCATAAGGATTACAAGATGGCCTATTCAATAATTTTACAATCTCTAGAAGCCAAAAAAACGTTTCAGGTAATTGATAAAGGCCATTTTTTTCTTTGAAAGTTAAAATACTGAAAGTTTTAAAATGTATAGAAAATATTCCTGTCAACAACATATGAAAATATGAATTTGATACGCTGACAGTATTTTGAATAATAAAAGTGTTAAGTCGATGCACAATTAAAACTAGTAAATATTCCATTATATTTTTGTTACAAGTAGGATAAAATTATCAAAACTTATAATATAATGTTCAATTGTATATTCATAACGTACAATTTAAACGAGGAAAACAATGGTGTGATTGAATTTTTATTGGCTTCTTAGTTCTTAGTAAAAAACCTTCACTAAACATTATTTCTGCACCTATGACGAAAATATAATTGCTTCCAAATTTATATATTCTTTTTAAAAGGATTTTATTGAAACCCAAAGGGTCCTTGTTAGTTCCAAATAGGACCAAAAGATTGCCTCAAAAAAGAAAAAAAAGTTACATGGCCATGCAAAATTTATTTATTTTTTCCGATAAAATATTATACCTAATGCCTTAATTGTCTTTCCTGAAGAAAAGGGCCAACAAAATACTGAGCTTCTACAGGAGAGTTAGTTAATGTTAAAGTTAAGTGAAGTTGGTACTGATACAGGAGGCCTATATCAGTATATGTAAGTCATTGGCTGTCCAACCCTCAGCAGCAGATACACATTGCCATCTGTCATAAGGTGAAGTAACAATAACTTATATCAAAATATAACTCCAAATCACACCAGTCACTACTACTAATATATAAAAGCAATTTGAAAAATCAATTCAATAAGTACATCACTTCTCTGTTATTGAATACTGGACATTGGACACTCATTCAATTCATTATTATTATTATTAATCTCTAAGACGCCGATCGTAGAGATATGGGCGTATATGAGGCGTGAATGAGTGTGATGCGTGTAGATGAACGAGTATAGTCATTGTTACTATCTGAGTTAGACTTAGCTCAAAAAGGACTATTTATTAATAGCCCAATAGTCAGGGCAACTATGGTACCTACAGGTATTACTATTACTGATTGTAATATTATTGATCAACACTATTACAATCAGGTTGTATAGTGTAGTCATTATTACAGCAGACTTTGGTTGGCCCACACTGTGCAAGGACAGTTCTTACATATGAGACGCCGACACAACGTTGTTGGTATTTTTAGGCGAATATGAATGATTTTATGAGTGTGGATGAGTGTAGTCTGGTTACTAACTGAGTTCAACTGTTCCTCAGAAAGGGCAATTTATTAATAGCCCAACAGCCAGGGCAACTAAGGGACCTACAGCTTTACGTGGAATCCGAACCACGTAGTGTTGGTCTGATTTTCAGCTAATTGACAAGCCTGATACTCAGTTATAGCCTCCACACAACATCCGCACAATGACTACCACCCAACATGGACACCCCAGACTTCTCTAGTAGTGTCCACGCCGATAGCAACCACTGAGCGGACACCATGTCGGTATTAAGAAGACCGAGCATCCAACCTATCACCTACAATCTCCCAAACACTTTGTCCCACAGTAGCTGGGCTACAGCACTGTGCCACCAGTGCCGACAGGGTCTGTGCCTTGTGCATTTGTCTGGATCTACATCAACCAAACTCAGTCGGTTCTTGTTTAGTTCCGACACAGGCTATATGTCATCTCTCTAGTCTATATGGTTGTCTCCCCTGATCAGATGAAGAGCATCAGAAGCCTTTTTTTATTCTCTGCGATTTTTAAATATAATTTTATAGTTTTTAACCCTCCCGATGTTAGTTGTTGGTTACGCGACAGCATTACATGTATTATGGATGTTAGTTGTCGGAAAAACAAGAACTACGTAATAACGGTTCGTTTAAACTACCGGAAAGATGTTCCAACGATAATTTTTGTTACATATTTGATATCGTTTTAATCGTAACTTCTCCACACTCTCCCGATATCTGTGAGTAGACAGTTCTTGTTTTTATGTGGAACACAGATTATCATATGATAATCAACAACACTGGAACAGCTGGTGCTAAAACAGCTGTAAATAGTGTGTACATAGTTTGATTTTCTCATTGTAGTTTTTTGTTTACATAAATATTGTTTATATAAATGTGAATAACATTTAGAACAAATTGGTTATTTCAGAATTTTTTCATTGTAATTATAAACATTTATAAGATAGTATGGGCTTTGAAAATATGTTTTAAAAAAAGAGTTTTTATCTTCTCTTAACCTCAAAAACATTTCGAAATAAATAAATTTATCTTTTGTATGTACAAGTTCTGTATACTTTTACAAATAAAATGATATATTTTATGCTATAGTTATAATATTTTCAATATTTAATATGAATTTTTAAATTTATCCTTACACAAGTGGCAAAAATGGGCTAGCATTATAGAAACACGTAGCGAACAGTGGGAGGGTTAATGTTGTGGTTGTTTTGGAATAGTTTAGACATATTAATGTTTAAATATTGCAATACCATGGTTTTTTTAATGCCTGTGCTAATACCGTTAAAAATTGCAAGTGAAATATAATTATTTGTGATATTGTTATCAAAAGATACTGTAAATTAAAAAAATAATAATATTAGTTTTTTTATAAATCTGTTATGGGTTAGAACGTTTTCTTTGCCTAGACAGCAAGTTTAAAAGTAGCATTTTTAAAGTTGAATATACAGATAAAGTTTTTTTATTAATGTCATTAAAACATTATCTTCTTTAAATGAAGTGTTATACAGTACCTTTTTAATAAGCATATGCTGAAATTAATTATTACTAATTTTTTATTAAGTCAATCTGTAATTTTGATGCTTTTGACATGGCTACTTGTTGTACAGAAATTATATTTATAACTACAAGACATTTTTTTATGTTAGTTTTTTGTGTTGTTTTAATTTTTATTCCATAATTAATTGGTGAATGTAATCTTTTGTAGGCCTACAGTTTGTGATTCATATGTTATTCTCGTAATTTTCTTATGATAGAAAAAATAACTAAAAAGATCATTTATAAACAAGATGCTTTAGTTTGATTGTACATGTTCAAATTAATTATCATTCATCTAAACAGAAATAAGGTCAGATGGCATTGTGTTGTAATAGTGTTGAGTAATTAAAGTTTCAATTGTAATGAATTTCATAAGGCCAATTTAATTATATATTTTAAGGCTTTATTTTGTATACTCTTATCATCTAATAGTTGAGTATTGCAATCTCTTCAATATATACATTATCAAAATCATATCCTTCAGGTTAGGATCTATAGGATTTGTTCTCCATTTGACCAAAGTTTAGGATTTGTTCTCCATTTGACCAAAGTTTAGAATTTATTCTCCATTTGACTAAAGTTTAGGATTTGTTCTCCATTTTACCAAAGTTTAGGATTTGTTCTCCATTTGACCAAAGTTTAGGATTTATTCTCCATTTAACCAAAGTTTATGATTTGTTCTCCATTTGACCTACGTTTAGGATTTGTTCTCCGTTTGACCAAAGTTTACGATTTATTCTCCATTTGACCAAAGTTTAGGATTTGTTCTCCATTTGACAAAAGTTGAGTAGTCAAGCTGATTAAAAAACGTTAGATAAAATTATGATGGTTTGGTTTGATGTCTTTATTACTTAGCATATTTTAATTTTTATTTTAATGTTTGTTATACACTTATTTAAAACTTCTTCTTTAACAATTAGTTTAGATAAAAACACCAAAATGGTTTGGAAAAACCAAAAGCAAGCATTTATTCAAGAATATATCACTGTTGTAATGGCTAACGAACACATATTTTTGAAGAATAAACAGGAACTTTATTTTTGTTTGGTATGTGACATTTTAGCATTAGTCTTCTGAAGGCAGGTGTTGGCCAGACAGAGGGTGGGAGGGAGGGAGGGAGAGATCAGTTTGTTTACAGGTCTGTATTTCGTATAGGACCTACTGTTTTATCATTATTCTGGAGGTAAAGATAAGGTCTAAGCAACAGTGTGCGCCGGTAGTGTGAGTAATGTTTATACACCGGTGTGCTGCGGGCAGTGTCACCTAGTATCCAGGCGAGACTGTCGGTCAAGGCTGCACCGACCTTGAGGTGGTCTGTGACGTGTAACAACTATGACTCACTTTCAGTCCTGTGACTCCACGTTGTGTGACGCGAAAATGTTTGTGGAAACTACCAGGTAATATCGTCGAGTTAAGTGGAAGTGAACAAAAAGACGCTAGTTGTAGACAGTAGGTATCTGCCATAAATACGTACTCTGGTCAATTATATTTGTTCTACGTAATTAATTGTCTTTGAAAAAAAAAAAAATGCTATTAAAAGACAGCTCCTTACTTATCTAAAATGTTCTTCATTGTCCACTCATATACTCTATAAAAGAAAGTTCGACAAAATTGTACTGTGGTACAATAGACTAAAAATACTGGAAGACGTACGCTTGTAGTTTTACCACAACTATCCGCAGTACGAGTAGTTACTACCGCCAAGTGGTAGTAATAATACTAGTCTTACTACATCTTCCGAGAAACAGGTTTTACAGTAGAAATGATTTCACCACAACTATCCGCAGTACGAGTAGTTACTACCGCCAAGTGGTAGTAACAATACTAGTCATACTACATCCTCCGAGAAACCAGGTTTTACAGTAGAAATGATTTCACCACAACTATCCGCAGTACGAGTAGTTACTACCGCCAAGTGGTAGTAACAATACTAGTCATACTACATCCTCCGAGAAACCAGGTTTTACAGTAGAAATGATTTCACCACAACTATCCGCAGTACGAGTAGTTACTACCGCCAAGTGGTAGTAACAATACTATTCTTACTACATCCTCCGAGAAACCAGGTTTTACAGTAGAAATGATTTCAGATTTTATTTTCACAACTGGTTTCTCCACAACCCGCGGTTTTTAGCTCAATGATTAAAATGGAAAATCCCATTGCTTACATTTTATAGGTTAATAGGAAAGGAGACGAGCTTTGCTGTAAACCAGTAGCAAAAAAAAGGAATTTTCTTCGTGGTAGGCCTACTTTATTCCCTCTTTGTATATCAGAATAAAACTAGTATCCTTCACAAGTACAATAAATACCGTATTAATGAATAATTTATTGACTTTTTACTAAACTCATTGAAATTGTTAATGATGACAACAGTAAATTACAGTAAAATCATGGGGTGATTTCTACAAACTAATTTGCAGAATAATCTTACTCAACAAAATTGATTTTTTTATACATTTCAAAGCAATTCAACATAAAACGATAAAACAAATAATATAGATCGACTTCTTTTATAAAGAAAGAAGTACCATTTTGATGCTGTAACTTTCCTTACCATTCGCTAAAATACAGCAGTAAGTCCTTGATCTAAGCCACCTTCTATAAACCTGTTCTTGCGTATCTGCAGTCGAACATATCTGCTACGTTGTGAAAAACATCATGGCACCAAATGAACACAGGGATCCTCTTCTCGTAGAATATCCAAATTTGGATGTTTCAACTATTCAAATGTCAATTATTTTTCGATCTGTTACGTGACTCAAGTTAAAACGTTCGTCAGTTAGACTTTGCTGCGGCTGACTCGGCGTTATACTAAGCCTTGGTGATTTACCTAGTAAGCAGACTAAACTATACCCTTTTGTAATATGACAGATAACGTTTTGCTTAATCTCCAAATAATATATGGCCATCGTGAACGCCATTCGACACAAATACCGTGAATTTATGATTGACATCAATTGTAGCTTAAACATTTAAATTGTCAGATTTTTTCTCATTCATTTCCTTACTAAAAGAATTGTAACAGAGAGGAAATAAACAGAGATCGCATCCAAGTGCGCTGAATGTGTCGAGTAGTTAGTTCTCCAGCTTGCCGTGGGGATGGCAGAGCCAGCGCATTGACAGTCCCTCTATTTCCCCAAAATCCTCAAGGAAAAATGAATTATTAGTTCAGATTACTGAAGATGTACATTAGTTGTAATCTGTGTAACTGCCACTTAGTGTTCGCCGTGGCCATGAGGAAGCGACCTCTGTTACACTTGGGTACAATCTAGTACCTTTTGTTTATAGTTGATTGCCATAAAACGATCGCGCTGCTGATTACGTGCAAATGTATCTTATTACGTATAATAGACGCATGAAAATAAATCTGTAGTTTGTTGTATCGTTGTAAAATGTTAAACAACGAATCCCAAAATCTTCAGCCATCCAAGTTTAATCCTAGTGTTTAATAACGTCAAATAATTTACATTTTATCTATTTAAATCACTAGTAAAGTTCCATGGATAAAGTCAATGTCAAAAATCTATTCTAATAATGAATAAGTTATTTATTCAATAATGAAAAACATAATAGGCCTACAGCCCTCCTTTAAAACTCGAAATTACACTGCCACAGTTGCCATTATGTAGTGGCAGGGTAACTTAAAACTAACAGTGAAAAACAGAGTCTAGTTCAACACCTTATTTGCTGCCGTCTATGTCGTCTGCTATAAAATATTAATAATGTTGAAAAAAGAACAATTATCCATATGATAAATTATAACTACACAAGTAAATATTAATGCAAAATACCATAATTAATTTCTAATAATCTTATGGAACTATCAATTAAAAACAGATACTATTATTCTGTAATATCTTCTTTTAAAAATGTAATATCTTTTTTGAAAATAAACAATTATTCAAATATTCCAAATTCGATTTTCTCTATGAACTTGCGCTTTCTGACATTAGGAACTCGCCACGTCGGGGTGAAACTAACCAAACATAAGCCACGATAACAATAAGTGGAGTACAGTTACTTCTGATAGGTAGTGTATTAGAAATTATTTATTATCTTTATCATAGAATTAAAATGTGACAATTAATTGTAGATTGTTGCAGTTATTTATGATTAACAATGGTAGTTTTACAAACTATATTTTTCCTAAAACAAAATTAAATTTAAAATGTTGTTAGCTCCAGTAAAACCTCACCAATTCAACACTTCCTGGGCCAGAGGTTGGCGATTTATCCAGAACAGTGAAATTTGTAATGGATTTTAGTACATGAACACACGATATACTTGAGTTGACACATCGTTGTGATTAGGTGGAGAGTGGCAACCCCTACAATCCACGGTAGGGATTACACACCCAGAAGTAATGGCTATGCATGCAGATTTGACTCATTAAAACCACAACAAATATTTTCTTGGCCTTATGGAACGAAGGCCAACTTTTTATCTCTTTTTATTTCATCAGTGTTCACACTGCAATACAAACCCCTTCCGTAGGTCCAGTGTCAGTATGCGGTTGACAACTGGAAAGCTATTTATAATGACGTTACATTGAGTTTCCACACCGAAAACCACTAGAATATGCTAATAACTGGTAGATGAATGTTCTAAGGTCTTGCCGCTTTCGTGCCATGCATGCTGGAGACAACCTTGTGAGTGTGTAATATATACATGTATTCAATGTTAATTAACAACCGAGGAGATCCCAGGGTCTCGTATATCCTCAGGAATGTCTACTTCAGTCATCAGCATTTGAAAACGAAGGGTTGAATTTTATGGAAAACCATACAGAAATAAACGAGATAGCTTCCAAGAGTGCGCTTAATGTTTTTCAAGTTTGTGTGTCTAGAAATTATTTATCCAGTTTGTAATGTGGATAACAAGGCCAACACCTTGTCAGTCCCTCCCTTTTCCCCACAAATCCTCAAGGATAAACTTATAAATATAGACCTTTTTACTACAGACTTATAAAGATGTAAATACATGTAATCTATACATAACTGCGACTTAGACGTTTGCTGTTGTCATAAGCAAGGGACCTCTGTTAATTTTTTTCTCTCTGGTACAACTCAGTGAATAGTAAAATTTTGCTGCTAAAGAGAATGAAAGTTCAAGATAAGCTTCTTCCGCCATATGTTGATAAATAACTTAATATTCAACGTAAACAAGACGCTGTAGACTATACTTTTTACAACAAAGACACGGCATAAACACAATACAAACTATTTTTAAACTGTCTTAAAGCCTCACACCCCGTTTAATCGTCATAGTTGTGATGTATAGACTGGCTAATATTCTGAAAAAAAGAAAAAGGGGAAAAAATAGTGGCGGAGCATTGAAACTTCTACCAATTTTCAGTACAAATGTTGTTTCAGTACCCCGTTAAAGCGTTACAAATATGATTATTAATGTCTAATAACAGTTGTTTCATTATTGAACTAAAGATGTTTTTATGTTTTTGTTTCAAATATATTTTTGTTTTTTTGTATAGGCCTACAAGGAACATGATAGTCATAGTTAAATTAAATTATACACAAATTTGAATTAAAAATAATGCATTCCTTATGTTTATTGAATCATAACTCGGATATGAGACATCGGCAAACTATTTCTTTTAGGCGATAGATAATCCAACTTTATTTGTGCAATGTATAACAAATTTCAATTCTTATTAATAATATTATTCGTTTAATTATTACTAATGGACATCCCTGCACACTTCGCGTGCAAACCCCGTCACGCTGCGCTAATTACAACTCGGCCTTCGGCCTCGGCCTTTAATTTTTAACTACAAATAACAGTAGATTAACTGTATAACGTAAAATCACAGTATTAAATTTATTTACAGTATCTCACTCACATTACTTGCGTTGCTAGGCTACATATTTATTAGTATGAACACCCAATGAATTTACTTAGCCTATTTTAATCGTGTTTATTTAAGTTTTTTGTTTAACAGCTGATGATTAATTAAATAAATAAAACTACTGCCTTAGATTACCGTTTAAACGTTCAAGTTCAGTGGAGCGGAGCGGATCCTTACAATCGAATGTGAATGAAACCATACTTACAACCTTCCCTAGTTCGACATTATGACAGATCTAACCTTATTAATATTACAAAAACCATTGTTTACATTCTAACAGCTGTAAACACTTTTTGGAAATCATAATTTACATTTAAACAGCTGTTACTTTTTGATTCGTTTAAATCTCACTCCATGTTATTCTTATGGGTGAAAAACGATCTTTGAGGGTTTCTCATGCCCTTCAGGGTGAAAATATTCAAGAATTAAAACCTTATTGCAAAACTACGAACAGGAGCACATTTTTTCACACCTCAATCGTTTAATTTGATCAAGAAATTAGAGAGGAGTTGCGTTGACACGTATTATATATAAGGATTATTCGTTTTTTAATATTCTGTTACATTCTTACATATGAGACGCCGACACAACGTTGTTGGTATTTTAAGGCGAATAAGAATGATTATATGAGTGTAGTCTGGTTACTAACTGAGTTCAACTGTTCCACAGAAAGGGCAATTTATTAATAGCCCAACAGCCAGGGCAACTAAGGGACCTACAGCTTTACGTGGAATCCGAACCACGTAGTGCTGGTCTGACTTTTAGCTAATTGACAAGCCTAATACTCAGTTATCTCCCTCACACAACATCCGCACAATGATTACCACCCAACATGTACAACCCAGACTTCTCTAGTAGTGTCCACGCCGATAGCAACCACCAAGCGGACGCCATGTCGGTATTAAGAGGACCGAGCATCCAACCTATCGCCTACAATCTCCCAAACACTTTGGCCCCAAGTAGCTGGGTTACAGCACTGCGCCACCAGTGTTAACTCCGTAATGAACAGTTTTGTTAATTTAGGGCTTTCATAGTGAGAATTTAAAAAAATGTATTATCTATATACTCTTATTTTAGCATTTAAATAGAACTCTTTGAGCTAGAAAGATCTCAGAACCTGAATTTCTTAGATTTAAAATGTCATTAAAACGCTTGTAAGTAAGGAACCTTGGGCCTCGGCATGTCATATTTGACTACAAATATTAGTGATTAAACTGTATTAAGTATAATATTAATATTTACATGTATTTTTAGTAGTTAACTCGCCGCACGTGAGTTGCATCCTATTTAGATATTAAAATAAACACCTAAATACATCTTGTAAATAAATATTATTGAAATTACGAAATATTTGTCATGCCAACAATTTGGGAAGTTGTGTCGTCACTATCATACATAATGGTGGGCCATCAACACTGTGTAGAGTGCTGATGCTGGGATTTGTAATGTTTTATTGCCATTGACATTAGTGTGAAGGTCATACAGCTGAAATCGTACAACACGTGTCCATTCCTTACACTTACGATATACTTTTCACTTATTACGCCCATTTTTCTATTTACACCGAGGTCATAATGTAAAAAGTGTAATCAAATATAAACTTAAAACTAAAATACTTTACTACCCCATCTACAAACGCACAATCATTAAAAACGTGGATACATTTGATAATTTATATAGTTATGAGAGTTAATTTGATATTAAAAAAAAAACAAAACAAAAAAAAAACAACAATCCATTTTTCCCATCCTGCACTACTCTTTCTCATATCTAATCCTCTTCAAGTTATGATTAAGAGGAAGACATCAGACCTTGATTTCTCCTGGCGGTGTCAAAAACCTTTCTGCTCATCATGACTAGCCGGAGGTGACGCACACTACGCACGGTTGGAGCAAACACTTTCTCCATCATAACTCATTAATAAATCATGGTAATCATTTCATACAGCATTTATTCTTAAAGGATTTTCTAAACAAACACAATTTTCGTAAGGTGGTATGTCTGCAAAGAAATCGTTGGGTTTCGTTTGGCTTGTATCCATATTCCTAATTCGTATTAGTTTTCACTTGTGCATTCTTACTGTCACCAATTAGATTACTTCTAACACTACAATTTTTAGTAATGACCTAGTAAAAAAACATAACTATAATATTTTATCTATCGGCATCACGGTATGAATGAATGAAACGTCTAGGCATGCAAGTACAGTACATTCTGTGGTTGGTCGAAAAAATGTTATCCTTCTTTTTCCTGGAGAACACCGTTACAAGTGAACGAAGGTTTGGCTTCCGAATAATCATAATTCGCTGCAAATGACACTCGTACAAAACATTCATCACATATTACACAGTAACAGTGTATCCCGCCGATACTGTCCAGTACATTAAGTCCAGTCCGGTTAAGTTCC
This sequence comes from Stictocephala bisonia, assembly GCA_035578905.1. NCBI lineage: Eukaryota > Metazoa > Arthropoda > Insecta > Hemiptera > Membracidae > Stictocephala > Stictocephala bisonia. The sequence continues at coordinate 346,616 of JAQJVL010000329.1, forward strand.
ACAGATAACAATCTTAGCAGAGAACAGGATTGTAATATTTGCCGAGTCAGTAGAACTGAGTTACTTACCATTTCCTTCTGTTTGGTAGTGTAATAATTAACAATGGTATTCTATTACAAGTTTTTAAGACAAAAAACATAGTATATTAGTGTTTTTTTACTGTTAATATGTAATTATCCATTTGTGGTTTTATTTTGGCACCTAAAACAGAATTAGTATTTGGTGTTTTTTTTCGAACAAAGTCAAAAAGATCACATTTTGTCAACAAATGTTACAACGAACAAACATTTTTATTAGTAGCTTGGCCAACAATAGTACGCAATGATACAAACACAGTTGTTATAAAGCCGTGTCCGGAAAGAAATCATTGGGTTGCGTTTGGGTTATTATACTTATACTCCTAATTCATATTAGTTTTCGTAATGAAGTCTCTTTGTCATCATTAAATTACTTCCGACAGTAACATATTTAGTAATGACGTATCCCTACTTTCTCAAGTATGACGTTTTACGGTTAATTTCGAATTTTTCTTAACGAGTGATCGATACCAAAACGGTGTAATGCTTACCAAGATCAATCCTTACAGCTGGTGACATTGTAAAATTCTAGTATCTAGGCTGTAACAAATGTTGGTAGGGTAATTTTCAAGCAGTTTTACGGGTTGTTCTACAAGGTTCGTTTTCCTACTTAAGTGCTATGTGCATGTGTCTTTTTCATTTCCTGTCGGTCTTGTAGATTATTGTGTTCCCTCCATCCTTGCCTTTTTATGAAGATGACACATTTTGGTTGAATTTTCCCCCTGAAAACAGTTTTCCGTAACCTGGAAGATGTCGCCGGCTGTAAGACTTGTCTACCATTATTCATTGTAACGCAGGTTTTTTTTACTGCTCTATCCCAGGTCGTTCGAAAATCTTGAGACACTTTAAGCAGTGTTATCGTTCGTTATTTTGAAGTCGTATCTTATAAAAATCTACTGTGGAATCGACTCTCGAGAATGAGTAGATTCGACTCAAGGTTCCTATAGAAGATGTTGTCTCTCGTACAAGTACGCAGCCATATCGTGCAGGTAGCAATTACGTCAGGGAGGCCTCAGCTCAGTGATGGATTTACCACTAGGCAGCTGCCTACTGTAGGGCCGCAGGCAAAAGGGGGACCGCAAATATTGCGCTAAGTAAATGGCCCTCACGATTTTCCTACCTGCTAGATTTTATAAAATAAATTTTATAAAACTTTTAATACACATAAAATTTAACTAAACACTAGCCTTTAATACGAGTATTATTTCCAAACTAGCTAAAGATACGAAATTCTGAATATTTTTCATCTCTGTAGGGGAGGGGGCGCAAACAAATTTGCTTAAGACCGCAAAAGATCTAAATCCGTCACTGCCTCAGCTATGTTTTTTCTACCTTCACTGCTGTAAACAAAACAAAATGCAACAATGTAAAACACCTAATATTCGTACTCGATGACACTTCTGTCTGTGCTGTTTATTTATTTTATGTAAGCGACTGATTTTAATATTAATATAATTTAGTATCTACAAAGTAAGTATAGCTCAGCAACACATGAAAAAAGATAATTTGCTGCTTTACATTAATATTAAAATACCATACATTTAAATAATTCTAAAATAATATTAAGAACAATACAGTAATTGTTTTTGGTTTGTAGTTTTAATTGTTCAGCACGCTGTGTTGGGGTACAGAGTAAGTAATGCACTTACTCTGTGGTTAGTCACAATTCGGCTTATATAGACCATATGAGAATGAGACAACCTGTTGTATAGGAACCTTGGATTCAACCGCCCTTTGGTAGGGCGTTTCTACTATACCAACCCCTCATAAATAATACCTATTATCATTTAAAATTTATTTGTAGACTACCAAAAGGCACTTCTTGTTAGATAATGCCAGGTGACAAACTATATTATTAGTTCCTTTAGCTGGTTTCTACATAGTACTGTATTGTCTCTCTCTCTCTCTTCAGGAGGGCCGTGACGTAGGTGGAAAGGCGGAACCTAACTCCGCCTTTAACAATGGGTCGTTGTCGTTCTAGTGCTTCCGCTGCACAGCTGATCAGTTCTGATCAGCTGCTCCTTCAACCTAAATAGAATAACAGAAAATACACACGCTGTACGGTGTATATCTACAGTGCTTACACGTCAAGACTCCTGGCAGACATCTTTAATGGCTCATTAAATGCAAGAATCCCTCTTGAATGTGCAACTAGTACATTTTATTTAATTCTTTATGTTGTTTTAATTTGAATTTTCACATGCAGAAGTCTTAATGTTAAACATTTCTAGACAATTAGCATAAAATGACTGAAAAAGTCTAGCCATAGATGAATGTTTATAAACTGATTATATACAATTATATTTTTGTTCATTAATCAATGGGTAAATGAACAAATTGCAGATCGCAAAAAATATTTTTTTCTTCGTGCGCCGAAGCTGAAACCAGTACCGTTCTACCAATGAGCTGTCCTCATTGTCCTCTTTATTGATATTTATTCTTTTTTTTATACAGGGTTTTATTTGTATATAGGGTTTTATTTGTATGTATACTAACATCTTTGTCAATTTGTAATGACAGTTAATTTTGTAAAATACATACTTAAAACATTGTTAATATCATCGCAATTAATTTGTTTGTCAACAGTCAATAGCTCATTTGTCAATACGACCCACTAGCTAATTTTCTAATTAAACGCAAATTGACGTAAAAGCATATTCACCCATCTACAGTAAGTACACTACTTTAATTTGCGGGCCTTGGATTGCCTTACAGTGTTCAGTGAACTCATTTTATTTCAAAAATATTTTAAATTAAAACTGATTTTAAACATACTTTATGCTGAACATTTTATTATGACTTTCTTATTAATACAGTGATATATAGTTACCTAACGTGCTTGTGATTAATGATTACAATAAAAAAAATTGAAATTCTGCTTCGTGATTTAATCTAATTTAATAGTTAATTTCAGTCTGTGTAGAGGTTCATTGGTGGAGGTGCGATCTATTTTTAGCTTTATCGATATATCTGCATTAATATCCAACAAGAGAACACTAACTCGTAATTTATTTTAATATGCGAATACTATTTTTAATTTACATGCCAAAATGTCGAAAATGATTGCTAAAGAAACCAATGAATGCGTATTCACGGCAATGTTTGTTGATTGTCACCACAGAGAAAGTAATGCAAATAGAGTATGCAACGGCAAGTCGTACCATAAAAGCAGTTGAAGCCGGGTCCGCCATCTTGATGGTGGCCAAATTGTCTAATGTCTCACCGTGTGGAGCACATAAATTAATTTAAGTAATTGCTTTGTTTGCATCAAGAATTACGTCATTATAGTAGAACAAATAACGTTTCGAAAATAATTACGTGTTTAATTCACGTTTAGTGCGCAATCTAATAAAATAATTTTGTTATAAACAACAGTTTACTTGTAATGATATTTTTAATAAGTAGCGAACCAATTACAAAGTTCAAATGACAAGAAAAAGTTAGTATGTGACAATTTTTTTTTATTTTTCGGTCAGATAACTTTCGTTAGCGAGAAAGTTTAAAGTTGTTAGTTGAGGTTACATAATATCAAAATATTTTGATTGAAGGACAATTCTTCTTCTTTGTATGATATGGTAGATTTAAAATCATCGCGCGTGAAGTGCGTATAATCGCCTAATGATACGTTGTTCGCTCTTTATCGTTTGACTAACCAGCTTTACATAATTTTTTAATATAACATATGCATTAAAATATATTTCAGCTATGAATATACATTCCTACACAAACTACGTGCTCGACGCTCCGTACTGGGCGGTAAGTGGAGTGGGATGACGACCGGCTTCACCGCAGGAGGGTTTGTGCCCACTCTATTTGTATTACTTGCTCTGTGATTATCACTGTAGTTGATGCGCAAACGACTCTCTAATTGCATTTGCTCTCATAACTTTAAATCATTTATTATTTACATATAAAAATATTGGTTAATATCAAAATGGACCTTAATCTGTTTTTATAATGACCAAAGTTACAATTCACTAAAAGCACCTCTTGGTAAAGCACTGTAAAATATAACGTCGATTGGTTACAAATAACCAAATAGTTGTAAAAAAGATACAAAAAACTGTTGATTAAAAAATTGTGTAATAACTTAACGTTTTGTTAAGTTTTAATATTTTGCCGTCGGAATATAGTTTATTTCTAACTTAGCGCTGGATACATTGGTATCCCAATGTTATCAGTCCCGTGCTGTCTTTCGGAAATGTTTTCTTCGACAAAGAGAATTCTAACTAGAGATATGACCGTATTTGACCTTATAAATGAACAGCCAACGATGAACTAATGATGATTGAGTTTAATTTAGCGCACACGGCAGTCGTCTCAGAATGTAGTACAGATTAAATCCAATATTGGTAAAGCTTCCAGCCAAGGGAACTGACAGAAGTTTATCATGTCTTGTCATTTTGGAGAACGCTATCCAAATCCAGATAATATTCAGAGCTTAGATTTCAAAACACATTTACGAAATAAAAAAAAAAGTGAGCTTTACGAAACGACTACTTTATCGATGCATTTTTTGTGCTCCAAAACGTATATCTGGGCCATCTGAGGAGGAAGGGAGAGTAGGCACAAAAACCAGAACTTGTCCTAACTGCTCATCTCGTTACTAGGTCGAGGTTATACTGTAGTTATATCGGTTCTTACGCATAAACAATCGATGTCTTAGTCGGTATGTCGACAGTCACCTCATCTCTTGATAAAGCCACCTCATGGGGGAAAGACTAATCCATGAGTCCTTCCACCATGAGGCAAAATAAGAAAGATACAAGTTGTAACTATAGAAGTAGAATAACAAAGTTGTACTTGCAGTATGTATTGCAGTGTAATTGGAGTATGCTATTAGGTCAAAGCGATCGTTTTTTACGTCCTTAAAGTTGTAGCATGAATTGTGGAGGATTTACCGAAATGAGGAAATTTACCCATATAGACGAATTGGTCCCTATTTGGAAAAAGAATACCCTATAATGTCAACTTATGGTCCACTAGAATGGACCTTTAATAATCATAAAAATTTCACTCTAATCTATATTTATAAAAGAGGATGTTTGTATATATAAATATATATATATGTTTGAAGTTTATGCGCTGCCAAACCATCCAACCGATCGCCATGAAACTTTAGAATGTTGTCCTGTATACTCCCGAGATGGTTTCTGTGAAGTTTGATGCAGATCCGTCCACAGGGTCCCGCCCCACGGGCTCCTAAAGATCCCATGTTATTCAAATGGAGAATCTGAATTGTTTACAAAAATCATATGACTGTGTGGTTTAATGTAGTTTCACATGCCATAAGCAGATTGAAGTTCTCACAACAACAATACTGTATATGTTTTGATTTATTGTAGTTCTACATTTCACCTTGAGAGTGTAGCACACACTACTTTTACTTGATCAGGTGATCTGTATTTGGTGTTAACCTTTTTTCCTCGGTAATTAAAACATGTGGTGAAACGTGAAAATAAAAAATAAATAATTATTTGTTTTGCAGTTTACTTTTTATGACATGCCTCCTAAAAAATCTAATATTGGTAGAAGAAGCAAAAATGCTCGAATTCTTTCAGCTATTAGGTTCTAAATTAAACTCAATATTATGACCGGCGAAGCGGGCGGGTAAAGCTAGTTCATTATAATGAAAAACGAGAGCCGTACATTTAAATTAAAAAGCATGCTTTGGCTCGCTAACGGTAAAATTGCATACGGCCGTCTGGGCCTGTCGACTTTCCAGTGGTGACTTGGCGGTTTAGGAAACGTCCACCTGAAGATAAAATAAATTACGCTTGTCTATCAAGAAAAGTTTCTTTCCTTTTTTACTATTCATAAACTCCATATTTATTTAGTAGTATCATTTCTCGAAGGACAGGCAAATGCTCCTAACTGATATTCATACACAGGATAACTAACTTACAATGTATAAGATTGAATAAATAAGATAATATACTTTAGGTTTTAGTTTGATTGTTATCATTACATGAACAAACAATAAAACTTTCTAGCACTGGAACCTATTCGGCCACCATATTAATCTGAAACCAAATCGACACATCATATTAAGCTCGAGGAACCGATTCAGTACATCATATTAAGCTCGGGAACCGATTCGACACTTCATATTAAGCTCGGGAACAGATTCCGCACATCATATCGAGCTCGGGGACCTATCCGGCACATCATATCGAGCTCGAGAATCACTTGGGTGTCATACAATTTTGAGAGTGAATATTTATTTCGTTTCAGTAACATAATTTTTATTAAGTTGACAATGTTCAGTAATGTAGCGTCACTAGACCCTTGCCGTTTGAAACAAAAATAACAATTGTAGTATTATGTTACAGTTATTATGTTTCTAGGATGTTTTACTACGATTTCGTTACTATTTTTGTCACCAAATTTAGTCAATCGAGTCGTATTTAAAACTGTTGTTTTATGTGTAGATAATAAACAATTAAAATTAAATCGTTACGGTGTATTTCAGTAATCGTATTATCAATTTTCATAAGAATATAGAAATAGTGTTTCTAATGCTAAAGTGTAATAGAAAATATAAAAAAACTTTAATCCTTATCTTCAACTGCGTTATTATAGTATGTATTGTGTTATGTACTTATAATTTACTTGAAACTGTAGACTTACTTGGTGATGAAAGCGCCCCAACCAAGATTTTAGTAATAGTTACCGACATTGCAATATCTGATATTGCAATTCATGGCCGATAGAAATATTTGTAATTTTTCCTAGCTATTGTCATTATTGGAACGTGAGTTCGTATTGTTTTCGTTACAAATCTTTAATGTAATGGAGCCAGACCAATTAAATTTGATTACTAAAGTTGAAATGTTTCTCTCATGATCAAAAGAATCAGGTTACAGCGAAGGTCGATTGTAGGGAATGGTGGTGTAGACAAAGCCAGGTGAAATGGCATTGAGTTCAAGGTCTTCGTATCCAACAGTCAATAAGTCTACGTTAACGTAAAAAATCTCAGTTTATACGCAATACTAAAAATATACACTTTAGTACTTATTTTAATATAATCTTAACCATAAACGAACATCTCATTTCTTATTTTCATTTATCAATATAAATTGAAGCCTACGTCAGGTGCCAATGAACAAAGGGAAATAAGAACATTTTAAATTCTAATGTAATATACATAAGTATGTATAAAATTAAAGGTTTTATGGCGTTGAATGAGTCCATCACTATAGGCCACTAGTGTTTAATAACAAACTCTTGTAGTATTATGTTTTTACCACCATTACCACTGTCCGTGTATGGGTGGGCGGGAGGGCATTGCTACTGTCTATGTATGGGTGGGCGGGAGGGCATTGCTACTGTCTATGTATGGGTGGGTGGAGGCCATTGCTACTGTCCGTGTATGGGTGGGCGGGAGGGCATTGCCACTGTCTATGTATGGGTGGGCGGGAGGGCCATTACCACTGTCTGTATATGGGTGGGCGGGAGGGCATTGCCACTGTCTATGTATGGGTGGGCGGGAGGGCATTGCTACTGTCCGTGTATGGGTGGGCGGGAGGGTATTGCTACTGTCTATGTATGGGTGGGCGGGAGGGCCATTACCACTGTCTGTATATGGGTGGGCGGGAGGGCATGCCACTGTCTATGTATGGGTGGGCGGGAGGGCATTGCTACTGTCTATGTATGGGTGGGTGAGGCCATTGCTACTGTCCGTGTATGGGTGGGCGGGAGGGCATTGCCACTGTCTATGTATGGGTGGGCGGGAGGGCCATTACCACTGTCTGTATATGGGTGGGCGGGAGGGCATTGCCACTGTCTATGTATGGGTAAGTGGGAGGGCCATTACCACTGTCCGTATTTGGTTTGGCGGGAGGCTATTGCTACTGTCCATTTATGAATGGGTGGAATGGCATTGTTCATAATCTTAGTTTACGTTCTTCATAGCCATAATTTTCATTCTTCATAATAGAAACTTATATCTCCATCGTCATAACATGCTCTCCTCATCGTCCTTCTTATATTGCATAACGTCATAACTTTTATTCTACTTATTGTAACTTATATAGTTCATCGTCGTGACTTAGATTCTTCAACGTGCAATTTGGATTGTTTGTCATTGTAGTAACTTTTATTCTCCATAATCGTAACTTATATTGTTCATCGGTACCATATATAAGATATATACCATATATATCAGTACCATATAAGTTATCGGTACCATAACTTATATTGTACATTACCACTGTACGTGTATGGGGGGGGGCATTACCACTGTACGTGTATGGGTGGGTGGGTCGGTCATTACCACTGTACGTGTATGGGGGGGCCATTACCACTGTACGTGTATGGGTGGGTGGGTGGGTCATTACCACTGTACGTGTATGGGGGGGCCATTACCACTGTACGTGTATGGGTGGGTGGGTGGGTCATTACCACTGTACGTGTATGGGGGGGGCATTACCACTGTACGTGTATGGGGGGGCATTACCACTGGACGTGTATGGGTGGGAGGGTGGGTCATTACCAATGTACGTGTATGGGGGGGGCCATTACCACTGGATGTGTATGGGTGGGAGGGTGGGTCACAAGTTGGTCTAAAAATCCATTTAGGGTCCCCTAAACCTCCAAAAGTGGTTTTTTCGAAAACAAACCTTTGATGTCTATCCGTATGTGTGTCTGGATGTGTGTATATGCAGTTATCTGGAGACCAAACGGATGGATAGATTTTTATGACATGTTATATGTAGGTGTATTTACCCAATATCTCCAGACGTTTTTTCACTTTTTTAAATTTAGTTTTTTATTTTTATTGGCAAAAAATATACAAAAGTGAAATTTTCTCAAAAACGGCTCTATGATTTTGATTAAATTTTCAGGAAAGATGTAAATTAAAATTTAAAATATTTTAGTAAAAACCGCATGTTTTTAAGTTATGGCAAAAAAAATCTACTTGGAAATTAAACTGGTAATTTTCAAAGTTTTGATGTTTTAGTATTTAATAAGGGGGTAAGTTTGTGCCAATTCATTGGAATCATTTATTTAAGATACTAAATAGATAAAATCTTATATTAAAAAAATATGAATGTGTTTATCCTTGTAAAATTTTGAGCAAGTTTATTTACGTGTATTGTTATAATGTCACCCACTAATAATATAAATTGATTTATTTAGTGATTGGGCTTAAAATTAACACTTTTACAAAACTGGGTTATATCCGTATAAATTTGTTTAGTAACACAACTCATAAATTATCTGTTTATTTTAACATATTGTTGTTTTACTTATATTTTCACAACAAAAGTATACATTTTTGTTTTGTGGTGTTAAATTACTACCTAGGCCTACCTGTAAAAAGGCTAACATTCAATTATTGATTATGAAAAAAAATTAAGTCATCAACAACGAAAGTTTACTTCATAACACGTTCCATTGTTTTAAACATATAAAATTGGCAAGCACAAAAAGTCGACTAGAAAGTCAAACAATAGAAATAACAGCCTTGTTCATACTGTGCAATACAGCATACAATCTGAAAAAAGACATACCATATAACCATACTTGATATCCACGAACCCTAGACCTGATAACTGAATGAGTGCGAAGACTCACTGTGTGATTTGTATAAAATGCATAATGGAAATCAATCCATCCGAATAATCTCTCGTTAAATCCGAAGCAGTCAATCACCTAACTATCACGTGCAATCATCATGTTTATTCATACCAAACCAAGTTCACCAGCACCATTAGGCGACCTTGTATACTTCCTCTGTTACGGAACGGACACTAAACAAAAACCCACTTACCCATTTAGCTAATTTGGCCGTAGTTTGTGGCTTTGTTATGTAAGGCTGACAGTTTAGAGATAAGTGTGTCACTAGTGAAACTTGGTAACAGTGTCCTCTCTGAGGATTAGTTTGTTAAGTTAATCATGTAAATGTTTATCTATTGGTTCTGTTGATTATCGAGTAATTTGTAAGTTAAGTCACAGGCAGTTACTGGCAGATCATTTAACACCAGGCCAACAATAGTCAGACTTGATGTTCTAAGGTGGGGCACTACTACTAGTACTGTGAAGTTTCGGGTCAGCCGGTTTGGGTTGTCTCAAAGTATTCTTTGTAGGATGTATGTTGTGTCAGTTGTGTGTCATAAGGGATCGTAGCTATAGAATTTGTGTAAAAGACGTAGTATTCTTATAGTTTCTGGTGGTGCAAAAAACCGTCTTCGAAGTTTGGAAAACCTTCTGGTGGCCTTGTCTATATACTTTTAGGACTGTTAGTAGGTGGACTGTAGTATAGATGTTCCTATGTTGTAGGTGGACCGTAGTACAGATGTTCTTATGTTGTAGGTGCACCGTAGTACAGATGTTCGTATGTTGTAGGTGGACCGTAGTACAGATGTTCTTATGTTGTAGGTGGACCGTAGTACAGATGTTCGTATGTTGTAGATGGACCGTAGTACAGATGTTCGTATGTTGTAGGTGGACCGTAGTACAGATGTTCGTATTTTGTAGGTGGACCGCAGTACAGATGTTCCTATGTTGTAGGTGGATTCCAAAGGATCCTTTCCGTAAGTTGGTAGTGGTTTGCCCTAAAGTGTTTTTTCATAGTTGGTAAAACCATTCTGTTACTTAAATCTTTACATCTACGGGTGCATAGTTGGCTCCAAGAGGTCCTTGCTATAAGGTGAGTGGTTCTTAAAGAGTTGTGCCCAAAGAGTTGATGAGTGGTGATGGTCCTAAATTTGTGATTCTTAAGGAGGGTGGACGTGCATAATAAAAACTCAGCCCCAAGGAGTATTTTCTTTCTTGTTGTGTAATTATGGGGTCTGATTCCCAAGGTGGGTGTTATAGACCTAACGAGTTGTCTTCGTAGGTAGGATATATGAGGACTTTCCTCATAAGCAATATATCCTCTCATCAAGGAGGTTTTTTTTATTTATTTATTTATTTATTTATTTTTTTTGCGGTTGGCCATTAAAGATTGTTCTCAAATAGTGCGTGAATGCCCTAAGGGGTCATATCCGTAGGTCTTTCGTTTAGATTTAGAGCCGAAAACAATTGGCTTCGTTAGGTATACGGGTAAGTCTAAGGGATCATGTCCGCTACGTAAGGAGTTGCGTTTTGCTGGTGAGATGGTAGTTGAATAATATTTCGTGACCTTGTTCATTAATCAATTCCAGACCTATTCATACGCATCGCACAAAAACTGTCAAGAAGCTTGCTGACCTTGGGAAAAGATTCTACCAAATATTAAGTTTTTCTCGGAATTTAAAAGTTAATGTTACCATGTTTTGTAAAAGTTCAAGGCAGCAGCAATCCTAAGAAGACGGAAGCCGGAGTTGAAATCATACTTACTTTTTAAAAGTACTTGGGTTAAATTACTTAACTGTAAATACATTAGAATTGCAGTGTCTTTTTGTGTACGGTAGTGTCAAATTTTTTCACTTCACGTCACTTCCTCCTTTTTTTCTCTCTCGAAATCCTGATGTGTTGAGCTATGTAAAACCACCCCTTTTTAAAATTTGTGTTTGAACTGGTTTAAAACAAAGTAAACCGTTCATTTAGTGTCTTAATCGAAACATTTGAGAAATGTTGACGTTTGTGGACTTTTATGCTTTCTTGATATAAATAAATTAGGATAATTTTTCTTCCTTGGGCCTGTGAACATTGTCGCATAATGATAGTGTACATCGATACAAATATTCTAAACTCTCTAAATAGACTTATTTCTGAAGCAATTAAATGATACATCGTTTGGTCGTACTTACTCAACGTCATTATGTAGTTGTCGCAATAATATCATGTTCCATAATGTACAGACCCACACGTAACCTTCAATCGTAGTAGGACATTTTCCCAACGCACGTATTCAGTCCGTTAGTCCATTAATTTAGAGTGTTCAGACCGCTAATTGTTCTCTGTCTTCGTGTCAGTGAATAGAATAGACTTTTCCCACGTTTCAATTAAAACATTTAACGGTACAAATGTCATTTATGAACTGTTGACTAATACTGTATATTTATGTAGTTACATATACTCATAATCGTTTATGTTCAAGTTCCAAATGGAATAAAAACACAAACAAATGCCAGATATTAAGAAGAAAGCTGAGTAAAGAGGAAATGGCATGGACTGGAAAGTTTCCAAGTCAGAAAATAACAAACTCGTCTTTTTGGCTTGTTAACACAAGTCTACAGGCATTTTTTCCTCCCCCATAAACCGAGGAGTAAAAATGTGTTATTGACACCCAACCCCTGCTCTTGAAATGTTCCGAAATGTCAGTAAGAGAAAAGTGTAATATATTTCTATATGTCAAATATGTAGACTATACTAGTTACTTTCTTTAAGGAAGGGATTCCTTAATATTGTAACTTCACTTATATGTATGATTTGTTTTGAGTCCGTATCTACCCGAGTAATATTATATCTAATCAAAAATTTTAACATCTTTTTTCGATGGCGTTAGGACGAAACGCAATGAGCATCCTAACGAAACACAGTACTTGGGAGTCAGTTTAGATCAATATCTCTGTTTTAAAAATCAATTACAGAAAACAACAGCTAAAGTGAGAACCAGAACTAACATTGTGCAGCAACTTGCTGGATTATCGTGGAGAGCCAAAGCACACAAGTCCTTCGTTCCTGGTTTACTTCATAATTAGGCACTGAAAATTGTGCTCCCGAGTGGCTTAGCATTACACAGGTAGCCTACGAGATGTTTATATACTGTACAACTAAATAGGGCGATGAGGGCTATCAGCGGTTCCCTCATTACAACCCTTCCTATCTACTATGGCTTCCAGTGCTATGCAACATAGCCTCTTTGGATATAAGACGCTGAGGCACTTCTCAGAATGTTTAAAAAGATTCTATCTACTCCAAATCTCCCCATAGGGCCGGACGATTGAAATCTAGAAAACCACCTTTTCGACTAGCTTCCCAAGTATTCTAAGACTTGTTTTCGCTGAAATCCGACAGGACATTAACTTGGGATATGTTAACTGTCGAAACAAGTTTCTTGTACCAGACCCTATGACTATCATCATGAAATGAACCTTCTTCGTAAGGAATGGACTATGTTCAGTCACTTTCGTACATATAAGGGAACATTAAACTACTGGAAATATAAGTGGGGAATGACAAATGATCAGTCATGTCATTGAGGAGTTCAAACTATGGATCACATAGTTAATGATTGCCCTTTGTGTTGTTTTCAGGGGGATTAGCTTGTCTTCATTCAATCGGAGAACCAGGTGTTGAATGATTAAGATACCTGGACTTAACTCTGTGACGGGAGTTCAATATTTAAACACTAAGCTACAAGTATTTTGTACTGTAGGTTTTATTTTATTTAGATTTTTTATTGGGATAATTTGAATCGTTCATTTGTGTGGTAGCATGCGATATATAGTGAGTACAGTACGTATACAAACTCCCTTTCAATAGCCTCGTTAGATTAGGTTATGCCATCCATTAAATATTATCCGTAAATTTGTATCCAAAGCGATACCAGAAAATGAAGATACAAGCTACACTAAAGATGGGGGTAATTTAGATTTGTGTAGTCTCACTTGTGACCGTCACAACAGGTCTTAACCTATCTTAATCACATTCTTGGGTACAACAAACAACCGTAAATCTGGGAAGAGGAACTTGTTGTGGTCACCACTGGAGTTTGCCCAGCTACAATCTCGTTGTGTTTACTATTGACCACTGAGGAACCTATCTATTCCTGTCTGTTTGCCGCAGTGCCAGTCGTTGGCTACCGTTCAAATCTCCTAGAGGGAGGGGGATCCCTCTCTTACCTCATATAACGTGTCCCAATTCCAAAATATGGCAAGCACATAATTAATGCACTAAGTTTTAACTATTACAAAATAATTTTTATCACAAATATAATAATAATAATAATATTTATTTAGTTTCTAACAATCTACAATATAACAAATGCATATACACATTAATAAAAGCATGGCTAAATTCATATTACAGTACCAAGACTGTCCTTCAATAAGATAATTAAGTATAACACTATATTCAAGCTGTGCTAAATACTCTTCTATTATTTAACACACACGTCCCTTTAACAAAATTACAAATACCAAACGGAAAGAATTAAATAAATCAAACAACATTAAAAATAATATAATATAAACCATTGCACATTAAAGAAAATAAATTGGGGCCTCTAAGGTAAAGCCTGTTTTGAGATCATCATTCCATACGATAGTACAAACATCTGAATTCAATGGAATTTTAATATATAACTGGTTAAAGGAAGAAAAATTGAATGAAAACAAAACAAATTCAATTATAAATATCAATTAACTTACATATATTATTTCTAATCATGTGTCTGTTTAATATTTAAGGTATTTTCCTTAAATATTCATAAAAATTGAGCTATGTAAGTACGTATGGGGCATATAAGTTTAAAATAAGACAAATAAAAGTTTAGTTTTCTTAAATTTAAAATCTGTTGTAGTCCGTCTTCAATAATGAGTCATGATTAAATCGTTATTTATAGTGAACATTTCTGCACCGATTGGATGCTATTGATGCAAACCTGTTCTCCCATGCGAGATGACGCAAGATCTAACCTCTCTGTCGTCTTCCTATATCGCTATCCTCGTCATATAAGCTTCTTGTTTGTTTATTGTAAATGCCAATTTTTTAACTATCTACGATTTCTATATGTGAGTGTGAAATCAAAATACAGTACATCGATTACATTTTGATTCTGGTCTTATTTATAGGATAGTTTTTGTTTGTTTTTGCACTATAGACATAGTCTTGGGTTAAATCCAAGAAGACACATTTAAACAATTCATTGCTTATTATCAATATTTAAATAATGAATTACGTTCGATGTCAAGATTAGCGTTGTTACACTTTTGATATTATAATGACTATATTAATCGTATATTTCATCATATTTGTATGAGAATTTGTTCCTTATATTGTGAATTTCATTGACATTAACTTTTAGTGTATCAAATCTTGAAGCGGTTTTATATGGATACCGTAGGATGTGACAGGGAAACCTATTTTATCCACACCCTTTTCACTTCAACAATTCATCGTTGACTAACAACGTTAAATTGTAGTATTGCTGCATTTTACAATTTTTTATAACATTTACATCATTAGTTTCACCCGAAATTTTATAATTTCTATATACATAAGTAGGGTATTGTCAGACCGCTACAAACTATGCAGGTGAAAAAATGTATTAGAATCCAATTTGGTAACAATTAGAATATTGGGAAGGAGGTGGGATTTGATTGAGATGGGTTGGACATACGAAAAAAATGAATGATACAAAAGTTCCTGTGAAAATAATGGAGAAAAGGGAGGCTAAACAGAAGACCTCGGAAGAGATTTGTAGGCACATTAAAAAGATATTAATAACAAAGGACTGAATTGGGAAGATATGTTCAGATACAACTAAGGAATAACGAAGAAGGTGGAACAAACAAACCTAAACTGACACAATAGTAGAACAGGAGCATCAATAATAATAATAATAATAATAATAACAAAGGACTGAATTGGGAAGATATATTCAGATACAACTAAGGAATAACGAAGGAGGTGGAACAAACAAACCTAAACTGACACAATAGTAGAACAGGAGCATCAATAATAATAATAATAACAAAGGACTGAATTGGGAAGATATATTCAGATACAACTAAGGAATAACGAAGGAGGTGGAACAAACAAACCTAAACTGACACAATAGTAGAACAGGAGCATCAATAATAATAATAATAACAAAGGACTGAATTGGGAAGATATATTCAGATACAACTAAGGAATAACGAAGGAGGTGGAACAAACAAACCTAAACTGACACAATAGTAGAACAGGAGCATCAATAATAATAATAATAACAAAGGACTGAATTGGGAAGATATATTCAGATACAACTAAGGAATAACGAAGGAGGTGGAACAAACAAACCTAAACTGACACAATAGTAGAACAGGAGCATCAATAATAATAATAATAATAATAATAACAAAGGACTGAATTGGGAAGATATATTCAGATACAACTAAGGAATAACGAAGGAGGTGGAACAAACAAACCTAAACTGACACAATAGTAGAACAGGAGCATCAATAATAATAATAATAACAAAGGACTGAATTGGGAAGATATGTTCAGATACAACTAAGGAATAACGAAGGAGGTGGAACAAACAAACCTAAACTCACACAATAGTAGAACAGGAGCATCAATAATAATAATAATAATAACAAAGGACTGAATTGGGAAGATATATTCAGATACAACTAAGGAATAACGAAGGAGGTGGAACAAACAAACCTAAACTGACACAATAGTAGAACAGGAGCATCAATAATAATAATAATAACAAAGGACTGAATTGGGAAGATATATTCAGATACAACTAAGGAATAACGAAGAAGGTGGAACAAACAAACCTAAACTGACACAATAGTAGAACAGGAGCATCAATAATAATAATAATAACAAAGGACTGAATTGGGAAGATATATTCAGATACAACTAAGGAATAACGAAGAAGGTGGAACAAACAAACCTAAACTGACACAATAGTAGAACAGGAGCATCAATAATAATAATAATAATAACAAAGGACTGAATTGGGAAGATATATTCAGATACAACTAAGGAATAACGAAGGAGGTGGAACAAACAAACCTAAACTGACACAATAGTAGAACAGGAGCATCAATAATAATAATAATAATAATAACAAAGGACTGAATTGGGAAGATATATTCAGATACAACTAAGGAATAACGAAGGAGGTGGAACAAACAAACCTAAACTGACACAATAGTAGAACAGGAGCATCAATAATAATAATAATAATAACAAAGGACTGAATTGGGAAGATATATTCAGATACAACTAAGGAATAACGAAGGAGGTGGAACAAACAAACCTAAACTCACACAATAGTAGAACAGGAGCATCAATAATAATAATAATAATAACAAAGGACTGAATTGGGAAGATATATTCAGATACAACTAAGGAATAACGAAGGAGGTGGAACAAACAAACCTAAACTGACACAATAGTAGAACAGGAGCATCAATAATAATAATAATAACAAAGGACTGAATTGGGAAGATATATTCAGATACAACTAAGGAATAACGAAGGAGGTGGAACAAACAAACCTAAACTGACACAATAGTAGAACAGGAGCATCAATAATAATAATAATAACAAAGGACTGAATTGGGAAGATATATTCAGATACAACTAAGGAATAACGAAGGAGGTGGAACAAACAAACCTAAACTCACACAATAGTAGAACAGGAGCATCAATAATAATAATAATAATAACAAAGGACTGAATTGGGAAGATATATTCAGATACAACTAAGGAATAACGAAGAAGGTGGAACAAACAAACCTAAACTCACACAATAGTAGAACAGGAGCATCAATAATAATAATAATAATAACAAAGGACTGAATTGGGAAGATATATTCAGATACAACTAAGGAATAACGAAGAAGGTGGAACAAACAAACCTAAACTCACACAATAGTAGAACAGGAGCATCAATAATAATAATAATAACAAAGGACTGAATTGGGAAGATATATTCAGATACAACTAAGGAATAACGAAGGAGGTGGAACAAACAAACCTAAACTGACACAATAGTAGAACAGGAGCATCAATAATAATAATAATAACAAAGGACTGAATTGGGAAGATATATTCAGATACAACTAAGGAATAACGAAGGAGGTGGAACAAACAAACCTAAACTGACACAATAGTAGAACAGGAGCATCAATAATAATAATAATAATAATAATAACAAAGGACTGAATTGGGAAGATATATTCAGATACAACTAAGGAATAACGAAGGAGGTGGAACAAACAAACCTAAACTGACACAATAGTAGAACAGGAGCATTAATAATAATAATAATAACAAAGGACTGAATTGGGAAGATATATTCAGATACAACTAAGGAATAACGAAGGAGGTGGAACAAACAAACCTAAACTGACACAATAGTAGAACAGGAGCATCAATAATAATAATAATAACACTTATGTAGGATAACATTTAATCTTCTATACTAATCTTTGAACTTAACTGACCCTTTGTGTTACGTATGTGAATGTATTGTGAACAATAGATTCTCTAGGAATTAGCTGCATCTGGTAGTAGATAAGATAAAATGGAAAATTTATGGCGGATAAAAATGCATACATTTTATAATATATTGTTGTAACTTCTATGATTTGTTGCCGTTATTTAAAGATATATTTATATTGTGTTTGCTTGGGTTGTCTCATTGCCTATATTACGCAGTGTATCATACGTATTGCTATCGCTAAGACAAAGGTTGGCTACTGTATCGTCCAAAAGTGTTTTCTTCGTTTACTATTTAATTATAATCGTTTTCAAGTTAAGAATGTCTTGTTAGTATTACTGCATTTACATATAATATCCAAATGATTAAACCTATCATTAATTTGACCAACATAAAATAGACTTAAATTGATTTCTGTCATTAAGAAATGCGTGTAAGTTACTAGGTGGTGAATCATGAATGAGAGCATTAATGCGATAGAGATACAGTTAGTCGTGGAAATGAGAGAGAAAATTACTCCTCTTCCACCACTGGACCGACTGTAACACTTTAACACTTTGTCGTTATGGTTGTTTGAGTAGACGGAAGGCCACGAGATGGCTATGCAGTGGTAAACACCACCTATTGCGTCATCATGATATCATTATTACGTTTTAATAATTAATAATAATAGTTAATTATACTAATAGCATATAATAATTAAAAACAATAGTTAATTAAACTAATAGCACCATTCATGAATATTTACAATACACTAATTATAGGTTGTGAGTTTATATTTCATAACGAAGAGATTAACTTGGGAATTATATTTCGTAAAAAATGTTAAAATTCTTAAATTTTGAATTAGCAAGTCCATAAAACCCAATTAGTGTAACCTGTCGTGTAATAACTGTTTCCTACTTTAATTTCACACTTGGCATTTAAAAAAAAACCAACAATGCCCAAGGTCGCTCGCAGAATTGATTATTTTTGTTACGTAATAAACTGGAAGATTACGTCTTTAAAAAGGCGTTTTATAGAAGCTTTGCGTCGCCTTATGTATGCTTGCTGCCCTTGGCTGGTGTTCGCATGGCACCATGTGATTAGGAGGTGGGCGTCAATGAAACTGGTTTCACGTGACGTCACTCGAGTCTCAAGGCTACGTCGCCTAGTTCATACATATGTAGCATCTATAAGAATAAAGCCAGGCCCGAATTCTAAGGCACTCCGAGCTGAGTGTACGTATCCTAAAAAATTTAAGCGAATGCTCTTTTCCAAAAAAAAGTAGAAATTTTGCCATAAAAGGTATACAGTTGCAAAATCTAATAAAAACATTTAGTTATCGTTAATTGTTAACATTGTTTATTGCTTGAATTTTACTTAGGCCTGTAAGTTACTTACAAAGTTGGTAAAAGAGAATCAGTTCACATTAACTTACATTTATAAACATGAAGAATCTTTTTCTTTTATTTAAAAAGCTAGGATGACAGATCTTAATAAATAGAACATGTTCTCCTTATAGCTGGCATAGGCCAGTTACCAAAGTAATTAAAGATTGAAACTTATATCAATAAACAATATCTAAATAAAATAAAACCTACAGTACAAGGTACTGTGCTTAAATATTGATATTCCGTCACAGACCTAAATCCAGGTATCATAAACATTAAACGCCTGCATCCCCCATTTGAATGAAGACAGCCATTCCCCCTGAAAAGTACGCAATGGGTAATCATTAACTATGTGATCCGTAGTTTTAACTTCATATACGCAATCAATAACTGAACATTTGCTGTTTCCCACTTAGTCGATAGGATTTTTTGAACTGTCTGAGAAGTGCCTTTGCGTCTTACATCCGGAGGAGCTATTCGCACATCACTGGAAGCCATGGTAGAGAGCTTGCAATGCGGGAGCCGCTGATAACCTTTTAGTCTTATATTAACCTCTCGTACATGTCGTGTTTTGATATATCAATGTCCTTCCTTTGTTCATGTCCTTCAAATGGTCGATACCTGGTGACAATTCTCCATAGGATTCAGCATGTAGGCCTACTGTAAATGTGGATTGGGCTCAAAAATTATAAAATTTCCCACTTTGCGTTCAAGGGACATTTGGGAGAAAATATATTTTTTTGTTTTGTTTTTAGGACCGAACAAATAAATGAATAATTTATGAATGAATAATATATGAATATGATACTAGAATACTCTGTCATTGAATTCTGATTAGATTCGCTTTGATCGTTTATTAATAATAAGAAATAGATTACCTTTATAAGAGATTAAGAAAATTCTCTCAACGGATTGTCAGCTAGTAAGTCCATTATTTGGTATAATAGTATTATAACGAAATAAATAAAACATCTTACGTTTTTAAACGATCATATGATGAACCTTTCATAAGGAGTTTCGGGGATGATTGCAGTATGAAAGGGTGTATTCTGCAAGAAGGCAAGGAAGCTTGTGGGTGTGGTCAGCATGAATTGGTATGGATTTCAGTGAAATGTAATACATCGTGAATACTGACACTGACGGGCCTAGTGTACAGTAAATACAATCCACTTATGGTTGATATAACAGACATGTCAAGGTCTCACTTGTGCTTGTTGACTCTAGCAGTGTGAATAATATCTACAGCTTTTGATTCTATCCATGTCATGGAGGCATGTAGTTATTGTAATGTGCATCGTATCTATAGTACGTCTACAGTTATTGTAAAGTGCTTGGTCTATAGTTATTGTAAAATGCATCGTATCTATAGTACATTTTTTATATTTCTTGTAAAATGCATCGTATCTATAGTACATTTATATTTCTTGTAAAATGCATCGTATCTATAGTACATTTATAGTTATTGTAAAGTGTATCGTATCTATAGTACTTCTATAGTTATTGTAAAGTGCATCGTATCTATAGTACGTCTATAGTTATTGTAAAGTGCATCGTATCTATAATACGTATATAGTTCATGCAAAGTGCATCGTATCTATTGTACGTCTATAGTTATTGTAAAGTGCATCGTATCTATAATACGTATATAGTTATGTAAAGTGCATCGTATCTATAATAAGTATATAGTTATGTAAAGTGCATCGTATCTATAATACGTATATAGTTATGTAAAGTGCATCGTATCTATAATACGTATATAGTTATGTAAAGTGCATCGTATCTATAATACGTATATAGTTATGTAAAGTGCATCGTATCTATAATACGTATATAGTTATGTAAAGTGCATCGTATCTGTAGTTCGTCTATAGTTATTGTAAAGTGCATCGTATCTGTAGTTCGTCTATAGTTATTGTAAAGTGCATTGTATCTATAGTACGTCTATAGTTATTGTAAAGTGCATCGTATCTGTAGTTCGTCTATAGTTATTGTAAAGTGCATCGTATCTATAATACGTATATAGTTATGTAAAGTGCATCGTATCTATAATACGTATATAGTTATGTAAATTGCATCGTATCTATAATACGTATATAGTTATGTAAAGTGCATCGTATCTATAATACGTATATAGTTATGTAAAGTGCATCGTATCTATAATACGTATATAGTTATGTAAAGTGCATCGTATCTATAATACGTATATAGTTATGTAAAGTGCATCGTATCTATAATACGTATATAGTTATGTAAAGTGCATCGTATCTATAATACGTATATAGTTATGTAAAGTGCATCGTATCTATAATACGTATATAGTTATGTAAAGTGCATCGTATCTATAATACGTATATAGTTATGTAAAGTGCATCGTATCTATAATACGTATATAGTTATGTAAAGTGCATCGTATCTATAATACGTATATAGTTATGTAAAGTGCATCGTATCTATAATACGTATATAGTTATGTAAAGTGCATCGTATCTATAATACCTATATAGTTATTGTAAAGTGCATCGTATCTATAATACGTATATAGTTAATGCAAAGTGCATCGTATCTGTAGTACGTCTATAGTTTTTGTAAAGTGCATCGTATCTGTAGTTCGTCTATAGTTATTGTAAAGTGCATCGTATCTATAATACGTATATAGTTATGTAAAGTGCATCGTATCTATAATACGTATATAGTTATTGTAAAGTGCATCGTATCTATAGTACGTATATAGTTATTGTAAAGTGCATCGTATCTATAGTACGTCTATAGTTATTGTAAAGTGCATCGTATCTATAATACGTGTATAGTTAATGCAAAGTGCATCGTATCTATAATACGTATATAGTTATTGTAAAGTGCATCGTATCTATAATACGTATATAGTTAATGCAAAGTGCATCGTATCTGTAGTACGTCTATAGTTATTGTAAAGTGCATCGTATCTGTAGTTCGTCTATAGTTATTGTAAAGTGCATCGTATCTATAATACGTATATAGTTATGTAAAGTGCATCGTATCTATAATACGTCTATAGTTATTGTAAAGTGCGTCGTATTTATAATACGTATATAGTTATTGTAAAGTGCATCGTATCTATAGTACGTCTATAGTTATTGTAAAGTGCATCGTATCTATAATACTTATGTATTTATTGTAAAGTGCATCGTATCTATAATACGTATATAGTTAATGCAAAGTGCATCGTATCTGTAGTACGTCTATAGTTTTTGTATTTCTGTCAGTGTTAATAACGCATTTTTCGTGAGCTTTCAAATAACTACAAACTACAGTTTACTTTTAGGTAGGAATTCGAAAACTCCTAAGTAAAATTAGAAGGTTGGGGAATATTCCATGCAATGCATCTCTTTCGGAATTACAGTAAAAAAAATTAAATACAAAAGTGTAGAAATAATATGCTGATCTATTATGAATTCCATGTTTACCATAACCGCAAAGAGAATAAACAACCCAGAGTCACACAATATAAGTCAAGAAGATGCATATGTCACGGTCATCGATTTTGGTTAAAATCAGAGATAAAAAGTGCTCAGAAACGACATAATCCGCCACACAAGTTTGATTCAGTATAAGTAAAGAAGATACAGATATTATTGTAGTCAATTTTAGTTAACTTCAGAGATAAAAGGTGCCAGTAAGGATTGTCACAAACGTTTAATAGAATGCAAGTAAAGAAGATACAGTTATTATTGTAGTCGATTTTGGTTAACTTCAGAGATAAAAGGTGCCAGTAAGGATTGTCACAAACGTTTAATAGAATTCAAGTAAAGAAGATACAGATATTATTGTAGTCAATTTTGGTTAACTTCAGAGATAAAAGGTCCCAGTAAGGATTGTCACAAACGTTTAATAGAATGCAATTAATTGTAGAATGCAATTAATTAGAATTTTTACTGTAGTCAATTTTGGTTAACTTTAGTAATAAAAAGGGCTAAGAAAGGAGTGTTCATACGTTTATTACAGTATAAATGAAGAAGCTAGAGATATTATTGTGTTCGATTGTATCTAACTTCAGTGATTAGAGGGGCTCAGAAAGGGGTGTCTCACAAGTGTAGTACAATATAAGTCAAGAAGTAAAGATATTATTGTGTTCGATTGTATTTAACTTCAGTGATTAGAGGGCCTCAGAAAGGGGTGTCTCACAAGTGTAGTACAATATAAGTCAAGAAGTAAAGATATTATTGTGATCAGTTAAGGTTAACTTGAGAAATAATTGGGGCTCAGAACGGAATGCCTCATAAGTTTATTACAGTCACATAAATAATATAATAAATATCAGTCAAGAAGGTACTGGTATCATGGTGATTGATTTTTTTGTATTAGTTGATTGGTATTTTTATTCTAATCTGGTTGTTCTAAAAACTTATTGTTTAGTTTTAAAAAGATAATTGTTTTTCCAAAAAGGTTTTAAAATGAACTATCAAAACAACTAATATTCTCCGAACAGGGAAATGTTGTTGTGCAATGTTTATTATTTTATTATAACATGTGAACTAGGCCTTGACAGAGTCAGTACCAGCTCAGTGTTTTGCAATGCTGTAATTGACTTCATTTTCTGTCGCTGACAACAGGTCCTCTCTGTCTCGTAGCTTTCACCAACTCACTTTGGGATATCTCTATTTTTAACAATCCTCTCTTGTTATTTGTTTTTCTCTCAATCGGAGCTAATGATGAGTTTTTTTCCACCAAGGACTGGACGTCATTGTAATATTGACATCGGTCTTTTAGCTCGTTATTAATTTCAAAAGATGTTTTCGAAGCTTTCATTCATCGAAATTACGTTTTGACTTTGGACCTTGAATAGTAATTATATAACATCTTTTGTGATTCTATTGGTACTTATTTGACTTGGAGCTAGTTTTATTTGTATTATTAAGACCTGCTCGTAGAGATCTAGATGAATATACGTTATGAATGTATTATATACGTGTAGAATTACTGACTATGATCCATGTAGTACCACTGTACGTGTTTGGGTGGGTGGGTGGAACAATACTTCTGAACTTCTATTGGTGGGCGGGTGGTTCAATACTACCGAACGTGTTTGGGTGGATCAGTATCCTTTATGTTTACGGGCGGGTAGATGGGTCAATACTACTATTTACGGGTGGGTGGGTGGTTCAATACTACCGAACGTGTTTAGGCGTACCAGTACCCTTTGTTTTTTTTTAGGAGAGGCCGATCTCCTTCTTAACATTACTCTGCCCATTCCTCATAGACTATTGATATGTGCGAGGAACTTATTCAGACAGAGTAAGGGGAGAACCAGTACAGTAAACGGTGAATATTACTGATAAATCTTCCAGTCCAAGATCGAACTCGAACCAGCGCTATCTCTAACCCAGGCTCAAATTCCTGACGCCTTAGACCGCTCGGCCACTGGCTCGCCCAACGGCTTGTTTACGGATGGGTAGATGGGTCAATACTACTATTTACCGGTGGACGGGTTGGTCAAGGCCGTACGTGTACGGGTGAGCGGGTGGTTCAATACTACCGAACGTGTTTGGGTGGACCAGTACCCTTTATGTATACGGGTGGGTAGATGGGTCAATACTACTTTATTACGGGTGGGTGGGTTGTTCAATGCTACTGTACGAGTGAGCGAGTGGGTCAATACACTGTACTTTTTTGGGTGGGTCAGTGACCTGTACGTTTATGGGTGGGTGGGCGGATCAATAATACTGTATGTTATGGGTTGTGGAGGGAGGGGAACAAAACGGTGGCACGAAAGATGCGTACAGTGAAAAATACGTACAGCGAAATATGCGTACAGAAGGAAATAGTGGTATTTGACGAGGGTAAGTATTCTCCCCGGTGGCATGAAAGATGCGTACAGCGAATTAGATTAGGTTAGGTTAGGTTCTCCAATCCCAAGAAACTAAGCGACATTCATATTTATTTTAGAGGTAAACGCATTTATATAATTCAATTGTTGTAAAAGATCCATTTGCCCTAAAAGTTGTACGCATTTTTCGCCTATCTAATTGTTGTGACGTCATAGGTTACCCTCGTCATCTGTCAAAACTTGATCCTGTACGTATATTTCGCAAGATTCCTGGTGTACGCATTTTTCACTGTACGCATTTTTCGTGTATTCAACAAAACTATACTATTCACAAAACGTATACTGAATATCATCATAAGTCTAGGATTATACATAAATGACAAAATTTTGGTAATCTTATCTCCACTTGAAAAATCAGAACACTAGCCGCCACCACAGAAAAGAAATAAAGGGCTTGCATTCAATAGTGCGCTGAATGAGTATCGAGTAGTAAGTTCTCCAGTTCTCTTTGCAGATGGTAGGGTTAGGTACTAATATTTGGCAGACCCTATTCTTATTCCCATGAAAATCTTGAAGGATAAATATAGAAATTGTTACTACAAATTTATAAGGATTGACATTGCAGTTCGATTCATTTTAAAATTCTTGAAATCAACGGAATTAGTAAAACATTATATTCCCCGGCTACAGATTCTCACTGTGATTCTTTAACTGTATAATGTATGTTAGAGACCACTGTAATAATTTGAAAACACACAGTGACATTCATATTTATAACACAAGGGGAAAATAATGTAGTCTAGCCAAATCATAATTTAGAATTATTAAAAATACATCAGTTTGGATGCTAAATGCATTAATAATTTGTCTGTTGAACTAAAAAACACAGTATAAACTATTTAATTTTTGAAAACTCTTCTTATTGGAAAATTATATCATTTATAAAAATGACTTTAATATTCCAATAATTTAAATTTTACTAAACGAGGCCTTTCGTTGCCAAAATTTTCAAAACTTCAATATAGTCTGATGATGTCTTTGACAACGAAAAGCCTCATTTAATAAAATTTAAATTCTTGTAATATTGACGTTCATTTCTACAAATTATATAGTATAAACTATGTTCATTTTTTATTTAAACTTAAAAATTACTTAATGACGAAATTCTCATATTCATTGGAGGAATTTGTTACTTAATGTGTTGATTGTTTTTTACTATACAGTAGCATTTATTAGATGTGTTTTTCTTAATAATATTTAGTAGTATATTATTTAAATTACATTATTTCACCAGTTGTACAATATACTAATTAAATGGGTTTTATTTGATTTGAACGTGAAGAGTCCAAAGTTGTCTACAACTTATTTACGACCATTTAACTCTTATTTTGATTGAAATTGTTTTACGGTTTAGTCCAAATACTTCTTTTTCGGGCGTTGTTTGATCAGAATTACAGAAACATTTTTCAAATCCTGCTTTTAGGAGAAGACTGTTTTTTGATTTAGAAAACAGTCGATAGGTCAAATTAGTGTTCAAAATGCTGACGATGAATTTTCATCCCATTTGATATAATCACACGTTGTAGTTTCAAAAAAGTAAACAGTACATACTACGTTTGTAGCTTCCACAAGGCAACAATTTCAATTCTGATTGAAAAAAATTAACTTTTGCAAATATTTTGTAAGCTCCATTCAGACGGAAGTCTTAATTTATGTATAAGATGGAGGTTGGATGTCTTAAATTGCCTCATTCTTTGGTTAAATGTGTCAAGAGTCGTAACCAGTTCGTAGCTTTACAAAATAATTTACAAAAAACTCAAGTATTACACTACTTATCTTTTTTATACATCTATATACATATATATTCGGCACTAGTGACGCAGTGCTGTAATCCAGCTACTTGGGTACAAAGTGCTGTGGAGATTGTAGGCGATAGGTTCTATGTTCGGTATTCTTAAAACCGACATGGTGTTCACTCAATGGTTGCCACTAACTAGTCTCCACTTCTCTAGTCAATTTGGACCCTACTAGAGAAGTCTGGAGTGTCCATGTTGGGAGGTAGTCAAGGTCTGGATGTTGAGTTGGAAAGAGAACTGAGTATCAGGTTTGTCAGCTGAAAATCAGACCAGTACTACGTAGTTCGTATTCCACATAAATCTCTAGGTCCTGTTAAATGCCCTGGACATTGAGCTATTAATAAATTGCGCTTTTTAAAGAACAATCAACCTTAGTATCAATAACTACACTCATTCATCTACACTCATCACGCTCATTCATCCCTCATATTCGCCCATATCTCTACGATCGGCGTCTTATTAGCCTAATGAATAATAATTCTATATTACTTCATTGCTTGTATGTATCAAACAAGTTAGTAAATAATATTGTGAACTTGTTTTAGTACCGGTACGTTTGTTTAAAAATAAGGCTTTCTAATTTGGGGGGGGGGGGGGGACTAAATATTGCATGGAGTGGCAAACTATCTAGCGCTGGCACTGTCTATAAGCTTATTTACCTGTTAAAAAAGAATACCTGAACAACAGATAAAAATAAACAGTTTTGTGGAAACTATTATTGATTATATTATTGAAAAACGTATAAATTGATTTTCGTGAATATTTGCCGTGTTATTTTTGCCATATTAATGTATCGGTATTTGAGTAAAGGAACACATCCCTCAAAACAGTTCCTCTGTAAACAGGTGATACCAATTTCAGTAGCTGAAGTGAAAGGAACGTTCTTAGTTCCAGATCGGTCACGGAACATTTTGAAAGTCGAGTCAACAACAGTTATCTATTATCTGTACATAACCAGTGAAGCTATTCAGTTTATGAGTCATTACCGATAACGGGCTTTATCAATGTTGTTTCAAGTTCTTATCACTGTATGTGTGGTTATTACTATTATTGGAGTGAAATTTGTCTCCGTCATTAGCTAATGGAAGGTACCGAGAAGACTTGTTGTGATGACTCCAATGAGTGGTTACTTTGCGACCGATCATATCTCTAGTTACACGATCACACGGTAGTTCACCTGAGGCCTAAGACATACACGTCTGTTCTTCCTTCCCTTCTAGTAATGACCAGTGACATGTACCCATTTTTGTTTGAACTAAAATTAACCAATAACTACATTCATTACCAATCCTATTAATTTCACAAAATATACTACGTTTGGTTCGGTTATTTACTATAGGATTTGTTCCATAGTAAAAAATGGGAACAAATCTTTTTATGATTGTGTATGATTTCTAAAATTTGAAATTTGTGTATGTGTGATTTAAGATGGATTAAAACGTAAAATATGAATTGTGATGGTAAAGTTAATTTTTTTTATATTAGATATGTTTTGGAAGATTGTTTGGAAGTTAGGTCATGTTTGGAATTTAGTCATGAATTATTCTTATAGCTTTTTTCTGTTGTTTGAAAATAACTGCTTTGATAACTACTACCCCATAGGGGAATTCTATATGTCATTCTACTAAGAAATATTCCGAACTATACATGACGTAATATCTCTTAAGATACAGGTTGAGATAATCAGCTCAGTGCAAAGATTGAACATGTCAGTTTACCAATCAATATATTAAAGTAAGACCAATCTAGGTTGTTGCTAATCTGTAAACCTAAAATTTTGGTATTTTTTCTTTGTTTTGATTTTTATTGAAGATTTTCATGATTTCAGTTTTATCATCGTTCATTTTTAAACCATCAAAAGAACACCAAGTATTTATAATTTTGTTTGAATGTTGAATTAAATAATTTTTATTCCGGCTTTTAGTATAAAGAGTTATATCATCTGCGTATAAATATGGTGTTATTGATTTTGAGATCAAATGGAATGGTAAATCATTTATAAATAAATTGAAAAGTGTTGGTATAATATTTCAACTTTTGTAATAGTATATCATCGGGCACCATATCAAAAGTCTTTTGTAAGTCAAATAAACGAACTAAGGAACATAAAACCTCTAAAATATGTTTTCCTAATTGTAGTGGTGGGGGTTTGAATATGTTGTATTCATATATGTATTGTATGATAAATAATCCATGTATTGCGTAAAGTAGCCTATTAATGATAGAGGCTCTTCAAGAACGTTACAATATTGCGGACTGTGATAAAAATACGAAAACTGCTGACAACTATCGGACACCGAGTTCTTTATTAGATAAAATAAATGTTTCCAAAGAATTGGCACAAAATTTCACCCATATTAAATTCTAAAAATCTTAACTTTGAAAATTATTAGTTTGATTCCCAATATGTTGTATTTCCATATCTCAAAAACTAGTCAAGTTAAAGACATGCGTGTTTTACTAAAATATTTTGAATTGTAATTCACATCTTTCCTGAAAATTTAATCAAAATTGTTAGAGCCGGCTTTGAGAAATTTGCATTTTTGTAT
This sequence comes from Stictocephala bisonia, assembly GCA_035578905.1. Lineage (NCBI taxonomy): Eukaryota > Metazoa > Arthropoda > Insecta > Hemiptera > Membracidae > Stictocephala > Stictocephala bisonia. The sequence continues at coordinate 376,374 of JAQJVL010000329.1, forward strand.
GTTTTTTTGCCCATAAAAATGAAACCAATTTTTGGACGATCGTAATACTTTCTCTATGCGAACGCAAATGGGAGAAAGTAAAAATGAACAACACTTTTAACATAACTTAAGTCGCCATTTAATGTGCTATGTCGAGGTGGTTTTTTGCGGTGGCTTAGTTACTAAGGCTTCGGACTCCGTTCCAAAGTTCCAATCCCTCAACTGAGGTAACGGTCGGTACTTCGCTCGTTAAAGTTCATGCGCTTGGTTTGTGTGATGCAATGTTTTGGAGCAATGTGAGAAATTATATTACAATGGTTATATACATATGTTGATGTTGTAGACAAGTCACCGATACATTCTGAATCTTACATCATGGACATCGTAGAAAACCCATACTTAAGTTATTAGTGTGAATTAAGTCACTGCTGACATTAATTTTTTGCTGGTCTAATGAATCAGTTTGTTGGCATGGTATTCTATAGCTAAAAAAATCGTATTTATGAAAGCAAACAATCATTTAACCAAATAAGGTAATAGATGTTTAACAAATATTTGCAATCCATTAGAAGATGTAGATTCGAGTTAACAAACAGTAAATACGGAGGAATTCCACGAATCAAAGTTGCCTTTGCAAAAAGTATAGTACTTTTATTTATTAAACTTATTTCCTCCCGAGCTCTTCGGATAGTATGTTGATTATACGAGAGTTGTGTAATAAAGGGACGCATTTCCTCATCAGACGATTGGTAATTCATCACAATGGAAAGTTTGTCTTAGTTTTGCAAATCCAATAGAACTAACTTTTCCTTATGGTGATGTAATGATCTTGGTTGAACTCACAAATGTTAGGATGTATAATCAGTTAGTATTCCTCTATGAACTATTCTTCTCCTAAGGGAAGCTTAGGATGTTCGTGTGTTCTTGTCATTTGGATTATTGGCCAACCTTCATTAGTGGAGTATTACGCACATACCATTTCTGTCTTTCATTTTAATTACAACAGGGTGTCCAGGAACAGGGAGAAAAGGAAAACCTTGAAAAGTCAGAGAATTTAAAATAATCTGGAAAAGCCGGCGGGAAATCACGGCATTTGAACTAAAACCTGGAAAAGCTAACAAGAACATCAATTTGTTGAGATTTGTAATGGTCACTTTATACTTTGGTGCTCTCATATATACTTTACTTTTTCAGTACCAAATGTTAATTTTACATACAATTTAACGATATAAATCATTAACAAACTTAAATTACTTTTATTGTGGTTTTTACAGACTCAAATATAACTAGGTTTTTATTACTTAAAATTTAAAACTTTCTGAAATATTTATCTGATTGGTACTTGCTAAACAAGTATATGAGTAACTAGCTGAACCCGGCGGACGTTGTCTCGCCTTTCATTTTTCATTGACATACCAAAATAAAGCAATAAAAAGAATTATAGAAAAAAACCATTATTTATTAAATGAGTGCAAGAGGGTAAACAATATTTTTGGTCTTCTTATTTGGTGTATAAATGTAAAGATTTTTTGGTGAGCCTACTCTCGAGCAAGCGAATACAGATCACCTGATCAGGTAAAAGTAGTGTGTGCTACACTCTCAAGGTGAAATGTAGAACTACAATAAATCAAAACATATACAGTACTGTTGTTGTGAGAACTTAAATCTGCTTATGGCATGTGAAACTACATTAAACCACACAGTCATATGTTTTTTGTAAACAATTCAGATTCTCCATTTGAATAACATGGGATCTTTAGGAGCCCGTGGGGCGGGACCCTGTGGACGGATCTGCATTAAACTTCACAGAAACCATCTCGGGAGTATACAGGACAACATCCTAAAGTTTCATGGCGATCGGTTGGATGGTTTGGCAGCGCATAAACTTCAAACATATATATATATATATATATATATATATATATATATATATATATATATATATATACAAACATCCTCTTTTATAAATATAGACAAGTAAGTCATATCAATAAACAAGTCATAATTAACACAGTAAGTGTATGTGTGGGTGGGTTGTACATCACTACTGTACGTGTATGGGGGGTGGGTGGGTCATTAACACAGTAAGTATATGTGTGGGTGGGTTGTACATCTCTATTGTACGTGTATAGGTGGGTGGGTGGGTGGGTCATTAAGACCGTAAGTGTTTGTGTGGGGGGGGGGGGTTGTACATCACCACTGTACGCGAATGGGTGGGTGGGTGGGTTGTTCATCACTACTGTACATGTATGGAAGGGTGGGTGGGTCATTAACACCGTAAGTGTATGTGTAGGTGGGTTGTATATCAAAACAATTTGTGCTGGTTTTGTTGAAATTGTAATATTTCAACTTTATTCAAACCACTTTATTCGAAAGTGGTGGCAGGTAAACATTCACCTTTGTATAGTCTCATAGATTTTACGTGATAATCTTGTAAACATTTTAAAATAATTGTGAAAATATTGAATTTTTTGACTTTCATTGCTTCTGGTTTGTTACAGTGAACCAAAGGGTTCATATCACATTTAAACTTCAGGTAATATCAGTCATGTCATTAGTATTGTATCACTAATACATTTTATTGTACGTTATTTAACAGTTTATCTTTGTTTCAGGTAAGTGCTGCTGTTGAAGCGAAATAAATATGAATAGACTGTAAGTATTTTAAAACATTCAGTAGCCTGGACTCTTGTATACTTTACAAAATGTGGTAGGCTGACACGTTTTGTTCGTGGAGATGAGTTGTTGAGGGCAGAACGCCAGCAAAATGTGACGTCATGACACGTTAAAACACAATAGTAAAGTCTCTAGTCGCAAGTGTCACCTGATAGATTGTTTTTTAGTTTTGTTTATGCTGTTTTGGAGTGTTTCCATTGTTCCGAAACGTTTTCGCTTGTCGCCTCAGTATTTTCCACGCTACTCTTATCTATTACGAGACTTATTTCTTATAGAGCTTTTATGCCAAGTTTTATATTTAAATAAACATTAATACTAGCTATAATCTCAGAATTAGCAATAATAATTAAACATTGAATGTGTAATCTGAATGCAATGTGTTCAGTGAACTTGTAAAAATAACACGCTACACTATGACAAGAAGTCTCTTAAGAGTACCACACAGTCAAACACATGTAGCTGAAATTACCAACACACAGCCGAAAAAGAGACATTAGCTCACATCTTGATAAATACATATGGATATACTAGCAATACTAGCATATAACCAGGCCAACAGCTTGCTAAGAAATAGCAAAGAGAGCAACATAACAAAACGAAAGTTGGAAGTACCTGTGCAGAGCCATATGAGGAAAGATATTAACAACATAAACCAATAAGAAAGGGAACAAAATAGCATATAACAAGACTAGGATAAACATAAATAATAAATAAAATAAATCTTAAAATATCAATACACCGAGAAGATAAAATCTGGAAAAGACAAAACAAGATAGAGTATAGCTGGAAGAATCTGTGCAGAACCTTATGAGAAAATGACGATACTTAACCACATAACACAAGAAGAAAGGGGAAAATAGCGTATACGTAGACTAGGAGACCTCAACATTGCAATACACCGAGAGGGAAAAACCTGGAAAAGACAACACAACAAGTATAGGATAGCTGGAAGAACCTGTGCAGAGCCTTATGAGGAAATGACGATACTTAACACACAAAACAAGAAGAAAGGGGAAAATAGCGTATAAGTAGACTTGGAGATTTCAACATTGCAATACACCGAGAGGGGAAAACCTGGAAAAGACAACACAACAAGTAGAGGATAGCTGGAAGAACATGTGCAGAGCCTTATGAGGAAATGACGATTCTTAACCACACAACACAAGAAGAAAGGGGAAAATAGCGTATACGTAGACTAGGAGACCTCAACATTGCAATACACCGAGAGGGAAAAACCTGGAAAAGACAACACAACAAGTATAGGATAGCTGGAAGAACCTGTGCAGAGCCTTATGAGGAAATGACGATACTTAACCACACAACACAAGAAGAAAAGGGAAAATAGCGTATAAGTAGACTAGGAGATTTCAAAATTTCAATACACCGAGAGGAGAAAACCTGGAAAGGGCAACACAACAAGATAGATGATATCTGAAAATACCTGGATCAGAACTAGATAAGGCTCTAAGCAGATAATCTGAAAATTATGATAAAATTATTGTCTTAACACACAATAAATGATGATACAAATACAGTAGCTGAAAAAACAACAGTAAGGGGAACTGGATATTGGGTTGTAGTGAATTTATTTATTGTAGTAAACGCTTACCTTGGAAATTAAATGCAAGGTTGCCAAAAACAATAGGTTGTACAAATCCTCTTCCTCCATCAATAAAGAATGCAAGGGAAAATATACAATCAGGTCACATGTTTGCGTTAAGAATCTAACAAGCTTCGGTCGAATAAGACGATAGAGGCATTGCATTAAAAACCTCAACCCATTTGTGGAACCATGATATGGTGGAGAGATGTTCAAATGCTCAGCATAGTAGTTGGTAACGATGACCAGTTTAGGTTCTCACTCCGATTCCCAAATAATTGTAATTTTTGTTTTCTTGTTCATATAAAACAAATGCATAGTTAATTAATAGTCACTACCGATTTTACAGTTACACGGCGGTTATAAAGTTAATGCTGGTAGAAATTACAGAAATAAAATTTAGAAAATAATTCAAAATTTATTTCCGCAAGTAATTCTATGATTAGATAGAATAATTGGTATCTGTCTACCTCATGGTGTGAAATGTAAACTTTAATGTTCCGATAATAAATTGAATTCGCTGTCTTACACTTTCAACATCATAATCTGTTTTAGATTAAAATAGTGGATGTGGAGATCCCGTGTTGCAGGGGTTCACATGTAGTACTTTGAGGGTCTCCAAGACCACGTAACGCGCGTGATAGCACAGCAGGTAGATAAGGTTTATTGATAAAACGACACGTTTCGCAACGTTGAGTTGATGACTTGAATCGCGGCGACTTTCGTAATCGATTTGTATAACAATACTGAAGGAGGAAAGAGGTGAAATCCCAACCTAAACATTGCACAGTCGCTTGATTAATTGACTCGTCACCCGACCATCAGTCATCCGCCAGGACCCTTGTGAAAGTCACACCGTGTCACGACCAACGTGAAATAAAACGACAATAAAAATGGATTAACCCGACCGCTAGTGCGCCGTGGACGCCTCTCTACGCATCTGTCACGCGCAGTAAGGGGAATTAACGTCGAGTGATTATTATGTTACAGGTGACATTTGAATAACGTGATTTAGAATCACTCGTTTTAAATGCATCTTCTCTTAATGAAGTTTGCAATGTACAACATCACATGATTTTCTATTTAAAGTGTTCCTACAAATAATCTTAGTTTGTTTCATATATGAACTATTATCACTTAAACTCATTATTGTACTTTGCAAACTGTACGTATTAGATTCGGAAACATGGCCGATGTATGCAGAGAACCTTTCATGTAGTCTGCAGTCACAGTCGATAAATACTATTATTTACTGGAAATAATAACACATGATGAATGAAATATATGCATTTACACTGTACAATATAATAAAATTTAATTTAAATTTATAGACGTGTATGATTGGGCGGGTGGGTCAATACAAATGTACGTGTATGGGTCGGCATGTGGGTCATTACAACTATACATACAGGGGTGGGTGGGTTAATACAACTGTACATGTATGGGTGGGTGGGTCAAAACCACTGTACGTGTATGGGGCGGCGGGTGGGTCAATACAACAGTACGTGTATGGGTGGGTGGGTCAAAACCACTGTACGTGAATGGGTCGGCGGGTGGGTCAATACCACTGTACGTGTATGGGTCGGCGGGTGGGTCAATACCACTGTACGTGTATGAGTGGGCGGATAGGTCAATACCGCTGTACGTATATGGGTGGGTGGGTCAAAACCGCTGTACGTGTATGGGTGGGCGAGTGGGTCAATACAACAGTACGTTTATGGGTGGGTGGGTCAAAACCACTGTACGTGTATGGGTGGGCGAGTGGGTCAATACAACAGTACGTGTATGGGTGGGTGGGTCAAAACCACTGTACGTGAATGGGTCGGCGGGTGGGTCAATACCACTGTACGTGTATGGGTGGCTGGGTGGGTCAATACCACTGTACGTGTATGGGTGGCTGGGTGGGTCAATACAACAGTACGTGTATGGGTGGGTGGGTCAAAACCACTGTACGCGTATGGGTGGGCGAGTGGGTCTATACAACAGTACGTGTATGGGTGGGTGGGTCAAAACCACTGTACGTGAATGGGTCGGCGGGTGGGTCAATACCACTGTACGTGTATGGGTCGGCGGGTGGGTCAATACCACTGTACGTGTATGAGTGGGCGGATAGGTCAATACCATTGTACGTATATGGGTGGGTGGGTCAAAACCACTGTACGTGTATGGGTGGGCGAGTGGGTCAATACAACAGTACGTGTATGGGTGGGTGGGTCAAAACCACTGTACGTGAATGGGTCGGCGGGTGGGTCAATACCACTGTACGTGTATGGGTCGGCGGGTGGGTCAATACCACTGTACGTGTATGAGTGGGCGGATAGGTCAATACCATTGTACGTATATGGGTGGGTGGGTCAAAACCACTGTACGTGTATGGGTGGGCGAGTAGGTCAAAACAACTGTACGTGTATGGGTGGGCGGGTAGGTAAAAACAGATGAACGTGTATGGGTGGGCGAGTGGGTCAATACCACTGTACGTGTATGGGTGGGTGGGTCAAAACCACTGAACGTGTATGGGTGGGCGGGTAGTTCAAAAACATTGTACGTGTATGAGTGGGCGAGTAGGTCAAAACCACTATACATAGTAATATGAAATAACAGTAAGTATGAATGTAAATAAGTGCAAAATATCTTACAAAAATGTTACTGTCAAATGATGGATTATTCAACAGCGAATTCATCTGTGGTGTGGAGGGAAACGTGGTGCAACTGTGGGAGGAGCGTTGGAGGGGAAGATGCGGGAAACATCCTATCAGCAACGTTTTTTGTTTGTGGTTTGACTCTAGCAATATTGTTGGTAGTGTCGTTTGACCTACATGTATATACCCATTCTATAATATAAGCAGTGTCGGGTTTTTCATGACATATTATATTTGTGTAGGGCTGTAAGAAGGGGCCGTAGTTATTTATACATGTAGGGTAGTTGGGTAGGCTGTCTTTGTAAAGGGTAGGTTGGAAAGAATTGCAGGTGTTATCTGTATGTAGAGTCGGCGGAAAGTGTCATGTGTATGTCGAGTTGTTGGCGAGTCAAAAAATGATGGACGTTCAGCCACGGACTTTGGTGAGAGTCTTTAAATGCGTGGTTAATATACAAATGAGTTCAGAGAAACTCTATCTTCTACTGTACTCTCCAGCATTAAGCAATGTCCCTAATTTTGCGATGTTGACATTTCTCAACACATTATCACAGGAATTAAATTAACCGTGTATACTTACTGTCAACGCTTAAATTATGTGTACCCTAGTTTGTAGGTCGTTTACTAAAACACTAAAAAGCTTACGAAAAATCCAATCACACCATTGTTTTCCTCGTTCATTGTACGTTATGACATTTGCATTTTTAATTTTACCATAGGTTTTATAATTTTTACCCTCCTTGGAACATAAAAGTAACGGAATTTTAACACTGCACTGTGCTTCAACTTTAACCTTTTATTACTCAAAAACTCGTTGATGTTTCGTATGCATATTTTAGTATGTGGTTTAAAAAAATTTTTTTTATAAGTTTTATAAATTTAGGAATTTTAACGTTTTCAGAACAAACGTTCGTATCAATTTACTAAACTACGTTTTCTTGGCTTTTAGAGGTGGTAAAATTAATTACTTAGTCACGTCGTAATTATGAAATTTACATTTAGGAAGATACTGGTTTATAGGTAAGTAAATGCAGGGGTTTTAAATTGATTTAAATTAATTCAAATTATTTGATAATCAAATAAAATTAGTAATTTATCATAACTAAAAATTTCATGAGCCTTACGTGACCAAGTAATAAATTTTATGATCTCAAGAAGCCAAGAAAACGTTGTTTCATGATATTGATAAGAACTTTTTTTAATGTTAATATCATAAATTTTAAAACTTATAGATAACACTCCTGTAAACCACATACTAATAAATGCGAAACATCAATGGATGATTTATAATACAAATGTAAAGTTAATGCACAGAGAAAACCAGTTAACATTTTGGTACTTTTTTTCAACTAGGATAAATATAAAACATGATTATGTAATAACACACAATCAAACGAGGAAAACAATGGTGTGATTGGATTTTTTGTTGGCAGTTAGTTTATTTTAGTAAACAACCTTCAAATTCGGCTACACATAATTTTTGCGCCGACAGTAGACTTCCTTGAAGTATTGATAGGCCAAATAATAATACAGTAGAACGTCAATAATCCGGATTAATTGGGACCGGACCCCATCCGGATTATCAAATTGTCCTGATTATCGAAATTACCTTAAAAAAGGCCAGTATACACGATTAAAGTACACAAACATTTTAAAATTTTATATTTTCTCTTATACAATAAAGGGTTTAGAGGTGAAATAAATCAAAAACATCTTTTATGTTCACACACTGTATTGTAATTTGTTAGTAGCAACATGTGTGCAGTAAAAACATCAAACACTATTTGAGCTTTTAAAAAAATGTGTAATAGGTTTTTGAACTGCAGTAGTGGTTCGTTTTTTCGCAACTATGTCCTTAATTCGTTTTTAAAGAATCAGCTAAGTGGGTGAGCTCTTGTTTTGTTTCCCTAGCCATGACCATCAGTGTCTCCGCTGCTACAAACGCTTCAGAATGAGTTGGCCCTGTTTCTTCTGTCTCATGTTCTGGGTCGTCACTGTCAGATTCCATTGTTTCTGTTTCCTCTGAAAGAAATTGCTTAAATAAACAACCAAAAATAAATGCTTTCTTTTCCTGCCTTTATACAGTATGTTACGTACAGAAGATTATCAATCAGAATGTTGGCAAAAGAGCCACCTCCCTCTACCGCGGCCACTCCCCTTCTCCTCGCTACGCGCCTTTTCGCCATCGTCCGCTTGACGATAAGGAATATGGAGCTAGGGCAGATGGTACGAAGGTTTAATTTTTTGCTACAAGAACAAAACAGAGAATATTAATTTTAAAAAGCTAAATGTTTGAACGGATTAAAATCCGGTCATAACAGTTATGTAAAGTAAAAAATGTCAAAATCCATTTCCGTTTAAAAATTAATTTACATTTGAAACACAATCGGTGTGCAGTAATACGTAGATACAAATCCGGATTATTGACGGTCCGGATTTTTGACGTTCTAATTATCGACGTTCTACTGTAATGATGAAATTATGAGTGGTGCTTCTGTATTTTTAACCACCTTATTTTGCTGCAGTATAGGAGGAAATTGTACACTCATATTAATAAATCTGTATCTTCATTGTCCATAACAGTATGCCATCCATCTGAACTTGATTAATAATTTCTCCTTAGTACAATAATGCATTTACAACGTGATTTGACAAACATATGATTTAAAGAAATCTTACCATGTATAGACATTGTTGGTTATTGTTACATAGTGTTTGCAAATGACGTAAAATGACACACTGACTACTGAAAATGAGGTAGGTGTATAAATATTTTTCGACTAATTATTTATGGAGATTTTCGTATTTCAAGAGTAGTTTGCCTTGCTCTGCCAGTAGAAAGCGCTGGCGCATCCTAGTTGGAACAGCCTTGGTGAAACAAGAACAACGCCAGCCGAAAGCTATTTGCGAGTCGGTTCGATCGCGAATCGTACTTTTTGTATATCACCAAAATAAGTTGGCGCCCACAGCAATGTTTTGCCGCGACACGGACTTGACTTTCAAAGTCATTGTTAGCCTTGGACTGGGAATATTCAACAACTTATTCCGTGGGACAGTTTTATTTGTGAGTGTATTCCAATGAGCCAATTGAAAGATAATAGGTATTTATTTTGTTATATTTATTGATCCGATAAAATAAATTAAATAAATAATGTTTACCGAGAACAACATTTAGCAGCCCCTCTGTATCAAAGAGGATTTTATGTGTAGAGTCAGCTCATAGATAACTGAGGTTATCTCTCAATTAGGACGCCTGTGTAGCACCAATCTGTTTAATACAACCCATATGTTTTATGTGTAGAGTCAGCTCATAGATAACTGAGGTTATCTCTCAATTAGGACGCCTGTGTAGCACCAATCTGTTTAATACAACCCATATGTTTTATGTGTAGAGTCAGCTCATAGATAACTGAGGTTATCTCTCAATTAGGACGCCTGTGTAGCACCAATCTGTTTAATACAACCCATATGTTTTATGTGTAGAGTCAGCTCATAGATAACTGAGGTTATCTCTCAATTAGGACGCCTGTGTAGCACCAATCTGTTTAATACAACCCATATGTTTTATGTGTAGAGTCAGCTCATAGATAACTGAGGTTATCTCTCAATTAGGACGCCTGTGTAGCACCAATCTGTTTAATACAACCCATATGTTTTATGTGTAGAGTCAGCTCATAGATAACTGAGGTTATCTCTCAATTAGGACGCCTGTGTAGCACCAATCTGTTTAATACAACCCATATGTTTTATGTGTAGAGTCAGCTCATAGATAACTGAGGTTATCTCTCAATTAGGACGCCTGTGTAGCACCAGTCTGTTTAATACAACCCATATGTTTTCAGTGTGAGGGTATATCATCATATATACCACTATACCTAAACTGAAACTAATATTATGATTATACAGACAAATTTTTATGGGGTAAGCAATTTGTTATTTACCGTATTAAATAGCTCATTATGAAACAATGCAGATGGGACTACGTTATTTGTTAATGTCCTTCAGTAGTATTATAGATACACCCATACGAGTTTATCCATACAAGTCTCTATATAATACCAAAAAATGAAAAGAGAAAACAAGTACTTTGTAACAGAAAAGTGATTTACGATTATGGAAAGGTGGTCGCACATTTCGTTATTTGGTTTGAAATGGCTCCCAATACATTCATTCGCACAGTTCTGTTCGGAAGTAACTGGCACAGGTGCTAACATTTCCTTTGTAAAAAATGCTATTAGAGTTAAATTGTTGTCGGCCTTGAAGTGATTTAACTTTTACCGAATTTTGGACTCAGCTGTTGAAGGAGAAACATATGTTGCCAGGGTGGATAACGTAGTGCTACTACAATACGAAAGTTCTGTTTTTTTCCAAACTACTATTGAGCGACACCACCTAGGAAAGGCGAATCTTGTCCAACATTTAGAAAATCAATCTTTAATTTAAATGTTTTAATTGTCTAGTGTTCCTATACAAAATTAAATGAAAAATCCTTTATTTATTTGGCAAGTTAGGATTAGTCATCTTTACCACTGAAGCACTAAACCAAACATATGTCCAAAAATCGTCAGTCACTCAACAAACACCTTCCCCATAAACCTTCACAGTAGTACGTCTGTTCAAGACATCCGTTGTTTTATCTCCTATCTGTATTCGTGGATAGAGTAGCTAATACCAATCGACCTGAAGGTGAGCGGTCCTCTCTGCATTCGAAACGTCAACTTACATCTGCAACTGTCGTGTATCTGACTGTCGACTTTAATGTTCTCTACTGTGACAACCAGCGTCCAGCTTGGACTAAAGCCATTCACAAATACAGCATTGAGATAAACAAACAATTTTAATTGAACTTATGGAAAACAATGATTAATATCACTGCACTGTTTCGAAGCTGTACACTACAAACTGTTGCTATGCAAGGAAATAACGATATCCTCAACGAGAACCCAAAATGTAAGGCTGTATATTCCTGGTGATCTCTTGACTTCGTTTTATAATACACAGAAGCATCTAAAACTAGAAGAGGTTAACATTTTTCAAATACAGTTTTTAACCGTCTCGCTCTACGAAAAACGTCAAAAACATGGGTTTGTACTTCAAGGAGTTGGTTCGTATTAGTAATCGTATTGCATCACTTTTACAATACTAGTGGACTATAAGCTGATTTTTATAAAATATCAATGCTTTACAGTTAAATATGTGAAACTTTAAATGGAATCCTTAATGGTTTTAAGTAAAAAACCCATAACAACTTATGGTCCACTATATTGGACGTTTAATAATCGTGCATTCTTCACTATAACTCGTTAAAATAATAGATATGAACAGTAAGTACAATTGAAGTAGAAGAACAGCATGTTTTAGCCCGCTGACGGTAAAATTAAGGCTGCATAAATCCCAACGGCGGCTTGGCATATTTTGAACGGCCACCAAATGGCTAAAACATAAATAATAACAATCGGAACATCATTTGACGCAGGATTGTTACTCTTACGTTTGGTATGACGTATCATCGACTCTGTAATTTACTCAGACTCAAGAAATTTGACAGTTTATTGAAATATATGGTTGGGTGTTAAATTTACCCAATACTTTAGTAGAGTTGAAAGTACCCAACTCACCAAAGTTGAAAGTATATATCCTTAGAAATCTGCGAAATAACAATTTTGGAGACTACAATCAAAACTGAGAGTTACTAATATTTAATTGCTTGTATTTAGTGCAAAGTGCCTTTATTACTTTCCAACATGTATTCTACTGTATTCCACCCTCCATACAGTCGATCTCTGGAACCTTCCATCCAACCTACTTCCAGACAACAGATCTCGAGTCGAGTCTTGACGGGTCCTCTGTTATGTATAAGAATGAGAAGTCACTTTAGCGGCAGTGAAAGTAAAAGATTCGTTTGGTCATCTTTAGAGACGTCGCAAGCCAAATGTTTACAACAAGGCGGGTTTGAAAGTCTCGGCAAACAGCTCGATGTCCCTTTTATTGTATGCGGTGTATGGTGTTTTCCCTGCTATCTAGAAGTCGCTATAAACATTTTATTGCACCAGGTGACACTAATTGCATCGTATTTAAGGTTTAATATATGGTTTAACTTTCAGCACATTGAAAGTCATGTTGGTATTAGTTAAATATTTCTTTGCGAAATTTACTTTGATGATACGTCTTTTTGGACTAACTGCAATTTAAAAAATAGCAATAGACCATATTGAATTTTCTACTTTACACTGAATGAGTATTATTTGGGACTTGTACAGTTTGATATTCCAAGTTAAAATTAAACTACTGGATCTGTTTTAAGGATAATAATGTGATAAAGCAAACTTAACTTCTGGTGCCTAGTCTAGAAGTTTAGAAGATAATGGACATTATTTGCAGTTAGTCCTTAGTTACGGTCCTGTTTTTGACCTGTTGGGCGAACCAGCAAGTTCCCGATTGTAGGTAATTGGGTGATTAAGTAAAGTATTGAGTTTATGACTGGTTTAGTTACTACTAAATGTGGAAGGATAACTTGAAACAGTGTAATTGATTCAGGAAGATTGTGTAATGCTTGCTCAGCTCTCAAATCCATGATGCAACTTGGTGTAATTATTTTTTGTTATATTTTGTTTGCTGGAAAATGCAGCGTGATATCACTGTTAATTGTGGCTCATCGTTTACCAATTTTAATATCATTATGAAGAATTTCAAACTGAGATTGAGTTAGGAATTATATTTTTCAGCCTTTCAGTAGAATTGAAATATCTCAAAGAAGACTCTTCGGAGTCGTTTCGCAATGTTTGTTCAGGTTCCGAAAATATTGATGCCGAAAGGGAGTCATCAGGTTAAAAAAATATATTCAGTGCCGTCTGATCTTGAGTATAGGCCATAATGTTTTTTACCGTTTTATTGCTATCTTGTACGGGAACAACGCCCACGTAGTGGCAGAGATTTAGCTGACTTCAACATTCGTTCATTTATTTTGCAAATAGAACGATTTTATCACGTGTCTTGGGATGTTGCAAAATGTTTGCCAATGGGAACCGTATGTTGGATACTAACATTTGGTGCACACAGTAGCCTAATTGAGTTATAGATTGTTGCAATGGGAGGATGGACGCAGCACCCACTAATGTCAGCTGAAACATTTTCGATAAAGTAAGACCTAACAAGAACGGGCACTTTCCTTAAAGCTAAAAAGATGCTTAAATTGTCGAGTTAAAACCATACTCAACAGGATTTTAATATTGTGTACAGTAAACTTAGTATTGCGTACATTAAACTTTCACACTAAACTTGATTAAGGTGATAATTTTTATCTTAAGAAAGGTTTAAATAGTTATTAATTGATAGGCCACTTAAAAAACTACCTACTGAACGCTCTGAATGGTGAAAGAGTAACAGAGAACTACTCTTCATCTACTGTGTAATTCACTTTAATAGTTGTCATGGAAACCAACATGATAGAAGGCCGCGTGCTGGTAGAGTCATTACAAGCCCCGCCCATTACGTCATTAGCAGCAGTGACCATTGTTTGAATTGATGAACACCAACAAATCAAGCTTCGAACGATTAAATTTAAAAAATATTTAGTATTCAAATAACAACTAATAATATCAATAACACAATTAATAATAATTAAAACAATAAATAACAATTACAAAAACTGCATTTTTTCCCTAACTGCATCATTACAGTGTTTTCCCAACTAAACACTGCTGCAGAAGTTGAATACTTGAAGGCTGAATTTAGTACCCTCGTGAATTAAAGCAGCTCAGTGGTGGAGCGAACATTAGATAAATATAATATACTCTCCGGCCCAATTTTAATAATGTATTTATTTTTAAAATATCAAATTATTTTAATTATTCGGTCAAGACATTTTATTGCAAAAGCAGTAAATGTATTTAAAATGTTGCCAAATAAAGAATTCAGCTTTAGCTGTCCTAAATAAATGTAATACAAGTATATATTTAATTTAGTAAATTTACAATCACACTTCAGCCACACACGACACTAAACAAACCTTCCCCAGATATGACAACGATGAATACTACCACCCACTCGATATATCGGATCGATTACTGATGGCCTTTCAACACTTCACACTAGAGCTGATTACCTACGGTCCTAGAATCAATTCACGCACGAACTGAACAGTGTAACAGATATGACAACGATGAATACGACTAAATAAAATATCGGATCGATTACTGATGGCCTTTCAACACTTCACATTAGAGCTGATTACCTACGGTCCTAGAATCAATCCACGTATGAACTGAACAGTCTACCAGATATGACAACGATGAATACGACTCAATATATCGGATCGATTACTGATGGCCTATCACACACTTCACATGAGGGCTAATTACCTACGGTCCTAGAATCAATCCACGTATGAACTGAACAGTCTACCAGTTATGACAACGATGAATACGACTCAATATATCGGATCGATTACTGATGGCCTTTCACCTACTTCACATCAGGCCTATTACTCATCGACCTAGATTCAACTCACGCATGAAATGAACAGTCTACCGGGTTAGATATCGAAGCAAACAGTGGTGTTTCAGTTACGCCGATAATGTAAACTAGGAAACGATTGCTAGCTTGCTGAGCCCGAGGAATTGAATAAGGAATACATTCAATGGAGTATAGCAAGCTCTGTCGAAGTATACATTTGGAATTAAATTTTGTAAGAAATTTACTGAAATAACATTTTCTTGGCTTCTAGAGGTTATAAAATTAATTACTCCGTCACGTGGTAACTCTTATGACATGTATAGTTACAATAAATCACTTTATATTGATAAATTTGAAATGACTTAATTTACTTACGTATTTGAAAGTAATGTTCGTGTATATACATTTCCTACGGAAGTGTTCAATTTTACGACCTCTAGAAGCCAAGTAAACTTTGTTTCAGGAAATTGATGACATTTTTCCTTGAAAAGTTAAATTTATGAAATTTAAAGGAGATATACTAACGGATAGTTTAGTAATAGAAGTTTAAAATTGACGCACAGTGAAAACTAGTTAATATTCCGGTACTTTTTTGTTCCAACTAGAATAAAAATGATTAAAACTTACAGTAATAATTTTAAAATATATATGTCGTAACGTACAATTAAACGAGAAAAACTGGTGTGATTGGATTTTTTATAAGCCTCTTAGTTTCTTAGTAAACAACCTTCAAACTCGGGTAAACATAATTTCTGCGCCGACAGTTCAGTAAGTACTGTACTACTACTTATTCCCATCATCGTGGTTACCCTAGTTGATATTATTGCTTCCATCACTTGAGACGTGCGACGGTGGGCCCCTGTAATCGCGAACAGACTATTCTTTAATGTTGTATATAACATGAAATTTCCATCAGCTTTCACAATGATTGGCATTCTTAATGAGGCAAAGTACACTCTGTGTACACGATAATGCAGGACTACTGTAAGACTCACCTTGAGCATGTCTTGTTGCGCATTCTTATAAGGAAACTCGCTTATAACAACAAAAAACAATTTGATTACTTAACCTTCTATAAATTCTCTTATAGAAAGGTGTATATCAAAAGGGTTCTTACATAAAAAAATATCGCAGGCTTTTCAACGCCTTTTCCTAAACAGCGCTAGAGTTCATACTCGATGAAAGTCAAGCTGACGCCTGCCCCCAATGCTATGACCATGCGTATAATGACATACGTTGTCCTTCTTCATATAAGTAGGCATGTGTAACTGATGTATGTGTGCGTGTTTTTTCAGTTCATCAGAAGTTAGATTGTAATACGTAATTACAATTAAGTACGTTTCATAACAATATCAGCACTACAGCTGTGAAACTACTACGATTCTTTTTTTTTTTCTTTCCTTTAAAACTTCACTTCAACGAGTGAAGTACCGACCGTTGGCTCAGTGGGGATTCGAACCTTGGAACATTCCCTCTGCAGTCCGACGCCTTAACCACCAAGCCACCACGCCGTCCACGAAGTTAGATGCTGTTACTCACTGATCTAGTTACCTACAAGCCATAAACTTAAATCTGGCTAATAATGAAATGAAATGAAAAAAATATTTATTTCCAAAGCAATTAAAACATTTAAATCAAGTTAAATCAAGTTACTCTCAGTTAATAATACAACGAAATCATAAATAACAAAATCCAGTATTAAAAAAAAAACATTAAAACTAAACAAACCCTCTTATATATAACAGCAAAAACTACTCTTAAATTATGTAATAAACAATACAACATTCAGAAAATGATAATATTTAATGAATATAATTAATTATTAAACAAAGAAGGCTATTCAGAACACTACAACATGAGAGTTGCTATGGAAATAATACAAACACACTAGGGAAATTCAATCCCTGTCAGTGTGCCGGAGTATCAGAAGAACTTAATTTCAACAAGAATAATCTAATAATAAACAAGAATAAACAAGAAAAAGCTAAAAATACATTTCAAAGGTTATTCGAGACACTATTGATCAATATAGAATAAATTATGCAAATCATTATCAGGAAGATACATTAACCAATTTTTTAACGTATTTTTAAAGATTGATAAGGAGACCACACGAATAATATTAAAAGGTAATTTGTTGTAAAATTTAGGACCCAGGAAAATAAATGTCTTTTGAAAAAGAGATGTTGTTGCTCTAGGAGTTCTTATTTGATTTGCATGCCTAGTATTTGGATAATTTAAACGATCGATTACTACACCTAGGTTGCCACTAACTTTAAAAAACAAAAGCAATACTTTAAAAACAAACATATTTCTGAGTGGCAGGATCTGCAATTTAGAAAAACATGGTCTTGACTGAGCCCTTCTATGTTGTCTACATATTGTTTTAATAAAAGATTTTTGATTTTAATTAAAGGCTGAATATAACTTGTAAACGTACTACCTCAACATGATATCCCGTAATTAAGTCTAGCATGTACAAAAGCATAATAAATCTGTCTAAGAACAACATCAGGACACATAGTACGAAGATAATAAAATTTACGAAGGAAAACAATAAGCAAATTTTTAATTGACTTAATATGTTCTCTCCAATTTAATTTCTCGTCAACTAACAGCCCAAGATATTTCACACAGTTGGTTTGAGTAAAACAACCACAATTACAAACTATGTCATCGCAGTCAAGTCTATGAAACATAATACTACTATCAAATACAAAGCTTCGAGATAGCGAAAAATTTACTATAAAAGATTTACTAACTACTACTGTAAATAAGTGGATGTATTGCTGACAGAAAAATATTGCTTACGTTTTGTACTTCTACAATATATCAGACAAGTTTACCAAGTAACCAAGTACGGTATTGGTTACTTAAATATATTCAAATTATTAAATTTTCAATAAAAACCAATAAATTTTAATAAGTTGAAATTGCAATGTATTGTTTTTTATTGAAAATTTAATAATTTGAAATTTTTTTTGTTTTGTTTATCATTGATCTGTCAAGTTTAAATGCTTAAAAACTGTTCAAGGAAATATGCCATTCCCAGACTTGTTGGTCACCTTGTACACAAAAATGTCTGTCTGTTCGTCAGCTATGGATTGCTATGTCATGCATTCGATCGTCATGAACATTATGAAGTTATGTAATTGTTCTCTCAGTCAAGTTTCAAACATGGTTTTATTCGGTTTCGACTGTAAGAGACCGACCGTTTTCAACTGTAGGGGTTTCGACTCTTTCGACCATCTCTAATCCTTAAAGTTTAATTGGTAATCTTTCATTAATCACTTGTAAAATAAAGAAATGAAAACTTTTTAAATAGGCTAAGTAGTACTTATTGAAATGTAACTTAATTTTATTACATGATTTAAACATTATTGTTTATATGTTCATTTCGTAGGAAAATAACGGTAAACAACTAGTTTACTTTAGTTAAAAATATTGTTTACCCTTGAAATTAAAAATATTCAGTGTATTAGAAAATATTACACACAAATAATTTAATGTAAAGATTTTTGATAACGATGAAGATATATTGAAATGATCGTGAAGTTAATGAGGAAATCTCAAAAATGATAATGGGAAGTTGTAAAAACTTGTGAAATTGAGAACGTTGGCAAACATTTGTAATAACTACACAGTGCTTGCTCAGCGAGTAACAATATTATGATCGCCAGTGTGCTTTTAACAGTTAGTTGTGCTTTTATTTCAACACTCCTAATAGCTTAGTTTGCATAATTTGAGAATTATTTGTAAGTGAAGTTTCAAAACTCGATGTGGGCGAGTGTACCACTGTACCTTGTCCACAACGTCTCTTCTGCGCCAAGACTTCGGATGGCTTCGTCTAACAAATCTCCAAAGATAATTATTATTGTAGTTGTCGCTTATGTGTCCACCCAAAGTGTCTCAACAGATCGTCTCATCTACAGTACGAAGAGGAATTGTTTCCACATTTAGACGTCTTATTTAAAAGAACATTTCTTGAAAAGAGTTTCATAACTGTATTACTTTAAGAAAAAACATGAACAACTCTTTCCCTCTTTTCCAATAAATATTTATCTACGTGCGTTTAGTATATTTTATACACCTACAGTAAAGTCGACTTACCTTATCCCAACTTACTGAGAGTTGTGAGAATCAGTACATTGAGCCTTATGACTAGTAGTGTATTTTTATTTGTTCCATAAATAATCGATTTTTGTTCATTACAATCTCGAAACACAGTCACTATTTATTTGCAATTAAGTGACAGGATAGGTAATTTATCTACGCCATCATCATCCAGCATGTAAAGAGTGCTCTGTGCAAGTTGAAACATGTTAATGATAATCATGTAACAGTCACGTTAATAATGAACATACAATTTAATAAGTTATAATAACAGTAATAACTCGAACTTAAAGTAGCACGTATTTTGAACAGTTGTGCAACACAGCTTCTCCAGGCTCCGGATCTACGACGCAAAGGTGCACTTCAGGGAGTCTAAAAAAGATGTTATTTACTCCGCATCTCCCCATGTTGTGAAGATATCTCACAACGTACTGGGCGACACCCAGCACATCTAGAACACCTCCTCTTCGTCTAGCTTCCAAATAATTTAAAACAAGTTTTGCCTGAAAATAGGTGGGATTTTATCTTGTGATATGCTTGACGATCGGAACACATTTCTAATAGTTCTAAATTCAAGACCCTGCTTCCGTCATCGGTGTAATGAACCTCCTCTAAGGAATGAACTAAGTTGAGGCGTTTTTGCACGGGGGTGGGAAGACGCAACTACTGGAAATATAAGTGAGGAATGGCAAATTATTGCGGAGCCGAAGTTCAAACTATGGATCACATTGTCAATGAGTGCCCAATGCGCTCTTCTTTCAATCGGAGAAGCATGTGTTGAACGGTTACGAAACCTGGACCTTGCTTTTTAATGTGAGATCATTTCAACACAAATATTTTGTACTTTAGTTTTTATTTATTTATTTTTGTCCTTCTTTAATTTTGGCAGTGGCAATGAAAACAGTATATATGTTGTCAACAACGACATAACTGTGAGGAATAGAAGATTGTGATAGGTCCAACCACTTACTATAGCAGATTCGGTGATGTAAGATCTACTTCTACAACAGAAGATCGTTCAACCACAGTGTAAATAAACTGTATATTCATATATATCAATGGTTTCTCTGTGGTACAGCTAAAGTATGATCAATACCAGTACGGAAGTTCGTTCAAAGAACGGACTCTGACCACATGTCTGCTGAAGTGTCATAGGTTCGCTCTCATCACGCAGGTAGAGTATACTTGGTTTTATTGCTATAAGTGACTGTAAGCGAAAGTAAGACGCTTTCGATTAGAAACTGATGCGGTGAATTAATTGAAGGATGATAAATGAACGGGCGATGACAGGAGTCTCACCCCTGTGATGGGTTACCCAACACGATCTTGTGTCTTACACTCTTTTTATTGTAATTTAGTTTCACTTCTGGTTTTTACGGTCAGATTATTTATTATAAAACATTATTATTCGTAGTATTACAGTACTAAATTATTTAATTGTAATTGGTTTGTAACACATTTCTTACGCACATTTTGTTGTCAATCACGCCACTGTTGCTATGATCTTACAAAGTTGATTTTCATCGACTGCTAAATCATGATTTTGTCTTGAAATCCTTTAATTTCGCAACATAGGAAAACTATGTTGGAAATTAATTTCTAAACCGGACAACTTATGTTTTCGTCGATTCTCGTCTCTTGTAATTTGTCTACCCAGCCATATTTATTTAACCGTATGGCGTCTCCAGTTACGGTTTGTCTATTTATATCCTAATTTGTAAAGAGATACTTGTAATTACTTATTATTATTTGTGTTGTTACAGGTAGCACGTCTAAAAGCGTATTCTTGAACTCTGTATCGCCATTTGAACAGTTTCCTGTTTTTTAATAGATTTTTGTTCCACTCTAGAGTGAGCAGTTCGCCAAAATCGACCTGAAATTCCATTGTTCTCTTCGTGATTGTCGCCACACTTCATGTCGCATTGCATCACCTCTCATTGCACAACGGGTGACATGCGGTACGCCACCGTTTCGTTGCGGGTTAGACTCGTGTCCCAGCTGACGTAAGAACAATTTTATTTGCTTGATTTGCGGAAACGGATGTGGCAGATCGCCTCGCTCTACCTCTGTCTAAACCGGCAAAGACGAATTAGTATCAACAGAGTGTATAAGTATAATGAGAGGCATATAAATTCAGCAAGTGAAATGGAGGTTTTTTAGTAAATGTTCTATCCCGTCCACCTATTATCGACGCGGCGTCCGCTCAGTGGTTGTCTCGGCATGTTGTTTGCTATCTGTGACACTCCTACTGTGTCGAGGAAGCTTATTTGTCAGCTTTGATAGCTCTTCGAACTCTCATTGTCTAACAAGCTTTTACTGACTACTTCATGACTACAATGCTTTTATTGGTCTTTCTGACTGCTTCATGCTTCTTTCATCATGGATACTACACTGCTACGTTGTTATAAGTTTTCCTGGCTGCTTCATGTCTACGACGCTATTGTTGGATTTACTGACTGCTTCGTAGCTACACTGTTACGTTGTTTTTTTGTTTTCCTGGCTGCTTCATGGCTACGACGCTATTGTTGGTCTTACTGCTTCGTGGCTACACTGTTAAGCTGTTATTGGTCTTTCTGATTGCTTCTTAGTTACACTGTTACGGTGTTAGTGGTCTTGATGACTGCTTCATCATGGTTACACTGCTACGCTGTAACTGGTCATAGTGACTGCTGTTCGGCTTCACTGTTAAGTCTTGGAGTTTTGGGATAGGTATACTTTTCGCTGAATAAATTCAGTCATAATGGTACTCTGGAGCATGTGTTCCGGTGATCGTGTACATCATATGTCACTAGTAATAGAAATGTTTCTTACTGGATCAAGCACACCTTCTCTTTCCGTGACGTATCCTATCGTCGTACAGTAACGATATGTTTATTACTAATAATTATGAAGTTATTATAAACCAATTTTCTTTTGTTACAGTGTTCGTGAGTTTTGTAATTTGTTATAGGGCATTTAAAATATAGGTTAACAAACAGTAGATTTCAACAAAAGGTATACAAATCAACAAACAATTCCTTTCAATTCAACAAATGATTTTACAACCCAATTTCATAGTCTCTTTTATTTGGTATTTAGCATTCGGTTCATTGTCATTGATTATCTACCGTGGAGTCATTATGTCTGTGAACAATGTATTTTCTGTAGTTTTGAAACATGTTTTGAGAAGTTGGCAATATAGGCCATATTTATCTCGAAGTATATTTGAAGCAAAAATGAATCATCTTCTGAGTATATCCCTGTGTTATATTTATAAACCTTTCTTTTGTCCAATGAATAATTTATAGTAATAACTTGATGACAATATGCTTAAATAGACCCGACAAGATACAGTCAAGTTCTAGAATATTGACTTGGTGGACGTAGCCCATATTGTATTTTGTAGTGTTATAGATTGTCCGTCGGTTTGGGTATACATAAATGATACCTCTTTGGAGGTGATCGCATTATCGATGTGGGTTATAAAATATTCGTTAGTGCTGCGTGATACAAGCTAGGCAGGATACGTTTGAGAAAAATGCTAGCTAATTAATGATGTATTACCAGATTGCTAAACACATCCTCGTTGAAGTAAAGTTGGTAATATTGGAATATGTCCTTGGTTAACAGTCTAAAACGAAAGTCCACGAAATCACCTAACATTCAAATGTGATACAAATAAGTGTTTATTTGTTTATGGTGATATTGTAATACATTTTTTTATTTATTTCAATAGTTTTATTAGCAGTAATATTTATAATTGTCGAAATATTTCCCTCGCTTATTCAGCAACACTTGTGATGTTACGAATGAGCTAGATGCCTTGTCTATGTAGACATATTGGTAAGCTTTTTAACATGTTTTAGTTAGAAATTATCTCAAATGCCAACATTTTCAGATGGATGCCCATGAGCAAATATAGTAGAAATGTAACAATGATCTTACTTAGTCGTATTTATTGATACGTTTTCGGTTTTATAAACATATTACAATATATAAAATATATATTGTATATCTTTACAAGACTCTAAAATAGTATAATGGGCAAGTGCCTTAGTATTATTTCAGCAGTCTTGATCTTGGAACAGTTAGTTCCCGGACCTGTGAATCCAGACAGTAGTTCTACTTTTGGAGCATTTCAGCAGTTCTGATCTTGGAACTGTTAGATCCCGGACCTGTGGACGAAGATGGTTGTTCTACCTTAGGATCAGTTCAGCAGTCCTGATCTTAGAACAGTTAGTTTCCGGACCTGTGGCCCCACACTGTAGTTCTACCTTAGGATCAGTTCAGCAATCCCGATCTTGGAACGGTTAGTTCCCGGACCCGTGGACCCAGACAGTAGTTCTACCTTAAGATCAGTTCAGCAGTTTTGATCTTGGAACAGTTAGATCCCGGACCTGTGGAACCAGACAGTAGTTCTACCTTAGAATCAGTTCAGCAGTCCTGTTTTTTGAACAGTTAGTTCCCAGACTTGTGGACTCAGACAGCATTTCTACCTTAGGATCAGTTCAGCAGTCCTGATCTCGGAACAGTTAGTTCCCGGGTCTGTGGACCCAGGCAGTAGCTTTACATTAGGATCAGTAATGTAGTTCTGATCTTGGAACTGTTAGATCCTGGAACTGTGGACTCAGGCGGTTGTTCTACCTTAGAATCAGTTCAGCAGTCCTTATCTTGGAACAGTTAGTTACCGGACCAGTGAATCCAGACAGTAGGTCTACCTTAGGATCAGTTCAGCAATCCTGATCTTGGAACGGTTAATTCCCGGACCAGTGAATCCAGACGGTAGTTTTTGCGGTCACCGACCACAAGGTCACAGCAGCATTACGCAACCAATTAACACGTGTGTTTTTGCGCACCTTCCGTATGAATGCGTGCATTCACTGGCGTGCGTGTCAAGGTCCAAGCACCTATTGGGCAAACAGTCACATGCGCCAGTGGAATGTAGGAAACACGGCTTGAGGAAACCGCGTGAACAATTATCATTTGCGTCAATTGGTCCTTGTAAATTGTCTGACGTTCAGTTTTTGGAGTGATTTAAACAATCGCAAGAACTTGTTGTTTTACCTCCTTTAATCTAACTTAATTGTGTGTTTTTTTTTTTTTTTTTTTTTTTTTTTTTTTTTTTTTATTCATCAATTCATAAACGGTCTACAGCTGGTAAACTCAACCAATATCCAAAGAGTAGATTATAGTAAGTTTTTTAGCAATGTATGACATTATTGATGGCCAATTCAGATTTATTATGAGGTTGAATGAATTGAACTATCTAGGAAACTAACGTGAAGACTGCTACGACATGGCAAATGTGATGGCCAAGCATTACAAATGCAAATTTTCCAGTCCTATAAATGTATTTTGTGTGAAAAGTAAACTTACATGCCTAAAATGACAACTACTATAGCAACAACAACAATAATATACCTTTCGACACCCATGGACCCTCCCACTCACCTTCGTTAACGATATCGGTTAGCGTAGTTGGTTCAATCCCAGCTTCATGTGCTACAGGTTCTCAGTTCGATCCCAATCAGAGTCAATACATTTTGAGAAGGATCAGCTGATAATCACTGGCTGTTCATTTGTCATTGGGCTATTAATTAATGACACTTTCTAAGAAGTAGTCGGCCTTAGTTTGTAACAATGACTACATTCGCTCATCTACACTCATCACATTCATTCGAAATCCACATTCGCCCATATCTTGACGATCGGCGTCTTATGAATAAATAATAAAAAAAAATAATAAATAAATATCTTCCACCTTTCCTTATAGTAATGTTATAGTTATTAATATTAATATAATATTTGTAAATAAATTATAAAATCACTGTATTTGTACGAAACTGCCATAAACGATTATTGACGTATTAGCTTGATTATGAAATGAACTGTATTGTATTATTAGACTATAAATTATTGTATAAGATAAGGGATTATTATTAATTAACCTTACCTTATTAATTAAGTTTACCTGTTGGAATTTGACGTTAATACATGATATATCGTGAAAAAATTCTGATATTTTGTACCTTACTCATTACCGTACTCCAACGACCAATTTGATTACTGCATAATTAACGGAAGTATAAAGAAATTATCATATATTATTACGTGGTGTATTGTATATAAAGTCTGGAACCTTGGTTGAACACACTTTAATTGGATGGGATGTATTTGTTGGCCGGTAAAATGGAAATCCTGACATCATTTTGAGGTCACAGCCACTAAGCTTGTATGGTTCAAAACCCTGGGGTCGTCCTGATGGTTACAGCTACTGGCTTGTGTCAGTCGAAACCTTGGAGTCAGCGTGGAAGTTCCAGCCACTGGCTTGTTGTAAGGGTCACAGACACTTGTTTGTTGTGTCAGATAATATGCTGGGGTCATCCTGATGGTTACAGCTACTGGCTTGTGTCAGTCGAAACCTTGGGGACAGCGTGGAGGTTCCAGCCACTGGCTTGTTGTGTCAGATGATATGCTTGGGTCAGTCTAAGGGTCACAGACACTTGCTTGTTGTGTCAGATAATATGCTGGGGTCATCCTGATGGTTACAGCTACTGGCTTGTGTCAGTCGAAACCTTGGGGACAGCGTGGAGGTTCCAGCCACTGGCTTGTTGTGTCAGATGATATGCTTGGGTCAGTCTAAGGGTCACAGACACTTGCTTGTTGTGTCATATAATATGCTGGGGTCATCCTGATGGTTACAGCTACTGGCTTGTGTCAGTCGAAACCTTGGGGACAGCGTGGAGGTTCCAGCCACTGGCTTGTTGTGTCAGATGATATGCTTGGGTCAGTCTAAGGGTCACAGACACTTGCTTGTTGTGTCAGATGATATGCTTGGGTCAGTCTAAGGGTCACAGACACTTGCTTGTTGTGTCAGATAATATGCTGGGGTCATCCTGATGGTTACAGCTACTGGCTTGTGTCAGTCGAAACCTTGGGGACAGCGTGGAGGTTCCAGCCACTGGCTTGTTGTGTCAGATGATATGCTTGGGTCAGTCTAAGGGTCACAGACACTTGCTTGTTGTGTCAGATAATATGCTAGGGTCATCCTGGTGGTTACAGCTACTGGCTTGTGTCAGTCGAAACCTTGGGGACAGCGTGGAGGTTACAGCCACTGGCTT
This sequence comes from Stictocephala bisonia, assembly GCA_035578905.1. NCBI lineage: Eukaryota > Metazoa > Arthropoda > Insecta > Hemiptera > Membracidae > Stictocephala > Stictocephala bisonia. Next base: position 402,932 of record JAQJVL010000329.1, read on the forward strand.
GTTGTGTCAGATGGTATGCTTGGGTCAGTCTAAGGGTCACAGACACTTGCTTGTTGTGTCAGATAATATGCTGGGGTCATCCTGGTGGTTACAGCTACTGGCTTGTGTCAGTCGAAACCTTGGGGACAGCGTGGAGGTTACAGCCACTGGCTTGTTGTGTCAGATGGTATGCTTGGGTCAGTCTAAGGGTCACAGACACTTGTTTGTTGTGTCAGATAATATGCTGGGGTCGTCCTGATGGTTACAGCTACTGGCTTGTGTCAGTCGAAACCTTGGAGACAGCGTGGAAGTTACAGCCACTGGCTTGTTGTGTCAGATGATATGCTTGGGTCAGTCTAAGGGTCACAGACACTTGCTTGTTGTGTCAGATAATATGCTGGGGTCATCCTGGTGGTTACAGCTACTGGCTTGTGTCAGTCGAAACCTTGGGGACAGCGTGGAGGTTCCAGCCACTGGCTTGTTGTGTCAGATGATATGCTTGGGTCAGTCTAAGGGTCACAGACACTTGCTTGTTGTGGTTTATATGCTAGGTTCATCCTGGAGGTTACAGCCACTGGCTTGTTGTGTCAGTCGAAACCTTGGGGACAGCGTGGAGGTTACAGCCACTGGCTTGTTGTGTCAGTCGAAATGTGTGTTTTCAATAAATTAAGTCTACTTTTCAAGCATTACAATCCCTTGGGTGACGAACCACGCATAGTTTCTTAGGATAGTGTGAAAGTTTTGTCATAGTGAACGTGTCAGTTTTGTCACACGTAACTTGCCTACGTATGACGTTTTATCTACTCATGTACTTACGTACATTTCTTACACCTATCTATTCAAACAAGGTTCTATTCTCCATTGAGCATTGGTTATTCACAGGTATATGAGGCTAAAATGTAAGAGTATAAGTAAGTACAACAATTTTCCTCTTTGCCGTTTTCTAGCTAGTGGTATGTCTTATGACAGTTCCCTTTAACTTACACAAACGTACACTCCGCCCGAGGCGATTTTATTTGTGCTTACATTACATGGAAATTAGAATATGTTATGTGGTAAATCATCGTATAGAATTGTAGGAAACTATTGATGTTTTCCCATCAATTCATATCTAGTTGAATGTTAAATTTTTAGTTGGTATTTAAATAACAAAGAAAACCACTAAATGTTATGTGGGAAACACCGGGGCTCTTTTGTTAAGCTAAGCCTTCTTTTGTGTAGAGATTACCTCACAATACCGTGGTATAATGTTATATTCTAATTACTGGCATTTTATTCAATTATAAAGTGACCTTCGATTCGAATTGAACGAGGTGATTTACTTCCGAAACTATTAGTTGTTAACAACCATAGACGTGAATATCAAGACACTTGACCGATTTGAACTGTTGTGCGCAAATAATCGTTATTTACATTCCACGGCTGTCTAATCATGTAAATCATGCATACGCTTCGAACTGAAGGCCTAGTGATGAGATGCTAGTGAATGAATAATAAGCTCGTAGATTAATGCACCCAATGTACCTTTTAGTGCACTTTAATGTTGTGCCATTATTAGTGTTTAGATGTAAGATTGGAGACGAACAAATTTAATATTTAATACACAGAATGTTATGCTACTAAAGTTGGTTATAAGTATTGTTCGTAGTGAATTGAACCTTTTGATGTTAAGTATTGGGACTAATTGTGAGTAATTAACTGTATGCCGAATCATAATGTGTTACTAAATTAATAAAATAATTAAAGTATTATGATATTCTCATTTTAAAGGGATACAGTCTAAGTGAACTTAAATACTACAACTTATTCATCGCTTATATACTCTGTTTAAGTTGTTTTGATTTTGTTTTGTTTTTATTCTTTTCACTTTCTGCCATATGCGTTAGCATAGAGAAAGTTTTGTAATCGTCAAAAAATTTGTTTACAAGTTGGTCTAAAATCCGTTTTAGGCCCCTGAACCAAAATAGGGTTTAAAAATTTTTTTATAATTATTAGTGTCTGTCCGTATGAGTGTCTGTGTATGTGTACTTCGCTGGAGACCAAACGGATGGATCGATTTTTACGAAATTTTGTATGTAGGTGTATTTAGCCAATATCTTTAAACTATTTTTTTCACTTTTTTGAAATTTTAGGTGTTTTTTTTTATTTTTATGGGCAAAAAATACGAAAAAATGGAATGTTCTCAAACGATTTACTCTAACGATTTTTATTGAATTTTCAGAAAATATGTACATTATAATTTATAACACTTTAGTAAAAGCCGAACGTCTCTATCTTTAATTATTTTTTAGTAGTACCAAATTTTACAGGCAAAAACATTAAAAAATGCAATTATACTTAAACATCTTTTTTAAATTTTTTATTTTATTTATGAGTTGCCACAAGTGTTGAATGCAGTTTACATAAAATCGGGCTTTGTGATTAAAACAGATGTTATTTGAAGATTATTTTTTAAATACTTTTATTTAAATAAAATAAGTGTTTCGTATGTAATTAATTGAACATTTGGTTTTATTAAACAATCTAACATAATAAAGAGACAGGGAGAAAGTTTGTACCAGCATTGATTTTATACACAAATCATCAAAAAAGTTTGTGTATATAATCAAGGGTACCAGTTATACCTGATACCATTTATTTATTCATTTTTCTGATTTTGTATCATATCTTAATGTACACAATTATTTGTGGTGAAGTAGTGGAGAGGACTAAATAGTCCTAACTACGCCACATAAATAAAGGCATTTTAAATTTCATTTCATGTACAGTAAATAAACCTTTTAAACAATTTGTTTTTCAGGTTAAGAACAAGTTAGAGTATGGTTTGACTTTTGGGAGTGGAAAATATAAAATCATTCATCTATCAATTCAGTATCTATTGGACAAAAGTGTACTTAAAAATATATGACTGAACCTCAAAAACTTTATTTTAAAGTTGAACATTTATCATAATTTAAACTTATTTAAACTTATAATAGAAAAAAGCTTTCCTGGAATTAATACTTGTATGTCTAGGAATTGATGGTGGTTCGTTGTAGGATACATGTGGTATACAATAGGAAGTCTAAATAGTTCCAGGCCAATTAAAAAAGTCGAGAATGTTTCATTTTCGTAAATAACTTTAAAAAACTGTTGTAAGGAGATCCGTTTCTCAAAGAGATTGTGGCGTCACATTTCCTACTGATTAGCGGGCAACAACCTGCCTTTACATGGTTTTGTTTTTCTCAGTTCGTCAACTGTATGACTGTTTTTAGCATTGTATAATGAATTTGCGATTTCTTTGTTTTTAGGTGTATCTTTTCTTGTTAAAATTAAAACCACCCTTAGTTGTGATAGTTGATGGTGAAAGAACTTAAGGTGGTTGTGTCCCAAACCGCCAAGTCACCGCTGGTTAGTCGACAGACCCAGATAAGCCTTTATTAATAATGCAATTTTACCCTCAACGGCCTAAAACATGCTTTTATATTTCAACTGTACGGTTCGTGTTTATTATTATAATGAGTTATAGTGAACGCTGTGTAATTATTAAAGGCCCGTTATATTGGACCATAAGTTGACATTATGAGTGTTTTAATGGAAAATCATGAATAATGACTTTTGAAGTTTCACATATATATGTCTACTCAAAGAAATTTTGTCTAGCGTTTGTCGTTACAGAGTTTGCAAAAGTTTACAAAAAAATTAATTTCTCATTAACTTGTTTGAATTGTTAAATGAGTCTAATACCAAACTAATCACAATCAATAAAACTGTCATTCATCCCAAATAAATTATTTTATTATTATTACTCTGGCTAGAGTGACAAGTTAAAAACGACTCACGCGCAATTTTACTCATAAAATCGTGTTATTAAACACAAATATCACAATAAAAAGCAAATTAGTTCAAGCAAAATCTCCAGCATACTTTTTTCTCAATGAATATAACATGGTGGACACTATACAATTAGTTTGAAAATTATTGCTTATTTATTTTAAGTTTGACAGCAATTTAACTCAGAGTTTTGTCATTTCAGACCAACGACGCGTGGCCGTTCCGCCAGTACCAAAGTTATTTTATTCCGACTATAGCCCAATGGCACGTCAAGTGTTACGATACGATTATCATTACGGACCGAATCATTGAAATAGAGGAGGGAAACGGCCAACTTAAAGCAGGAAACCCACTATGACGTCACCGTCAGGCACCGTCCGGCAACATTGCTTTGCATTGTTTGTAATGACGTTAACCCACTAGGCCGTCACCGTCAGGCACCGTCCGGCAACATTGCTTTGCATTGTTTGTAATGACGTTAACCCACTAGGCCGTCACCGTCAGGCACCGTCCGGCAACATTGCTTTGCATTGTTTGTAATGACGTTAACCCACTAGGCCGTCACCGTCAGGCACCGTCCGGCAACATTGCTTTGCATTGTTTGTAATGACGTTAACCCACTAGGCCGTCACCGTCAGGCACCGTCCGGCAACATTGCTTTGCATTGTTTGTAATGACGTTAACCCACTAGGCCGTCACCGTCAGGCACCGTCCGGCAACATTGCTTTGCATTGTTTGTAATGACGTTAACCCACTAGGCCGTCACCGTCAGGCACCGTCCGGCAACATTGCTTTGCATTGTTTGTAATGACGTTAACCCACTAGGCCGTCACCGTCAGGCACCGTCCGGCAACGACCGTCACTGTTGCGTACCGGCAACATTGCTTTGCATTGTTTGTAATGCCGTTAACCCACTATATCCGTCACCGTCAGTCGCCATTGCTCTTGCCGGATAGCCGGTCCGTCAGAGCCCCGTACAGTCTCCGACAGTCACCATTGCTCTTGCCGGACAGTCGGTCCGCCAGAGCTCCGCACCGTCTCCGTCAGTCACCATTGCTCTTGCCGGACAGCCCGTCCGCCAGAGCCCCGTACCGTCTCCGTTAGTCACCATTGCTCTTGCCGGACATCAGGTCCGCCAAGGCCCCGTACTGTGTCCGTCAGTCACCATTGCTCTTGCCGGACAGCTGGTCCGTCATTTCTCAAGTGTTACTGCGCTTACCTACATAGGAAATATTCATCTGCTTGTTCACCGTCTAATAAATCGGTCTATAATTAATATACTTACTTCAGTGTCAGGGCCAGTCGCTCTTCAGAACCAATAACCTCACGGAAGTTACCGTGTATCACTGGGAATTTCAGCAACTCGTAGAAGGTTTGATGTAGACGTACGGAAATATAAAAAGAACTGAGCTTCGTCTTTTTTCAAATCGTTAAACAAATTATGAAATTCACCATTTTCTTATCTTCTTCTGAAAATGTCCTGCACCTAGTACCTATTATTCCTTTGTTTCTGTCTGTTTTTTTCAGCACACACCACGGCTATCACAAACAACCCCTTGTCTGACGTACTCTCCATCGCAACAGCTGTATTTCTTCTGTGTACCTCCGGTTTCTGATGGATCAATGACGGGCAAGTGGGTTTTCTGCTTTAAGGAACCCCACTAATGCTCTTTTTGTGCGGTCCGTGTAAGAGCTGTATTTTATTGTAATTACTTCATAGCCTCAACCAGGAGTACGCTTGACATCAGCGTCTTCTCTAAACTAGTATATTCCGTGCATACGTTTGTACGTAATTTCATTCATCCATTTACTTTTACTAGTATCATTGGTCTTTCTTTAAGGGATTGGGTTTCTTTCCTCAGACCGATTACTAATTTTTTTTATTAATCTAGGTATAATTTATACTTGAGTGGTGTATATTAACATATATGACTGTTCCACTGTTAGTAATATGCAAACAGATAACCTTTTTAAGGGTAATCAAGTTTTGTTATTGTAATAAATTAATCGTAAATAATTCCAAAGGGTAGTGTCAACATATAAGGAAAATCATTCGCTCGGTGGATCGTCATACTATAGACTTTACATTAAAAATTATGTTTTTTCTCAGACAAGTTATCGTTTGAGTGAATTATTGGTTATTGTGAAGAGCAAAGCAATCGACGTCTTTGATGATAAAGTAAGGCTAGGAAAAGTCAGTGAGAAGAGTTAATTAAATGTCCACATTGCCGCCCCACGCAGTCGTTTGGTAACTCCCACCCCTCCGTCACGCCTTTATGAGAACATTTGGTCTAATGGCTCACATTGTGTCTTTTAATTAACTATGTGACCAATACGTGTGTATTCGTAGGACGAAAAGGACATACACACAGTTCGGTATGTGTACAACACTATACACGATAATTAACTAATAAATATATTTAAATAAAACTTCGTGACATTCAACGAGTCAAGTACAGACCGTTAGTTCATTTCAGGTATCGAACCTTGGACCTTGATCTCCGCTGTCCGAAGCCTTGGCCTGTCAGCCACCACCCCGGCGATTACAGTTAGCTAAGGCATTTTTGTTTTCTTTTTGTTATGAAAAATAAGAATTATTATTTTTCTTCGATCTATAACAATATCATGAAAACTCAACTCGAAGACTTGGGGAAAATATTCTTAATCATGAATACAGTATTATGTTAAGTTTTATTGGTCATGCCTATAAAATATTTGTCAGTCTTACCTGTGTCCCCCAACAAAACGGAATCTTCAACGTAAATTGTGCGCACGGTTGTAAGTTTCGACTTCTTATAATCATATTTAAATGGGAGGATATATATGTTTTTAACCGACTCTTTTTAACCGGTTAAAAGAACTCAATTTAACTGACTTCTTGTGAGGAAATTGTATTATATACAGCATAGAAGTATATGACCACTCAAAGTTTATACTTATGTAAACGTTATTGTAAATTTAACAATGTCATTTTATATGTTGTAAATAAAATATTGCAAACTACGTATATAAAAACCTCAACTGTGCACGCAGGTTAGCATTTTAATATCCGTAATTTTGACATTTTTATGGGCTATGAGATTAGAAAAATCAAATTTTGAAGCAGATTTGTCAACAGAGCGGTCAAGGTAATTAGCGTGTAAAATTAACCAATTCTCTTAATTCTTTCAATCATGCTTAAAATGGAGGTAATAATAATAATAAAAAACTAAACTTCGTTGACTTTTTGTGTGAAAATTATAGTATATGCAGCAAATTTCTATGTGTAACAGACAGATAGGCACATATATATCATCTGTCAACTTCGAAAAAGACTCTTTCCACTGAGCCTCAACACCGGGTAATAATTGAACGGTTTTAATTTTTATTGCATTTTAATGTGATAATCGTGTACCAAATGGTGTATATTGTCTAATCATGTGATCATTTATGTAGAAAGGTGATAATGTGAGAAGACGCAAATCAATATCTGTAAGTAGATTACCGCCGTGCTTAGTATATTTACAACATGTTTTGTCAAGATTAAATAAAAATATCAATTTTATTTTATATAAATATAGATTATAATATATTTACATGCTAGACAGAAAACAGGAAGTGTATTTAGACAGAAGTTGCTTACGCCAACTTCCGTCCAATTTATTTAGGTTCATTCAAGATACACAGTATATCTAAATTTAATTACACTCGATGTAAAATTAATGTACTTAAACATACGACGCTCTGTGTCTATGTATGTGAAAGGAAGACCATGGAAGATTTTAAGCATATGTTGTTAATTTTGCCATATAAAATCGTCAACAAATCTGTATTGACTACATATATGTGTTATAAACAGATATATATATAATTTAATGGCACAGAGAAACCCGGCTCAATCTATTCAACTCTTGAGTTATTATGTAGACGCAGTAGTTACAGCTAATATGTACTGAGAGCAATTCAAGTAGTTAGTCAGTGAGTAAACAGTTTCCATCTGTGGTAGACTAACAACAGTTTCTTGATCACCGCTTAACAATGGCTGCTGAATCTGGATCATCAGAGCCAAACTGGGGGTTGGCAACACTCTCAGTCGGCGCATTGTCTCACTCTGTAATGATACACACTGGATCGCACGGAGAGTGGGTTAAGGTAGTGCCAGCAGTAGCACTAACCTACGAACTGTGTGGTGTCGATGGACCATCAGAGTCAAACTGGGGGTTGGCAACACTCTCAGTCGGCGCATTGTCTCACTCTGTAATGATACACACTGGATCGCACAGAGAGTGAGTCAAGATAGTGCCAGCACTAGCACTAACCTACAAACTGTGTGTTGTCGATGGACCATCAGAGTCAAACTGGGGGTTGGCAACACTCTCAGTCGGCGCATTGTCTCACTCTGTAATGATACACACTGGATCGCACGGAGAGTGGTTTAAGGTAGTGCCAGCAGTAGCACTAACCTACGAACTGTTTGGTGTCGATGGACCATCAGAGCCAAACTGGAGGTTGGGCAACGCTTTCATTCGGCGTATTGTCTCACTGTAATGATACACCCTGGATTGCACGGAGAGACGGTCAAGGTAGTGCCAGCACTAGCACTAACCTACAAACTGTGTGTTGTCGATGGACCATCAGAGCCAAACTGGAGGTTGGGCAACGCTTTCATTCGGCGTATTGTCTCACTGTAATCATACACACTGGATCGCACGGAGAGTGGGTTAAGGTAGTGCCAGCACTAGCACTAACCTACAAACTGTGTGGTGTCGATGGACCATCAGAGCCAAACTGGAGGTTGGGCAACGCTTTCATTCGGCGCATTGTCTCACTGTAATGATACACCCTGGATTGCACGGAGAGACGTCAAGGTAGTGCCAGCACTAGCACTAACCTACAAACTGTGTGGTGTCGATGGACCATCAGAGCCAAACTGGAGGTTGGGCAACGCTTTCATTCGGCGCATTGTCTCACTGTAATGATACACCCTGGATTGCCAGCAGTAGCACTAACCTACGAACTATGTGGTGTTGATGGACCTGTCAATTGCCATATCGCTACCACTAGATATTACTGTAAAAGCAGTAAAGAACTTGCATGTGGTGTCTATACATTATTGAACAATTATATTTGTAATAAATACTGCAGCATTATACTTGTTACAGTTTATTATGTTTTTACAAAGGTCCCTTTTTAGTGTTGGGCAAAAATGACTCGATAGTTTCGTGTACCACAATAAATACATTTTATTACCATTTTATTCATCTTCGTCTGGTAAGAAAACCGTCATAAAACAATAAACTAATAGTAGACTATAAGTTCTTCATGCATATTGCATTACTGGATTACATAGAACTTGCCACGTTATTACCACACATTACGTTAGGGCCCGCATGATCCCAATATATTTACAGTGTTTCAACAACTTCAACTGTGTGTAGAATTGCAATTTTGTAACTGCCGGCATTGAGTACTAGTAACATTCTTTTATGTATTCGAGTAAATTTAAATATCTCTCGTACCAGGAGAAAATTTGTCTTATCAAGTTAATTTTAAACAATGCTTCAAGTTTAAGGACCTAGTTTTGATTCATGTTGGAACTCTCATCAAATGTAATATGATGTCAAATTAGGTCTTTCGACTGTGCCATTTGGCCAATCTCTTAAAGTTTCAAAATATCTTTTTCTAGAAATTGTAAAAGCGTCCTAGATACACAACATAGTGTGCTCACGAGACGTAGAAGACCAAGACGAAGCCATAAGCAGTTTGACATTTCAAAACTTGATCAACAACCAAAACTGACAAAGCTGACAATTAATATTATAAGTTTATTATAATTACCAACTTTCTTTTATTTTCTTCTAGGTTAAGTTAATCGTATCCATCTTAAAGATATACAAATATTTCCTTCCAGGACCTTTCCCTGATTATTTTATTGTTGTTGTCTTTTCTAGCTCTGTCTCAGAGAAATGGTTTTGATTCCAAGTTCAATTAAGAGTCTGTAGAGGCTGTCGGCCATGTTTGTTTTAATCCCATAAGAACAATGTTATTTGCATATCTATATTTTTTCGTTATTTATTGACCAAAATTTGTATATGAGGTGTCATTTTAAACGTTATCATATTTCGCATTGGGTTTGCTTTATATATTTTGAATACATACGCCTAGTTTTGAAAAATAGGTGAAAATAAAAACTTCAAACTTAACATGTTTGATATTTTTTCTATAAAGCTAATTAGGAATTCGTAAATCAATTCCAACGCGCAATTTCATTCTTGATCAAATGCAGTTTGGAAAAATCCGTTTAAAAATAACTGTTTAATTTGGATACGCGTGATCATATGTCCGGTTCAAAATTAACATTGTTCTTATGAGACTAAAACCAATATGGCCGACTGCCTCCGCTAGCCTCTGCAGAATCTTAATGCCATAGCATCGTATTTACGGCACAGCGCAATGCGGCACAATTTTACGACTTGTTGATATTGCAAAATGTTAAACCCTGTGTTTACATAACAAACGTTAACTGCAGTGCGACGACCACGTCGGGAAAAGAGCTTCACGACGACATGTCCACAACCGTCACCGACACTGCAACGTTACGGCCTAGTGTGATCGACGTGCTGGTGCAGTGTGACGACCACGTCGGGAAAAGAGCTTCACGACGACATGTCCACAGCCGTCACCGACACTGCAACGTTACGGCCTAGTGTGATCGACGTGCTGGTGCAGTGTGACGACCACGTCGGGAAAAGAGCTGCCCGACGACATGTCACAGAACGTCACCGACACTGCAACGTTACGGCCTAGTGTGATCGACGTGCTGGTGCAGTGTGACGACCACGTCGGGAAAAGACCTGCCCGACGACATGTCCACAGCACGTCACCGACACTGCAACGTTACGGCCTAGTGTGATCGACGTGCTGGTGCAGTGTGACGACCACGTCGGGAAAAGAGCTGCCCGACGACATGTCACGCACGTCACCGACACTGCAACGTTACGGCCTAGTGTGATCGACGTGCTGATGCAGTGCGACGACCACGTCGGGAAAGAGCTGCCCGACGACATGTCACGCACGTCACCGACACTGCAACGTTACGGCCTAGTGTGATCGACGTGCTGATGCAGTGCGACGACCACGTCGGGAAAAGAGCTTCCCGACGACATGTCACGCACGTCACCGACACTGCAACGTTACGGCCTAGTGTGATCGACGTGCTGGTGTAGTGCGACGACCACGTCGGGAAAAGAGCTGCCCGACGACATGTCACGCACGTCACCGACACTGCAACGTTACGGCCTAGTGTGATCGACGTGCTGGTGCAGTGCGACGACCACGTCGGGAAAAGAGCTTCACGACGACATGTCCACAGCCGTCACCGACACTGCAACGTTACGGCCTAGTTTGATCGACGTGCTGGTGCAATGCGACGACCACGTCGGGAAAAGAGCTGCCCGACGACATGTCACGCACGTCACCGACACTGCAACGTTACGGCCTGGTGTGATCGACGTGCTGGTGCAATGCTGTTGATGTGACGGTGATGTATTGTGTATTTTGATAATGTACACTCTTACATATGTAAGAATGTAAGATACCGCCCAATAGCGTTACATTTAATTAAATTCATTGTTTGAATGTTACCTAAAGTATATTTTAGGAATATAATTATATTAACATAATTCCTTTGTTTCAGGTGAGTAATAAATGCCATTCGATGCCACATTGACACTAGAAAGTGTGAGTATTACACGTCATAACAATAATGAACATAGTAATTTCATTCTACAAATAGTGACAAAAAAATGCATATAAGTAGAGAAAAATAAAAGTAGAATTAATAAACTACTTCTTCTAGTAATTGTGTTTAGTGTTGATTAGTTCAGTCCTTGGCTCGCTGTTTGCTCTCTAGCTCAAGGATTCCTACATCCTTATAACGTGTGATTATGTAAAGTATTACAACAAACTAGAATAACAATAATAATTTATCTACTAGAAAAAAGATAATGGTACTTAGGCTACTACTAATCGTAACAAACTAAATAAATACTAACATCGAACTTATATTACAAATAAAAAATAACAAAATAGAAAAATATAGATATTATAAAAGTTGACCTGTAAAATACTGTACATCAAATATATATCAGATAAACAACAGAAAAAAAGGTGATTGAAAAGAACGACAATTACGTTTTCTACTACATATAAAATGAAGGTCTGCATATATTATCATAAATAGAAGTATTTAATTAATCTAGCTTAAAAATGTCTGGTATTTGAAAATACAAAATAGCTCATCAGATTACAAGAGAAATGATAAATCATCGAGTGTAAAAAACAATTTCCTTACTCTTGAACAAAACACTTTAATATTTTGACTCTCTTATTTCTAAAGACAATTGGTTAAAATGGGTGTAGCCATTATCACTAACCACGACTTAAAAAATGAGTAAATAAATATTTTGTAGGATAATGAACTCATTTATGTTGCTATAGTGAAGTGTATACACCACAACTAATTAGTATAACTACACACCCGAGTTGTAAAATGAATTGATCGAGCCAAGAGTGATTACAGCAGGTATTGTGTTTGTCAATGCCATAAGACAGCGGCACTCAGTGTTTGTGAATGCCACGAGACAGTGGCACTCAGTGTTTGTCAATGCTACGAGACAGCGGCACTCAGTGTTTGTCAATGCCACGAGACAACGGCACTCAGTGTTTGTCAATGCCATGAGTAGCGGCACTCAGTGTTTGTCAATGAGTGTAGAGAACAGCGGTTGCCGTATGGTCAGGGTGTAACTTAGCTGTTAGGGGTACTTCCATCTATGTTATTGAGACAACAAATGTTTGGTTTCTAATAAACCAATTAGCTGTTTGTCCTGTCGCCTTCTTAAAATTTATGAACCTCTTTATTTTTTACCCCCATTTGCACCAAGAAAATATTTATTTTGATTGCAAGTATAACTTTTTTGGATTGTTTTATAGTGATTGAAAAGTTGTAACTATGTAAATAAGTAAATTGTTTATTTTATAACAAAATAGACTTTTCGTATTAGGTATTCACCATCGGGTTATAGTGGTTATTATTCTTAGATATGAGACGCCGTCACAACTTTGTGCGTATTTTAAGGCGAATATGAATGATTACATGAGTGTGGATGACCTGTGTAGTCTGGTTACTAACATAGTTCGACTTATGCTCATAAAGGGACATTTATTAAATGCCAGGGCAACAGCTTAAAAAGGGACCTTTAGCTTTACGTGGAATCCGAACCACGTAATATTGTTCTGATTTTTAGCCAATTGACAATCCTGACAGTTCTCTCACCTACACAAAATCTCTCCGGATTATTCATCATCATCATAAAAATAATAATAACATTAATAAACTCTCGATTACAGGCAATTATTATGCATCTGGTGAAACGTCTTGTCCAGGAAAAAAATTGAAAATTTCTATTGATGATTTTTTTAAATTTATTAAATACGTCAGTAAGAAACTTCTACAAAAAATGCCTTAACTTATCATAAAATGATCCAATGTAAGTAACTTAAATGCGAAATTACTGTGAATGAGTAGAACCTTGGCCCCGAAAAGGGAGTTTCTGTGAGCGGGCGTGGAGTGAGGAGGGGACATGTTTTATTGACCAAACGACAACCTCCCCTCTCTCCAAAAACGACGGGGCCAAGTAATACTTGTTTTTCACCACAACTTTAAGCACGGTCAGGAGGACCGGTTGTTGTTTCCTCACAGTTACTTCAGTAAGATGTCGTTACAACCTAAAACACTACTTGGCAGTTAATACTTGATGAATAACATACGGGTCTAATGGAGAAAATTTTACGGCGATCAAATTTGTAGCTGAATAACGTACTTTTAAATAGTTTGTACAATCTTAGATAAAAAATATTAAATATTGAGTATAATTAAAATAAGAAACCCGAGTAAATGAAATATTCTTAAATTAACTAAATAATATATGATATTACAGTTTTTTGGCTGTTTATCGAATGTACTTCGTCATTTCAATATTGGCACAAACTGTTAGTTGCACTGCAAATGTTCTCTTTGCCGTATCCTATTTATTAAAACAATCGGGTCATTTAGTTCACTCACTTTCTGAACTCATTACTTAACCGATTTTGATGATTTTTTATTCGAAATATAATTTTGATTTCTAAGTCGTAACGGAGCTAGATTTTAGAAATTCCCTTAGGTTTTTGCCCTACACAGCATCAATGTTGCAATGCTATTCTTATGGAGATCAATTATAATTGACCAGCTGGCGGCATAAAGAAATGTTAAATGGTACAAATAGGTTAGGTTAACATAGAGAGCAGCACAGTAAAATATCAAGTTAATTATTAAAGAGCGAATACATGTCTGTCTGTGTGTATGTTATCATCAGCTGTTAAACAAAATGAAAACATTTGAAATAGGCTTAGTAATAACATTAGTTGTTTATAATTATTATACTACAAATTGAGTGCAAATAAAGTGCAGTGACTGAGCTTCTATAAATGAATTTAAATAATATGATTTTACTTAATACAGTTTAATTACTAATATGTAAAGTCAAAAGTTACATGCCGAGGCCGAAGGCCGAGCGATTGGCGGGGTTGGCACGCGAAGCGTGCAGGGGTGTCCTCTAGTATTTTATAATCTACAAAAGACTAGGGGAATGTTCTTTACTAATTTTGCAAGTTCGGCACTCAATTTTCTCCCAAGCTTCTTATCCATTTTTGTGCTTTGTTAAGACATTTTAAAATGAAAATCGAGTAACACTGTTAAAGCATATCTCGTATTTAACCGAATTCTGAAACGAAGGTAATTAAATCAACCGTTAAAACCATATATTTTACAATATTATTTTTTTAAATTGGTTCCCTTGTTTTTACGTTAAGTCCACGCCGGGGTTCAAATATAAATCAGTGGTTTCACTCATATAGCAATTTACCTGGACTAACTTCTTATAAGCTCATTTCAGTGTCTTGTGACTCGTACGTTTACTATACATTTCAGTGTCTTGTGACTCGTACGTTTACTATACATTTCAGTGTCTTGTGACTCGTACGTTTACTATACATTTCAGTGTCTTGTGACTCGTGCGTTTACTATACATTTCAGTGTCTTGTGACTCGTACGTTTACTATACATTTCAGTGTCTTGTGACTCGTACGTTTACTATACATTTCAGTGTCTTGTGACTCGTATGTTTACTATACATTTCAGTGTCTTGTGACTCGTACGTTTACTATACATTTCAGTGTCTTGTGACTCGTACGTTTACTATACATTTCAGTGTCTTGTGACTCGTACGTTTACTATACATTTCAGTGTCTTGTGACTCGTACGTTTACTATATATTTCAGTGTCTTGTGACTCGTACGTTTACTATACATTTCAGTGTCTTGTGACTCGTACGTTTACTATACATTTCGTTTAGCAAGAAGAATGAGAATTGTACAGTTTTGTGTTATTTCGTATACAAAAATATAGGCTAAATATGGTACTTATTAGATACAATTAAATTAAACTGTACCATTACTCCGTCTTGAGGAAGGAAACAAAATTTTAAATGTATGGAATAAGAACGTTATTTTCTAAAATTTGCTATTTTGTCTTAAATGGACCGTTTAAAATTGATTGTACCTACCTGAGTTACGTTTTAATACTTGGTGGTAAAATACTAGACAAGTTTGTTAGTTATAAGTCAGAGCATGATCACATAAACTCATTAATTTCATGTCATTATACAAGTCTAACTATCTCAATATAGATTGTTGTATTTTCCTACAAACAAAATAATTATATATTTTGTTAATAGAGGTATTACATAGAAAGGCAAATATTTTGAAGTGTCATTATATTTTTGTCCAAAATAAAATTTTAGATTAATCTACTGTGGTTTAGAATGATAGTTTAAACTGATTTCATTTACTCGTCTTTAATTCCATGAAACAGTTTAACCATCTTGCACTCGATGTGGGCACTACTTGAAAAGTCTGGGGTGTCCATGTTTGGTGGATACCGGGGTTCGGATGTTGTCAAAGGGAGAGAACTGAGTAGCTGAAAATTATACACATACTACTTGGTTCGGATTCCACGATAAGCTGTAGGTCCATTAGTTACCCTGGATATTTATTGGGCTATTAATAAACGACTCTAAGGAAAAATATACGTGAATAAAAATAAATAAACACTCAAAGGTAAGATTTTATTTGATATATTGGGTAAGTGATTTTGTTGCAATCGGGAATTTTGTTTCTGGCAGATTATGTACCAAAAAGTGCTGAATTTCTGCCGTAGTATATGATATCTTCAATAGAATCACGCAGCCATTGTGTTGGAATTTGCATGTTTGTCAGTTTTCAACCACCCCCAGGCTCCTATTTCTTTGTTGTACTGCAACCAATGTTTATCTCAGTCACGTGTATACAATTATTACGAAGAGTACTTCTTTTTTTACCTTCAATAAATTGTTTCAAAAATGTATTTGACCTACCAAAGTCATATGAAAGCTCATCGATCTGTTAACTCCGAAGTTGGCTGTTCGTCTCCCCTTTTTCTTGCATACGGCCACATTTAATGTTCCGGGGAATTTTGCTAATATCGATGCAGCAATATATATTTAAAGCTATTTTTAGTTAGATAGTGTTAACTGTTTAGACGATGTCCTTCTGCGATATGATTGAAGCCACAACAAATGTTTTTAAAACAGCCGATTTGATTCAAGGTGTATTAATCAAAGAGAAAAAAGAAACCTGTGATTAAATTAAATATACTAATCCACCATTAAAGTAAGATAAATTATAAAAATCAAGAATTGAGCCATAAATAACATTTTACATAAAATATGAATAATTTCGCTATTTTATTGTATTCATTGATTATAATTACTAGCTATTTTTTTAAAATTAATATTTAATCGAAAGTCGAAGTTCCAGTAAATTTCCTTAAACTTGGACGTATATATATATTGAGAAACAAGTGTAACATGTGTAAAACATGTTTGCCTTGATCCTCCAAGGACTTGAAACGTATAAACGCACAACTGTATCGGTGGGACTGTTAACTGAGGTAAATCGTCGGCGTATTAATGAGCAAGAAAATCAATAGGCCTTCAGTACAAAACAAATAATCAAGAAGGATTTTAATCTAGCGTACAAAAAATTACGTTCGAGCCAGGTGTAATTAAGGACGTTTATTTAACCTTAAGAACCTTTAACAATGGATTTTATATCATGCGAAACATTTAATACCCGCATCTGTTTGAATTTAGTTCAATTATATTTCAATTTTACTCTTAACATTTTCTCAAACAGAGTAATTAGTCGACGAGTTCAAAAATGTAATGGACTTTAACTCTTCATTGGTACATTATAATATACTAGGGGACACCCCTGCACGCTTCGCGTGCCAACCCCGACGTTCACTGCCCTCGATACACCTCGGTCTTCGACCTCGGTATGTAACTATTCAATACAAATAATAATAGATTAACTATGTAACGTAAAATTACAATATTAAATTTAGTCACAGTATCTCACTCACACTAATTGCTTTGCCACCCATTTAGATTTTTTCAAGCATGTTCATTTAATTAATCTTTTTAACAGCTGAAGGTTAAAGTCATAGTAAAATAATAAAAATGCATCAATATCAAACATTCAAAATAGATATGTTTATTTATTTACAAAACAGCTGTTATTAATTTACTAAAATCAACCCAATGTTATCCTTATGGAGCAATCTTTTAGTGGTAGTTTCTACCCCTTAGGAGTACTTTATCAAGATGAAAATTCTTTAGTTGTCCTATTTAAGACCTAAAGAAACAGTGTACAAAATTTCAGCTCTCTACCTACATGGGAAGTTGGTTAATTAGTGATGAGTGAGTGAGTCAGTCAGTCAGTGAGGGCTTTGCCTTTTATAGGTATAGATTACTAGGGGACACCCCTGCACGCTTCGCGTGCCAACCCCGACGCTCGCTACGCTCGATACAACTCGGCCTTCGGCCTCGGCATGTAACTATTCAATACAAAAATCGGTATATTAACTATGTAACGTAAAATTACAATATTACATTTCGGTACAGTATCTCACTCACACTAATTGCTTTGCCACCTATTTAGCCTATTTCAAGAGTGTTCATTTCATTTATTTTTGTTTAACAGCTGAAGATTAAACTCATAGTAAAATATTAAATAGTATAATGTCAAACATTCAAAATAGACATGTTTATTTATTTACAAAACAGCTGTTATTAATTTACTAAAATCAACCCAATGTTAACCTTAAGGACCAATCTTTTAAGGGTGCTTTATACCCCTTAGGAGTACTTTATCAAGATGAAAATACTTTATTTGTCCTATTTAAGTTCTAAAGAAACAGTGTACAAAATTTCAGCTCTCTACCTACATGGGAAGTTGGAGAATTAGTGATGAGTGAGTGAGTCAATCAGTGAGGGCTTTGCCTTTTATATATATAGATAACTAACATTGTAACTTCAGTGCATTGTTTACTGAACCTTGATGTTCTATTAAAAGACTTTGTACCTATTATGGCTATTGATTAATTCACTATTGTTCGACATTTTGTCTGTACGTTTTACCCGCGACCACATTTAAACGCATTCACCAATTATGATATAATTCGATATTTAACTTGCTCATACAAAGGCAGAGCTACATAAATATAACGTTTTTAATAATTATTATTATTGTACTCTCTGCCGTGAAAAGAGAAACGCCGCACTACTTTGTAGTAGGCAATACACGCAGTGCATCCGTGTTGTGTTTGTGAGGTTGCGCCTACGTGGTCACGACTTTATTGGCTAGCAACTGATGAAGTACAGTACTGTAAAGTATTGCAGCCGAACAATTCTAAGAAATTAATTATTTTGGATTTTGTTCAGAATGGGTTCTTGACCAAAGTGCGTCCTTAAGCCATTTCAAGAGATATGATCGAAATCTGCTTGAATTAACTTTCTGCAGAATCGGCCAATTTGTTGAAAAAAAAAGGTTAATAATTTTGTTAATCAATAATATAATGTAAAACAAAGAGAAGCAGTCATGCTATATTCTTGGCTTCAGAATGAATGAGATGTGAGAATAAAGATAAACCACAGTCGCTTCGAAGTAATTATTTACAATAATATGCAATAGTTCGAATCTAGACGAACTTGGTTATTTTTATATGCGTCGTTAACTGTAATGTGTACTTTTTAACCCAGCCTTTGTGACTTTGTACTGGTGACAAAATAGCATTTATTAATAGTCGCTTTATTTAGTTTGACGATAGTCATCAACGAAACTGTAGTAATACACTAAGCAGACAACTTTGCTGCTGTGGAAATAACTATCGATTCGTGCGCTATATCACTTTCTAAAACAAAGCTAATTAGTAGGAAGATCGTGTTATTTATTTAGTACCGTGCTCAATGATTGTAAACTATGGCTAACTGATCAGTGATTTCAAGTAGACTTTTCTGTTTTACAGACATGATACAAACAAACATAATGATACTGTTCTGTTGGTGGAAACCTGTCAAGGAAGTCGTGTTCCCCACTTATTGACTCAACGCGTGAGCCCGTGTAATGGACATTAGCGGCTCAGGACAGTGCCGTTCTACTGGAGCGTGATAACGTCAATCAGTGCGGGACAAGTTCAGTGATGAGCGATCCACGTTGACCTCCTATGATCGCTGTATTTACGAAACGAGTCGTTTATTGTTTCATGTGTGACTATGTCACGAATATTTTGGTCGTATGAGAAAGTCCATCGATGAATTGTTACTGTACAAAGTGTCTCTGTGTAGTTGGAGTAAGGGCCAAAGGACACCCAAACCATATTTTATTTATTGTTGAAATTATCTGTAGGTCCCTTAGTTGCCCTGGCTGTTGGGCTATTAATAAATTGCCCTTTCTGAGGAACAGTTGAACTCAGATAGTAACCAGACTACACTCAGCCACACTCATTCTACACTCATATAACCATTCATATTCGCCTTAAAATACCAACAACTTTGTGTCGGCGTCTCATATGTAAGAATGTAAGAATAAGAACGTAAGAAGAATATCTTAACCTGTTAGTGACGGCATGTCTGTTGCTTTGGATACGTCCACGCTTCTGGTGTGGTGTCGACACTGGGACAGTATCTACTTTGTATAGTGATTAATCAACATAGGAATTTATTTATTTCCAACGGCTAGACCATTTCAATGCGTACATTTAAAGTATCGTACATATAATTTTAGGCGAAAGCCAGAAAATAAACATCAGTTCATAAACAACAATAAATACATAAATATAGATAGTATACAGGCAAATAACCAAGATATAGACAAACATTAAGTATATTCATTTAACACACCAAATAAAATTAGGTCATACAAGTTAGATACAAAAGGAAACATAGTAGGTTTCCTCATTGTAGGTTTCCTCCTCACATTCATAGGTTACAGAGGTTTTACCTTGGTCGAAATGTATACGCAATAGCTATCTTCTTTTTATAGTCAACTCTGTAGAAGAAGATGTCGACTTGACTGCATACATTGTTCTCATGACTCCGTACGATTAGTGAAGTTTTGGTGGATGCGCAGAGCCTTCTGTCCGTAATAAAAGTTTGGAGACTCGAGTTTTGAAGCTTACAGAAATTAAACCAATAAAGTTATGTTGATGAAACTTGTACCAATATGTTCGTAATTTCATTGTGCGTTGATTGGCGTAAACAAAAACATTGTTCTGTTTATACTACGTGCCGAACGAAAAAATACAGGATTTTTCACTCTTTTCAAACAAATTTCAACTTTAAAAAATTGTTGATACAAAACCCGTTCATATATCTTTATGAAATATATACAAGATTGGGCATGTCACTGGAAATATGATATTAAAGTTTGAAATTTTTTATTTCATTTTGTAGATTTTGTAAAACAACTTTTTCTAAGCTATTGCTTTTAGATTAGTCCCTAAACAAAGCAGGCAGGAGTCAATGAGTAAACAACACAACATCTGTGTCAAGTCGCCGCTTTACACCTGGTGAAACCATAAGCAGTTTCTACGTTAAATCAAAAGTATAAGTAATTATATTTTATCAATAAATACGACAAAATTATCGTTTCTTTATCTGTAAGTTTTGAGGTAGTTTCAAATAATTTGTTAGATTTTATATAGTCCATCGTTAGCTGTTGGCTCATTCTGAAGAAACTCACAACATACACTGTCGGACTAATTTTGAAATAATTCAGTTATTCGTCATTTGATGTAAAAACTTTATATACCATTATTTTATAATAGTCTAAAAAGTAATTTTTGTAACTTTTATATAAAATTAATATTTTTTTAGTTATTCTAATTTAAATGGCCGCCATTTTAAAATTAATCTGGAAAACTTGACCAACATTTATAAATTAAGATACCCAATTAAAATAAAGTGTTTTATTAAATTTGGTTTACTATTTTCAAAAATATGATTTTTGTTTTAAATAAAAACCACGTACAGACAGTAAATGAAAAGAGATAGAACATTACTTACATTTAGTTTTTACCTCCGTTTGGTCGATGTAGCGATAGATTCCTAAGTTTGTAGCGATAGTTTTGAAACACCCTGTATACAGTAAAATGGTTCCATATTCGAGTTATTGACATCAACGGCTCGATAGCAAGACTTTACTAATGACTATATTACTATTCACTGTCGTAAAAAGTTACTCCACTAAATTAATACTGTAACAACTTTTTTTTTACTGACATAAAATTCTGAAACTTTGTAAATTAGAGCTCGACTAATGCATCTACATTATACAATCAGTTTTACGCACCCCTGATGGTTATTTATTTATTTTTTCGCTATTTTTTAAATATCAAAAAACAATCCTAAAGTTTGAAATAGCGGTAATTCTTTACCCTATTTTTACCCTAATAAGAAACAGTAAAACAAAATAATAATTTTTAATGTTTAAGTTAACGTAGAAATAAATTAGGGTATTTTAGAGTTATTTTTACGTTTAATTCTTACTGCGCAGTTAAGTCCAAACTAGGATATTAATAATTTTGAATGGACGGTAGAAGTTTTAGTCAGCGTCAGCGATCAATCCATCACACGAGCACGCCGCAGCAGCTGAGCCCTAAATGTATCAACCCCGTCTCCGATGTCCAAGAATCAGTCATATTCAAAATTAAATTTTAATTCTGAAAGAAACAGTATTCTAAATGTAAATGGCAAAAATTAGGTCTTGTTCAGTTACCGAATTTGTATAACATTATTTACGTTTTTTAGTAAATTCATTTACGTTTATGTTATGCCGCGTATGTCTACCATATTTGTTATGCCGCGTATGTCTACCATATTTACGTTTATGTTATGCCGCGTATGTCTACCATATTTACGTTTATGTTATGCCGCGTATGTCTACCATATTTACGTTTATGTTATGCCGCGTATGTCTACCATATTTACGTTTATGTTATGCCGCGTATGTCTACCATATTTACGTTTATGTTATGCCGCGTATGTCTACCATATTTACGTTTATGTTATGCCGCGTATGTCTACCATATTTACGTTTATGTTATGCCGCGTATGTCTACCATATTTGTTATGCCGCGTATGTCTACCATATTTGTTATGCCGCGTATGTCTACCATATTTGTTTGCAGTTTGCATTCCTGCTATCTTAAAACTACAGTAGTGGCATAAACGATTTAAACAACGCAAAAACTGAAACGTACACTGAACAATTATAGCCTAGGGACATTTTAAGAAGCAAAATGATACCGCAATCACGTTCTATAAATGCGTATTTTGTGATAATTTCGTATCCTAAAACATTGAAAATTATTGAATGAATTTGATATTTACATAGTATTTTGGTAAATAAGGGCTTACATCGTTTGAAACAGGGCTTATTCTTTTACGTAATTTATTGACTCAGTAACTTTATATGACTTTCTTTGGTGTTTTGATACGGGAAGGTCGTTCGTCTATATATCTCTGAGAAAAACAAAGAGTGGAGCAAAACGTATTAAAACCATGGTCCATACTTTGATGTATGAGTACGTGAAAAATGGACGCCATAAAAATCGCGTTGCCAACCGACTAAAATTAATCAGCATTTGTTTCGACTCGATGAATAATCGATCCAAATGACGGACCGAATAGTCAAAAGTACTGTAAAGCTGTTAATTAAAAAAATAACTCTCTCTTCTCTTCATTTTCTTGAAACAAATGATTTCTCATTGCTTTAAACAAATCCGTTCGGAGGATATTAGACGCTCGGTTCTCGTCTCGTCTTCCTCGAACTTTGTTTGGAGGATATTAGACGCTCGGTTCTTGTCTCGTCTTCCTCGAACTTTGTTTGGAGGATATAGACGCTCGGTTCTCGTCTCGTCTTCCTCGAACTTTGTTTGGAGGATATTAGACGCTCGGTTCTCGTCTCGTCTTCCTCGAACTTTGTTTGGAGGATATTAGACGCTCGGTTCTCGTCTCGTCTTCCTCGAACTTTGTTTGGAGGATATTAGACGCTCGGTTCTCGTCTCGTCTTCCTCGAACTTTGTTTGGAGGATATTAGACGCTCGGTTCTCGTCTCGTCTTCCTCGAACTTTGTTTGGAGGATATAGACGCTCGGTTCTCGTCTCGTCTTCCTCGAACTTTGTTTGGAGGATATTAGACGCTCGGTTCTCGTCTCGTCTTCCTCGAACTTTGTTTGGAGGATATTAGACGCTCGGTTCTCGTCTCGTCTTCCTCGA
Source organism: Stictocephala bisonia (assembly GCA_035578905.1). NCBI lineage: Eukaryota > Metazoa > Arthropoda > Insecta > Hemiptera > Membracidae > Stictocephala > Stictocephala bisonia. The sequence continues at coordinate 426,459 of JAQJVL010000329.1, forward strand.
ACTTTGTTTGGAGGATATTAGACGCTCGGTTCTCGTCTCGTCTTCCTCGAACTTTGTTTGGAGGATATTAGACGCTCGGTTCTCGTCTCGTCTTCCTCGAACTTTGTTTGGAGGATATAGACGCTCGGTTCTCGTCTCGTCTTCCTCGAACTTTGTTTGGAGGATATTAGACGCTCGGTTCTCGTCTCGTCTTCCTCGAACTTTGTTTGGAGGATATAGACGCTCGGTTCTCGTCTCGTCTTCCTCGAACTTTGTTTGGAGGATATTAGACGCTCGGTTCTCGTCTCGTCTTCCTCGAACTTTGTTTGGAGGAATTAGACGCTCGGTTCTCGTCTCGTCTTCCTCGAACTTTGTTTGGAGGATATTAGACGCTCGGTTCTCGTCTCGTCTTCCTCGAACTTTGTTTGGTGGATATTAGACGCTCGGTTCTCGTCTCGTCTTCCTCGAACTTTGTTTGGAGGATATTAGACGCTCGGTTCTCGTCTCGTCTTCCTCGAACTTTGTTTGGAGGATATTAGACACTCGGTTCTCGTCTCGTCTTCCTCGAACTTTGTTTGGAGGATATTAGACGCTCGGTTCTCGTCTCGTCTTCCTCGAACTTTGTTCTTAATTACCTTGATATGTAACATGGGTCTTCGCTCTGTTGTAGGGCTAAATCGTGACTTATTTTTGACGGTAGAGACCAAATTTGTCCCATAATTTGATTAATTGCTAACCTTGTAAAATGGTGCTGTTCCCCTGCATATACTTGTTTGAAACACTACCTATTATGTACTGGGTTACTTCACAGTAGATATATTTTCCAAGACGTATCTAAAGTAATAAAGTCTGGGGTTATTACTTATGATGAGAAATGTGATTAACATAATACACACGTTTCAAAACATACATGGTTTTGGTAGACGATTCAAGAGAATACTGCCATTTACCCTAATTAAATATTGGGCATGGTCAATCCGGGACAGGTGAGAAACCCATCGCCTCACACCAGTCAGTTGAAGGCCTACATTACGTTTACCAATGAAAGTGTATGTGGTAGGATGGAATATACTAAAGTGAATATTTCTGTAAAATAAAGTAATTCATTTTAAGTCGGAACTCTAGAGTAGTGCTGTAACTTGGGGGCTTATTGTTATGGAGAAGTAGGCGATAGACTGCGTTCTTAACACCGACATGGCCCCTTATGGACACTACCAGAGAATTCGGGGATGTCCAGGAGGGGTGTTTGCAAGGATTTCGGGTGTCGTGCAAGGAAGAACTGAGTATTAGGCCTTAAGTTTGCCGAAAATCAAACCAATAACAAGTGGTTCAGATGTTACACTCCAGGCTTTAGGTCACTGATTTGCCCTGGGCTGGGAATAAGTGACTTTCTGAGGAACAGTCGACCTTAGATAGTAACAATGACTAAACTTGTTCATCAACAGTCAGTCACACCAATCTCATACATCACCTTTGATCTCCCATATCTTGTTGGTTGATATCTTACTGACGAAAATAAAAAACAATTAAAATAATGTTTCGTTGCATTTTTTGCAAGTTTTCTAACATGTATCACTTAGATCTACTTTACGTGGTAATAATATATAAATAACAGCACGCTAACAGAAATGACTGTGCACCATTAGATGTTGTTTACATTGCCATTGAACAAGTGTTTCCCTCTTTATTGCCGCGCTATCCTACTAATATTTCCAATAAATAAACAGTTAGTTTGAATTGCACGAGTTACACGTTAAGTAAGTTGGAAGTTGGGTTAAACTCTAACTTAGTAATCTGAACTATCTCAGCTCGATTCCAATAATACTCAAATCAATTTTTGAAATATTTAAGGAATATTTGGCATTAGGTTGTAACAATCACTATATTAGTTCACATACTCATCCATCACATTCGTTCGAAATCCATATTCGCCCATATATTGACGATTAGTGTCTTAAGAATAAATAAAATAAATATTTTGAATTAGTTAAAAATCTTTAACAGTGTTCAAATTTTCTTTTTTCTAAGTCAGTGGGCGTGAAATTGATCCTTCACCGAGAAAAACTGCCTATTAAAGATATTTAAAACATACACTTACGCTCATCATGAAATTGAACGGAAGAAAACATGTAAGAATGAGATATAAAATATTGTTATTATTTAAACGAGATGACAAAAACTGAGCGAGATATAAAATAATTCTTATACAATAATAATTAGGGAAGGAGTCTATGTCATAAGCCTTGGAAAATAGAGAAAATAAATAAATAGCTCAGGCAAATAACGCTAAGAGTGGAAATTAACCTTAAGAGTTCAGCGGCTGTTTATAATTGTAAAAAGGCACGTCATTACCTGTATTATCTGCTGTTATTTTTAGGCCATTATTTTTTTCTTCGTCCTGTAGACAAAGAAAATTGTATTCTTAAATCGTGGCCAAAGAACGTTTGAACCATATCTTGACTGTCCTTAATGAAGACGATATGACCTTCGAAGTTGAATTGTAACGTTACATTGAAGTGACTGTGGGTGAAGATAGGAGAATGGCGTGGAACTGGCCAGATCACATGTTAGGGTGTTTCATAAATAAGAGCATGGCTGGCTTACAAGAACTCTGCAACTATCACATCACTTTATCTTAGAATACTACCCGCTTGGCTTACGCTCGGTTTAAGACATGGTTGTAACGCAGGCTACTTACTTGATGTCTGTTGACAAGATCAACGTATGTATAAAACGCAACTTAATCCACAGAGACGGATACAAAATAATAATCTGAGACAACTTGCGTGATCTCCGGTGTCGTGATCTCCGGTGACAATCGAATGAACGACTGGGTCAACGTTCCTATAAAACACAAATCGTATTCTACAGAGACGGATTGTAATCTGAGACAACTTACTTGATCGCTGTTGTAACGAATGAACGACAGGGTCAACGTGCCTATAAGACACAAACCTTATTCCACAAAGATGGTTTGTAACCTGAGACAACTTACTTGATCTCTGTTGTAACGAATGAACGACAGAGTCAACGTGCCTATAAGACACAAATCTTATTCCACAGAGACGGTTTGTAACCTGAGACAATTTACTTGATCTCTGTTGTAACGAATGAACGACAGGGTCTACGTGCCTATAAGACACAAACCTTATTCCACAAAGATGGTTTGTAACCTGAGACAACTTACTTGATCTCTGTTGTAACGAATGAACGACAGAGTCAACGTGCCTATAAGACACAAATCTTATTCCACAGAGACGGTTTGTAACCTGAGACAATTTACTTGATCTCTGTTGTAACGAATGAACGACAGGGTCAACGTGCCTATAAGACACAAACGTTATTCCACAAAGATGGTTTGTAACCTGAGACAACTTACTTGATCTCTGTTGTAACGAATGAACGACAGAGTCAACGTGCCTATAAGACACAAATCTTATTCCACAGAGACGGTTTGTAACCTGAGACAATTTACTTGATCTCTGTTGTAACGAATGAACGACAGGGTCAACGTGCCTATAAGACACAAATCTTATTCCACAGAGACGGTTTGTAACCTGAGACAATTTACTTGATCTCTGTTGTAACGAATGAACGACAGGGTCAACGTGCCTATAAGACACAAACGTTATTCCACAAAGATGGTTTGTAACCTGAGACAACTTACTTGATCTCTGTTGTAACGAATGAACGACAGAGTCAACGTGCCTATAAGACACAAATCTTATTCCACAAAGATGGTTTGTAACCTGAGACAATTTACTTGATCTCTGTTGTAACGAATGAACGACAGAGTCAACGTGCCTATAAGACACAAATCTTATTCCACAAAGATGGTTTGTAACCTGAGACAACTTACTTGATCTCTGTTGTAACGAATGAACGACAGAGTCAACGTGCCTATAAGACACAAATCTTATTCCACAAAGACGGTTTGTAACCTGAGACAATTTACTTGATCGCTGTTGTAACGAATGAACGACAGAGTCAACGTGCCTATAAGACACAAATCTTATTCCACAGAGACGGTTTGTAACCTGAGACAATTTACTTGATCTCTGTTGTAACGAATGAACGACAGGGTCAACGTGCCTATAAGACACAAACGTTATTCCACAAAGATGGTTTGTAACCTGAGACAACTTACTTGATCTCTGTTGTAACGAATGAACGACAGAGTCAACGTGCCTATAAGACACAAATCTTATTCCACAGAGACGGTTTGTAACCTGAGACAATTTACTTGATCTCTGTTGTAACGAATGAACGACAGAGTCAACGTGCCTATAAGACACAAACCTTATTCCACAAAGATGGTTTGTAACCTGAGACAACTTACTTGATATCTGTTGTAACGAATGAACGACAGAGTCAACGTGCCTATAAGACACAAATCTTATTCCACAGAGACGGTTTGTAACCTGAGACAATTTACTTGATATCTGTTGTAACGAATGAACGACAGAGTCAACGTGCCTATAAGACACAAACCTTATTCCACAAAGATGGTTTGTAACCTGAGACAACTTACTTGATATCTGTTGTAACGAATGAACGACAGAGTCAACGTGCCTATAAGACACAAACCTTATTCCACAAAGATGGTTTGTAACCTGAGACAATTTACTTGATCTCTGTTGTAACGAATGAACGACAGAGTCAACGTGCCTATAAGACACAACCCTTATTCCACAAAGATGGTTTGTAACCTGAGACAATTTACTTGATCTCTGTTGTAACGAATGAACGACAGAGTCAACGTGCCTATAAGACACAACCCTTATTCCACAAAGATGGTTTGTAACCTGAGACAACTTACTTGATCTCTGTTGTAACGAATGAACGACAGAGTCAACGTGCCTATAAGACACAACCCTTATTCCACAAAGATGGTTTGTAACCTGAGACAATTTACTTGATCTCTGTTATAACGAATGAACGACAGGGTCAACGTGCCTATAAGACACAAACGTTATTCCACAGAGACGGATTGTAATATGAGACAACTTACTTGATCTCTGTTGTAACGAATGTTGTAAAAAAATAAATAAATAAATAAAATTTAGTATTAAATTATTAATTATAAATATGGAAACGCAATGTTGAAGAAAAAGGAATACTACAAAAAACAGTATTGAGAAAACATAAATTACATCGCAGGCTAGTTCATATCAATGTCGGAGAAAATTATACTGATTTAACGATCATAATTTTGTCTCAACTAGACAAATATTATTAAAATTGTTATATTTAATTTTTTTTATCTGTGAAAATTTATAGCAAACTTCAGTATGGAATTAAAAGTATTCCATTCACACCCGATCTAAATCACACTCATACTTGCAAACCAGCATTCATACATGACACGCCAATATTCCGCCTACTGTACTACGACGGTTTTAATCTCCTGATTGGCGGTCTCCAATCGTACGCCAAGAACTTTAACATTATAAAACGCTCCAGACACTAAACAGTTTTTTAAACAAGTCTTGAGCTCTTTGTCCGTTCGGGAATTTTTTAATCGAATTTGTCATCTTGTTGATAAAACGAACATCTGCCTGTGTATTATTACTCAAAGGAATATATGATTTAAATTGTATTATTCAAAGGAAATAGTTATCAATTATTGTAAAGTGTTATTTGAGTTTATAACGTCGTAGGAGAAAGTTTGTATGTGGTGGACACTCAACGACGGTTACTTAAAATTATAGGCCTACTTTTTATGATTTTGAATTTATTTTAGTTGTTAGTATATCCATACTCAGAAAAGTGTTTAACCCGTTCAAATAACTAAACACTAATATATTTCATAACCATACTGTCGGTATAATAACTATGACTCGAAAGTGGTTCATAACGACTGTTAACAAGGTTTCGAGATTCTCGTTTAGTTCCAGATATGGGCCTCCTGCGATCACGTATGTTAATTGACCTCTTGGTTATCAGGTAGTTAGACGGTCTGGTCCTCCAATCTGCGCACATTAGACTTATCGAGCGTGTCTGATCCAGTACCCGTCACAGACACGCCGACAGGCCCGTCCACGCCGACAGGCTCGTTAACTTCCAATTAAGATTCTGCAGAGGCTGTCTGCCATGTTGGTTTTAATCCCGTAAAAACAATGTTATTTGCGAATCCATATTTTTCGTAATTTATTGAAAAAGTTGTTTATAAGTTGTTATTTTAAACATTATATTGCGCATTGGGTTTGCTTTGGAATTTTGAATACATACTATATTGAATACATACATATATTAGTTTTGAAAAATAGGTGAAAATAAAAACTTGAAACTAAATGTTTTTTTTTAATTCTTTTTTATAAACCGAACTAGGAATTAAGGAATTCCGATGCGCAATTGCATTCTTAGTCAAACGCAATTTGTGTACTTGGTCGGTGGAGCGGCGCGCCGCGCCACCGACCTCGGAAAGTCTGTCGACTCTTGAGCGCGGTTCCGACCTCCTGGCGGCGCGCAGCGCCGCTCCACCGACCCCGCTCTAGACGCTCACCTTAAGGTCTTCGCATATATATGTATTGTTAGACTCCCGAATATATGTATATACTCCCGAAGCAAAACTTATGTAGTTTACTCTTTTGTTTTTCTTATTTACTCTTAGCTCTTTATCATATTGTTTCTATCCCGGCTTTAGAGAATAAAATATTCTGATGCACAATTGTTTTCGTTGTATTCAACACTATCCCAACTGGTTTAAATAATTAACGTAATTTTAATATTACTTCTTTATAAACATGACTACAATATTTCACTGTAGTTCTACAAGTCACTTTAGACGGTAGCGTAGTTGGTCAAAGCCCACCTTTATATGCTAAAGGTTCTCAGTTCGATCCCAACCAAAGTCGGGACAAATTTTGAAAGTATAGTATGGACTGATTTTCAACATGATTAATGTTATTATTATTATTTATTTATTTATTTATTTTTTTTATTAATACTAGAACTTATTATCTTTTATATATGAACATTTGTATTGACTTGTGCTAATGCAAGAAATTGTTTTATGGCAATAAAGGAAAAAGTATATTTTCTGTTTCTTCACATAATGGACTGACGGGAATCAGATAGTGATCGGTTAATCATTCGTTAATCCAAGTAATGTGTAACCAATTGTAACCTATGTACAAAAATCACATATATTTTTACAGTATCCACCATTTTACTGCATAATAATGAGTTTTAATAATCCTGATTTTTTTTAATTTTTAGAAGTAAACCTATTTTCTTCAGACGTAATTAATATCTAGAAGGTAATATTAAACTCACATCAAAAGTATAATTGCTGATGATTTAGCTATATAGATAAAACATCGGTCCTAGTAAAGACGCCTTCTTCATAAAACCGTCACATCATTTACCGCCCGTAAATTAGAGAAATGTTTTTAAATATTTTATTTTCTCATCAGATAACTTTCGAATAAAAGTCAATGGAACCAACCACCTATGTGTTCGTATTGTAGTCACGCTCCCTCCCAACCATGGTTCAATCGTTGCGGCAAATTGCGGCTTCCAAACAGATTACAGTTTCCATGTTTATAGGTCAACAAACGATGACCTCATCAAAGTCTCCTGGTTATAAACACGTGTTTACATTTCAGTCGTTTACGGTAACTCGTTCAAGTTGCACAAATAATCTGCCGGGTGAGACGGGACCTACGTAAACCATCCGTTAGTTTACGTAGGCCCCGGATGAGACCGGCTGTGGTCTTTATTATAAAGCGTGTCTGCATGGAACTCAATTCTGTTCACAAAAATGTTAAATTTGGCAGGACTTAATAAAACGATTCTCGAATATATGGTTGAAGGTTTTCCTTTGGTAACGTTCTTAGCTTAACTAAATATATATTTTCCTGTTCTTTGAAGATTTATGTCCGTTATTGTATTTACCGTTTCTGTGTTAAAGTTTGTTATGAAAGATTGACATTTGAAAAAAATTACAGTTGTATTTAGAATGTTGCTTTGGCAATACAGACGCATATTTTCTCGATACTGATTTTAAAGCTACCTGGCCATTTTAAGAAAATCATTACTTAACGTACGGAATTTTATGCACACCATAAAGTCAACAAATTTGTTTATTTTAATTGACTCATTAAAAATAGTGCCTCATTTTAGAATTATAGTAATTCACTATTTGTTTGTAGTTGCGTATCAATCATAGCCACTGGCCTAGCTTTGGCTCATGTATAAGGCGTCATTCCTCCGGGGAGGGGGGGTGCCGGCTCAATCATCGTTGGTACTATTCAGTTTTTTCTTGATAAAAGGTGGCAACCTTGGTTACATCACTCGATCTATTCAGAAATATTTTCTAAGGAAAGATAAATTTGCTGCTAAACGAGTCATTAATACAGTAGGACCTTGATACTTCAACAGCCCTCGTACTTCGACAGTGCCCTTGTCAACATGCAGTGGCATAAGTATTGTTTGCGGCATGCTGTCACGGTTTTGGCACTGTCATTAATACAGTAGGACCTTGATACTTAAACAGTCCTCGTACTTCGACAGTGCCCTTGTCAACATGCAGTGGCATAAGTATTGTTTGCGGCATGCTGTCACGGTTTTGGCACTGTCATTAATACAGTAGGACCTTGATACTTCAACAGTCCTCGTACTTCGACAGTGCCCTTGTCAACATGCAGTGGCATAAGTATTGTTTGCGGCATGCTGTCACGGTTTTAGCATTGTCATTAATACAGTAGGACCTTGATACTTCAACAGTCCTCGTACTTCGACAGTGCCCTTGTCAACATGCAGTGGCATAAGTATTGTTTGCGGCATGCTGTCACGGTTTTGGCACTGTCATTAATACAGTAGGACCTTGATACTTCATCAACAGTCCTCGTACTTCGACAGTGGCCATGTCAACATGCAGTGGCATAAGTATTGTTTGCGGCATGCTGTCACGGTTTTGGCACTGTCATTAATACAGTAGGACCTTGATACTTCATCAACAGTCCTCGTACTTCGACACTGCCCTTGTCAACATGCAGTGGCATAAGTATTGTTTGCGGCATGCTGTCACGGTTTTGGCACTGTCATTAATGCAGTAGGACCTTGATACTTCATCAAGAGTCCTCGTACTTCGACAGTGCCCTTGTCAACATGCAGTGGCATAAGTATTGTTTGCGGCATGCTGTCACGGTTTTTGCACTGTCATTAATACAGTAGGACCTTGATACTTCAACAGTCCTCGTACTTCGACAGTGCCCTTGTCAACATGCAGTGGCATAAGTATTGTTTGCGGCATGCTGTCACGGTTTTGGCACTGTCATTAATACAGTAGGACCTTGATACTTCATCAACAGTCCTCGTACTTCGACAGTGGCCATGTCAACATGCAATGGCATAAGTATTGTTTGCGGCATGCTGTCACGGTTTTGGCACTGTCATTAATACAGTAGGACCTTGATACTTCATCAACAGTCCTCGTACTTCGACAGTGGCCATGTCAACATGCAATGGCATAAGTATTGTTTGCGGCATGCTGTCACGGTTTTGGCACTGTCATTAATACAGTAGGACCTTGATACTTCATCAACAGTCCTCGTACTTCGACAGTGGCCATGTCAACATGCAATGGCATAAGTATTGTTTGCGGCATGCTGTCACGGTTTTGGCACTGTCATTAATACAGTAGGACCTTGATACTTCATCAACAGTCCTCGTACTGCGACAGTGGCCATGTCAACATGCAATGGCATAAGTATTGTTTGCGGCATGCTGTCACGGTTTTGGCACTGTCATTAATACAGTAGGACCTTGATACTTCAACAGCCCTCGTACTTCGACAGTGGCCATGTCAACATGCAGTGGCATAAGTATTGTTTGCGACATGCTGTCACGGTTTTGGCACTGTCATGAATACAGTAGGACCTTGATACTTCATCAACAGTCCTCGTACTTCGACAGTGGCCATGTCAACATGCAGTGGCATAAGTATTGTTTGCGGCATGCTTTCACGGTTTTGGCACTGTCATTAATACAGTAGGACCTTGATACTTCATCAACAGTCCTCGCACTGCGACAGTGGCCATGTCAACATGCAATGGCATAAGTATTGTTTGCGGCATGCTGTCACGGTTTTGGCACTGTCATTAATACAGTAGGACCTTGATACTTCAACAGCCCTCGTACTTCGACAGTGGCCATGTCAACATGCAGTGGCATAAGTATTGTTTGCGACATGCTGTCACGGTTTTGGCACTGTCATTAATACAGTAGGACCTTGATACTTCATCAACAGTCCTCGTACTTCGACAGTGGCCATGTCAACATGCAGTGGCATAAGTATTGTTTGCGGCATGCTGTCACGGTTTTGGCACTGTCATTAATACAGTAGGACCTTGATACTTCAACAGTCCTCGTACTTCGACAGTGGCCATGTCAACATGCAATGGCATAAGTATTGTTTGCGGCATGCTGTCACGGTTTTGGCACTGTCATTAATACAGTAGGACCTTGATACTTCAACAGTCCTCGTACTTCGACAGTGGCCATGTCAACATGCAATGGCATAAGTATTGTTTGCGGCATGCTGTCACGGTTTTGGCACTGTCATTAATACAGTAGGACCTTGATACTTCATCAAGAGTCCTCGTACTTCGACAGTGCCCTTGTCAACATGCAGTGGCATAAGTATTGTTTGCGGCATGCTGTCACGGTTTTGGCACTGTCATTAATACAGTAGAACCTTGATACTTCATCAAGAGTCCTCGTACTTCGACAGTGCCCTTGTCAACATGCAGTGGCATAAGTATTGTTTGCGGCATGCTGTCACGGTTTTGGCACTGTCATTAATACAGTAGGACCTTGATACTTCATCAACAGTCCTCGTACTGCGACAGTGGCCATGTCAACATGCAGTGGCATAAGTATTGTTTGCGACATGCTGTCACGGTTTTGGCACTGTCATTAATACAGTAGGACCTTGATACTTCAACAGCCCTCGTACTTCGACAGTGGCCATGTCAACATGCAATGGCATAAATATTGTTTGCGGCATGCTGTCACGGTTTTGGCACTGTCATTAATACAGTAGGACCTTGATACTTATCAACAGTCCTCGTACTCCGACAGTGGCCATGTCAACATGCAATGGCATAAGTATTGTTTGCGACATGCTGTCACGGTTTTGGCACTGTCATTAATACAGTAGGACCTTGATACTTCATCAACAGTCCTCGTACTTCGACAGTGGCCATGTCAACATGCAATGGCATAAGTATTGTTTGCGACATGCTGTCACGGTTTTGGCACTGTCATTAATACAGTAGGACCTTGATACTTCATCAACAGTCCTCGTACTTCGACAGTGGCCATGTCAACATGCTGTGGCATAAGTATTGTTTGCGACATGCTGTCACGGTTTTGGCACCGTCATTAATACAGTAGGACCTTGATACTTCATCAACAGTCCTCGTACTTCGACAGTGGCCATGTCAACATGCAGTGGCATAAGTATTGTTTGCGACATGCTGTCACGGTTTTGGCACTGTCATTAATACAGTAGGACCTTGATACTTCATCAACAGTCCTCGTACTTCGACAGTGGCCATGTCAACATGCAATGGCATAAGTATTGTTTGCGGCATGCTGTCACGGTTTTGGCACTGTCATTAATACAGTAGGACCTTGATACTTCATCAACAGCTCTCGTACTTCGACAGTGGCCATTTTTGAGAAGAAGCTCAAACTTCTAGTACAATCATTGTACAATTCTAATCCCAAATGTCAATCTGGAATGACGGTCCCTAATTAATAATATTTGTAAGGAAAATCCGGTGTATATTGGTAGCAAATAATATGTCCAAACATCCGCTGTTGCCATATTCAGTCAAACATTTGCCTACAGTGGATGAATAAACTCTAATAGGCATAAAATAATTATCTTATTTTATTTATTTATTCGAGTGTTATGAGTAGGCCTAAATGTAAACTGTTGGTTGGTTCGTCGGCAGGTCTCTAGCAGTGTAGGATGGAAGTGTCGGGGCCTCCTTTCCCACGTCCAAGCACGTTCCGCAACCCGACCCTTCATGAAGACAGTTCGATTCTGCAGCCGGACCTCCTATCCCACGTCCAAGCACGTTCCGCAAACCGACCCTTCAGTAAGGCAGTTCGATTCTGCAGCCGCTTGTGACATTTGTTCCTACGTTTTATCTTTGTGAAGCAAAGAGGAAAAAACACGTGATGTCTTGGTTATATTGGATCAGATTGTGTTGTTTCCAGCTGATTTCCCCCAAGGATGTGGAGGGGAAGTTACAAGACATGTATTCAGCACAATTACATAATGTGGAGTCAACTTGAAGTGTGAGGACACCCCAGTAACTCCTCACTGGATTAGCGAAGAAAACTCCAACTCTTGTCGAAAACTTGAATGCTAGGGATATCTTCTCCCACATTTAAAATTGAGGAAGGGATGATTATGTAATTAGGCCGGTCAGTATTTAGCGCACCTCCGTGTTTTATTTAGCGGATTTTAGGGGTTCCAGCAGCAGAGGGGACTCGTTTCACCGCTGACCTGCTTTATCTCACGGATGTACAGTTGGAAAAATAGCTGTAATGAACTGCACAAAAGTTTGTTAAATTGTTTTTATTGTTTACATTATTAGTCACTGTGTTATTGTTCTTTGGATACTAAGTAATGATTTAATTGTTCTAAGCTTTATTCATTAGTGTTAATGAAACCAACCAATGGTCATTGTTGATAATGACGTAGTGGGCGGGTTTGCTGTTGCGCCGCCAGCACGCGGTCTTCCGTCATCCTGGTTGTCATGAAATTTTTTTTATGGAATTACACAGTGGAGAATAGTAGTTCTCTGCTCGCTTCCATCACTTAGTGCATCTCTCTCGCACCAGTGCTTTTAATAATTCGCTTACTAAGTAGTCTTATCTGTAATAAACCTTTAAAATAAACAAAATTTTTGTCAAAAAATATTGGGAGCCTGGAAAATGTGCTTATTTGCAGAGAGCAGTGCCAGTGGCTGTACTACTTATTTATTTTACATTTTACTTAACATGGAATAAAGCTTTGACATTTAAGAAATGTCACCTACCAAGTGAGTAAGCTCTAATACGAGAAAGAAGAAAAATATATAAAAAAGTATTTTGTTTTAATCTTTTTTTGGATGACAGTAATTAAAAATTAAATTGTTACGAGCATAAAAGAAAATTGTCCAAACAGAACTGGATAAAGTGTGAGATACTATATTATTTACTTGTGTTCGTAATATTAGCTAGCCTAACTAAAGATCGTTTTATATCAGTTTTAAGTTGCAGAAGGGTGTCCCAAACTTCTCAAACTAACATCGTTCGTGGCCGGCATAGGCCTAAATCATGATACACCTTTGTTAAAAAAAATTAATAATAAACAATATAGGTGACTGTTCAAGTGAAAGCAGTTTTTTGTTCGAAACATGAAAATTAGTGTTTCCAAATGCAGAAACTCCTTATTTCATAACGCATGGCCTGAAAAGCCAGTAATTAGCCCGTAACTTAAGGTTTTTAGTCAGTTGAGTTCGGAGGGGGGACCAATTTAAGAACAATAATAATATCGAATGTCGACGCTTGTACACACAATCCCGGCCGACTTGTGTAATGACTTCATAGGCTCTCGCCATTTGTTGCACATATGATTTGTACACATACATTCGCACATTCTTTAGAACGAGGTACTCAGAAAGACGTTTTCTTGAAGAGTCCTTCCTAAGTCTTGAGAACACGTGTAGTTAAATGATATTGTTATCTGGACTAAATAGTTTTAAATGTATCATTTTTCAAACTATCGTGGATCATCTAAAATGTTATCAAGGTTTTGTCTTAATAACTTTGTGTTGCGTTAGTATGTTATTCCTTAAAAATATGTCATATGTTTTAATAATAATATAGTAATAATAGTTATTACTATAAATGTATGCAGATTTACATTAGTGGCGACTGCTACTGAGGCGCTTGCTGCTGCCATTAAAAAGCAACGTCTGTTTATTTATCCTCAGTGTAGAAGGGTATGTAAAATCCTAAGATCATTTTCTTTTGTTAGTTGCGAAACAGGACATAACGTGACACTCACACCTAGGCCAACACTGGCCTTGGTTGGAGACTGGGTGACCTCGAGTCGGTCCCACACCACCTGCTACTGGACACCGACTCTCCTCAGCGTGGGATCAGAACCACTCAGTTCTCCAGGCGACATCTCAACTCCCCAGACTGCTCTAGAAATTACCAAGTTGATGGCAACCATAGAATGGACTCCATATCACTGTCATTACGAAGACAGAGAATAGAACCCATCTTCACAGCTCAGCCCTAATCTGAGTTATAGCAGTTACTCTACAGTTACCCCCCCCCCCCCCGTAAACTTGAGGGATCTGTATTACAGCACTTTGCCAAGTATCGAGTCTTAAAGACTTTTCATGTTCGAACTTAAGAAATTCTTGTATGTTTTTCATTTCATTTACAAACATTGTTTTAATAGGGTAGGGTTACATCCTTATATAGCCATAAATTCGTGAAGTTTCATTATTTGTTATGCTCGAGTTTCGTCGCACTGGGTGTCATTTTAAAGATCTTGACCTTGTAAATGATGATCAAATTAAAAGTTAAAAATAATATTCTTAGATATGAGACCCCCCAAAACAGAATAACATGCGACAGGGCGACATTGTCGCAGAACGAAACAGATGACTGCAGAAAGAAATCATGTAAATGAGAAACTACTTTCCGTGCCCCAAAATTACAACATTAATTTCTGCAGAACAATATATATCTAGTTTTGTGTATAAACAATTAATTAGAACTGTATTTGTAGTGCAACTTAATAACAAACTATGTTGTGAGTTATTCAAAATGACAGATGGTTTTTGCGATTTACGAAATGAACAACAGCTAACTGCAGTGAGACGAAAGTCAGGTGCAACAAGCTCGCATAAACCCTAACCACACTACACCACTCTAGAAATGTGTACATGTGCAGGACTAGTACACGACCGAATCGTTCACTGTAATGAACTAGGTGAATGAACAACAGCTAACTGCAGAGAGACGAAAGTCAGCTGCAACAAGCTCGCATAAACCCTAACCACACAACACCATTCTAGAGATGTGCAGGACTAGTACACGACCGAATCGTTCACTGTAATGAACTAGGTGAATGAACAACAGCTAACTGCAGAGAGACGAAAGTCAGGTGCAACAAGCTCGCATAAACCCTAACCACACAACACCACTCTAGAAATGTGTACATGTGCAGGACTAGTACACGACCGAATCGTTCACTGTAATGAACTAGGTGAATGAACAACAGCTAACTGCAGAGAGACGAAAGTCAGCTGCAACAAGCTCGCATAAACCCTAACCACACAACACCACTCTAGAGATGTGCAGGACTAGTACACGACCGAATCGTTCACTGTAATGAACTAGGGGAATGAACAACAGCTAACTGCAGAGAGACGAAAGTCAGGTGCAACAAGCTCGCATAAACCCTAACCACACTACACCACTCTAGAGATGGGTACATGTGCAGGACTAGTACACGACCGAATCGTTCACTGTAATGAACTAGGGGAATGAACAACAGCTAACTGCAGAGAGACGAAAGTCAGGTGCAACAAGCTCGCATAAACCCTAACCACATTACACCACTCTAGAGATGGGTACATGTGCAGGACTAGTGCACGACCGAATCGTTCACTGTAATGAACTAGGTGAATGAACAGCAGCTAACTGCAGTGAGACGAAAGTCAGGTGCAACAAGCTCGCATAAACCCTAACCACACTACACCACTCTAGAGATGGGTACATGTGCAGGACTAGTACACGACCGAATCGTTCACTGTAATGAACTAGGTGAATGAACAACAGCTAACTGCAGAGAGACGAAAGTCAGGTGCAACAAGCTCGCATAAACCCTAACCACACTACACCACTCTAGAGATGGGTTACATATGCAGGACTAGTACACGACCGAATAGTTCACTGTAATGAACTAGGTGAATGAACAACAGCTAACTGCAGTGAGACGAAAGTCAGGTGCAACAAGCTCGCATAAACCCTAACCACACTACACCACTCTAGAGATGGGTTACATATGCAGGACTAGTACACGACCGAATAGTTCACTGTAATGAACTAGGTGAATGAACAACAGCTAACTGCAGTGAGACGAAAGTCAGGTGCAACAAGCTCGCATAAACCCTAACCACACTACACCACTCTAGAGATGGGTTACATATGCAGGACTAGTACACGACCGAATAGTTCACTGTAATGAACTAGGTGAATGAACAACAGCTAACTGCAGTGAGACGAAAGTCAGGTGCAACAAGCTCGCATAAACCCTAACCACACTACACCACTCTAGAGATGGGTACATGTGCAGGACTAGTACACGACCGAATCGTTCACTATAATGAACTAGGTGAATGAACTAGTTCAAAATGACGCAACGAATAACGACTTATACGAGAGACGGTAGGAGTGATTTATAATTTTATTTCTTAGACACGTTTTTATTATATACACTTGTAAATTTGTTCAGCCAACCTTCTTCAAATTTCAGTTTTTATAACTAGTATTGATAAAATAAACTATTAAATTTAATGATTTTGTCAGTGTTCCTTCCCAGCTCTGATGTTCACTAAGCTGACTAGTTCATTTGCCTCGATCGATCGTGAACCACACTCCTGCTTTCCAATTACGATCGGATCGTTATATCGTATTATTAATAACTATTTATGTCCAGTTACGCTATCACTGATTGATAATGACTGATTCTGGAGAGCGTATTGTTTGTAGAAACGTATCAGAGAAAATACCACTTAAAAGTCTTAGAAAACATTATTTATTACATAATGTTTTCTAAGGACGTTCTGTGATGTATACGTTAGCAACCAACGGAAATATTGGTTTTTTTCAGTCCAGTACAATCCCACAGTTTCTACTAGTCAGTCAGGCAGGTTATTGGAAGTAGGTCAGTTAGGTAATAAAGAACTAAAAAGTATAAGTGCATACTAAATTGACATTTGCATCTGTAGTCAATGAATTAGTGGTCATCGTTATAATCTTGGTCAAGTAAGTATACTCGGGATTATAATTTATATAATAATTGTGGATAAAAACAGTATGTTTGTTCGATTCTGGGTGATTATTTACCTGACTCGAAGACGCAGCTGATTCTTAGAACAAATGGTAAAATGAAATATTTTAATAACAAATTGTAACTTCTTTTCTTTGGCATTGGTAGTAATAAATAAAATATAACCTTATATTTATATTATCTAATAATTTAACCATAATACAGTGAACGAAGGATATTTATCAAACAAAATAATTCATTTTTCGACTAAGAACAAAAGACTTGAAGAAGCAGCTCATTCTTGGAACAAATGGCAAAATGAAATATTTTAATAACAAATTGTAACTTCTTTTCTGTGGCGTTGGTAGTTAAAATAAAATATAACCTTAGATTTATATTATCTAATAATTTAACCATAATACTGTGAACGAAGGATATTTATCAAACAAAATAATTCATTTTTCGACTAAGAACAAAAGACTTGAAGAAGCAGCTCATTCTTGGAACAAATGGCAAAATGAAATATTTTAATAACAAATTGTAACTTCTTTTCTGTGGCGTTGGTAGTTAAAATAAAATATAACCTTAGATTTATATTATCTAATAATTTAACCATAATACTGTGAACGAAGGATATTTATCAAACAAAATAATTCATTTTTCGACAAAGAACAAAATAATAATACTAGAGTGAATAAATATAAATTCGAAATAAACTCTATAACTATAGAGATAATTATATAGAATCGCTTGCTGGCAATGAGTTAGTCTCAAATATTGTTTTCAGTTTTTTTTCTCACAACTACCTGGACTTATCAAGTGAGGACGGCACCTGCACTGCTCTCTTTTTAGAAACATCTTTTTAAACAATCGTTATTTTACTATTTATTATTACCAGAGAAAATTTCTTTGTTTAAGATAATAATGGCAACTATTATGATCCTTTGAATTTGACCATAATTTTAGGAAACTAAGGATATTAGCTTATTTACACCCAATTCGTTTGCTCTCCGAATATTAAAAATAAAACAATTGCAACTTTTTAATTAGTGTAAGGTAAAGTAAATAATGTGAGTTTGAAAGTAAGGTACGAAAATAAAATAATGTACTAAAAAAGCCATTTAAAATACGAGTATTTATAACGGTGTGTTTATGTCTTATTATTTAGGTAAACGTCTTTAGGCTACATTCTATAGTTGGGAAATACAACATAACTAATATGTTTTTTGTTATTTTACGCTATTGGTACCATAATATAGTACTTGCAGAAATTTTTTGTTTTTATATACACCGTCGCAGAAAGATTGACAGCATTCTGCTTTGGAGTGAGACGCCGACATAACTTCGTGCGTATTGTGACATCCAGAGCGGCCTCAATCCTGGGAACCGGTGATGCGGAAGTAATGGATGGGTCGCTGACCACCTGCCCTGCTTGTTTACAACCTTTGGGGCACAATGGTTTACGCATGAACGCCTTTACCTCATCAATGGACTTCTAGATTCTTCTCGATTGACGAGCCAGCTCTGTCACGGAACTTCGGGGGCAGGGAAATTCAAGAAGCTTCTAGATGGAGACCTGCAGGTGATATATACGGCCCCGATACCAGCGCTAGTGAGTCGGTCAGTCGGTCAGTCAGTCAGTCAGTCAGTGAGTCTAGAGCCTACAGCCCGGGTGTTTGCAGCGACGGTGAGCGAGTTCTACAGTGCGAGTGAAGTGTCCGAGTATAGTGAAGTGGTCTACGGAGAAGTTACCGGTGAGTGGTTCGTTGTGGGGATCAACGAAGGAGCAGTGCGGTACTTGTGGACGACTTCTGAAGGGACACTGAAGAAACTGTGAGTGAACTGTTAGCATTGGACTGTAGGTAGTAGGGAATCTAGTAAAGTCAATTAGTAGTCAGTAATTGTAAATAATAGTAGGGAATCTAGTAGAGTCACTTTATAGTTAGTAATTGTAAATAATAGTAGAGAATCTAGGAAAGCCACTTTATAGAGCTAGGAATTGTAATTAAAAGAAAGGAATTTAGTAAAGTCACTTTGCAATTAGTAGTTGTAATTATTGATGCCATCGAAGATTGTAATTATAGATTAGTTTAATTGTAACAGTAGGCCTAATAGTAAATTGTACTTTTCACAATAGTTAAAGTTAAGGAAATAATCCATTTAATTATAATAAGTTAATTTTATATATTCAATAAATTTAGTAATTGTTTAGTATATCGTGTTGCTTATTTGTAAAACCCACATAGCGATTAATTATTTATAAATTAGGACAGTAAAAAAACGTTACAGTATTTTAAGGCGAATATTAATGATAACATGAGTGTGACTGACCTGTGTAGTCTGGTTACTGAGTTCGACTGGGATTTAAGGGACCCATAGCTTTACGTGGAATCCGAACCACGTAGTATTGGTATGATGTTTAGCTAATTGACTAGTCTGGTACTAAGTTCTCTCCCCTACACAACATCTAAATACTGACTACCACCCAACATGGTCACCCACACTTCTCTAATTGTATCCACGCCTATAGGAACCATTGAGCGGACGCCATGTTGGGATTAAGAGAACCGGGCATGGAATCTATCGCCTACAATCCCCGCAACACTTTGTCCCTAAGTAGCTGGCGTAGAGCACTGCGCCACTAGTGCCGACGTTACAAACACAACACGATTAAACTCGAGTAGATAAAATGGAACTACATGAACAAATTAAGGATACAAGGCTAGTAACGTTATTTTAATAAAATTGCCCAATTAAGGTGCCTAAAAATGCATACATTTCTGATTTTGTGTCTTTTCTTATGATTTAATATGTTGTATACATTTGGATAGGTAAATCATCTTCCTATAGACTGCACGCTTTTCTTCCCACCGGTAAAATTGGTTTTCAACTATTGACATGTAACAGTCTGGCATTTTACCAACATGGTGACTACGTTTTTAGTTTTTGTTGTTTGAATTTTATCGATAAAACTGTACATTCCTTAAATATTATATCATGTACAGATTTCATTAGTTATGTGTACAGAAAAGGTTACCGAAAGTGAAATTGTAAACGGATCGCGTTTCCCTGAAACATCGTAATAATCAATGTAGATTGTGATCGGCGAAGAACGCTGGGAAATTCCCCCGTACGTTGCACTGCGTAGTTAGTACTTCTGGAACATAAAAGTCGTGATGACAGGTAAGAGAGAGAATGTCTACCACAGCGATCTACAACTACCTTCGTGAGTCTCGTAGTCATTAAAGTGAATGAGGCTGTTTTATCAGAGACTGCACTCAGTGAAAATTAATTTGTAATAAGCTAATCCCCCTGATAAGCGGGTACTCGATGGTGTCACGATGTTGTGAGTCAAGGCTGTGAGAGTGGTCGATCGTCCTAACCGGATTATAACCACCTTATGTCACGACAATCTGTCTGTGTATGCACTTTCCTTGCTATATTTACATCAACTACATATCTGACATGGGTTTGTAGGCATACTTTCCCCTGATCACCGGGTACTCGATGGTGTCGCGATGTTGTGAGTCAAGGCTGTGGGAGTAGTCGATCGTCCTAACCGGATTATAACCACCTTACGTCACGACAATCTGTCTGTGTATGCACTTTCCTTGCTATATTTACCTCAACTACATATCTGACATGGGTTTGTAGGCATAATCCCCCTGATCACCGAGTACTCGATGGTGTCGCGATGTTGTGAGTCAAGGCTGTGGGAGTGGTCGATCGTCCTAACCGGATTATAACCATCTTACGTCACGACAATCTGTCTGTGTATGCACTTTCCTTGCTATATTTACCTCAACTACATATCTGACATTGGTCTGTAGGCATAATCCCCCTGATCACCGGGTACTCGATGGTGTCGCGATGTTGTTAGTCAAGGCTGTGGGAGTGGTCGATCGTCCTAACCGGATTATAACCACCTTACGTCACGACACTCATTTATCTATGGACTTTCCTTGCTATATTTACCTCAACTACATATCTGACATGGTTTTGTAGGCATAATCCCCCTGATAACCGGGTACTCGATGGTGTCGTGATGTTGTGAGTCAAGGCTGTGGGAGTGGTCGATCGTCCTAACCGGATTATAACCACCTTACGTCACGACAATTCATCTTTCTATGGACTTTCCTCGCTATATTTACCTCAACTACATATCTGACATGGTTTTGTAGGCATAATCCACCTGATCACCGGGTACTCGATGGTGTCGCGATGTTGTGAATCAAGGCTGCGGGAGTGGTCGATCGTCCTAACCGGATTATAACCACCTTACGTCACGACAATCTGTCTATCTATGCACTTTCCTTGCTATATTTTCCACAACTATATATCTGACGTAGTAAGTAATCTTCGTAGGTTTGTAGGCCTCGTATTTTCTTTTAATATTTTCCTTTTAAAATTGTATTGAAAAAATCTTCTCCTTACATTTAACATGTTACTTACTGTTGGTAATTATATTTGTAATTATGTTTAGTATGAACGTTGTAATTTTGTTAAATTGAAAATATTATTATTTTGTGTGAATCCGGAGACAGCATTACTTATCGAACAGTATTTTTGTGTGGAGAAGCAAGGCTCAAATATAAGATGGCTCCATATGAATACAGTAGATGACTGTAAAGATTTACTACAATGAACATGTACAATACGGGACTGAGAAGAATCAATGAATACAAACTCTATATGGAGTTTGCATTCATTGGAAGAATACACAGATCTCGCCCGCTTCATTGTACTTCTCTGAGTAACCTAAGGACAAAAAGGGGAAATCGGTCTTTACTGTTTTGTGAATGTAAGGTAGGTCAAGGTCATTAGTTCTTTTTAGATGACGTTTAAAAATATCGTAAACATTGTAGCCTATCTAACAAATTAAGTGTAATGAGGCATTAAATTTAAAGACCTTATTTAAGAGAATTCTTAAGTCTGGAGACCATCTAACAGATAGTTGTCCAGGTGAACTGGAAGACTGGAGCAATACTGGTACCTATCTAACAAGTAAGTGTACTGCTGGATGTACTGGATCGTAGGTCTGCTTACTTAAGGAAAAAACAGTGAGACTAAAGCCTGGAAGGTCAAATTTTACCACATATACCAACTGTTGTGGCCGAGTGGGGACAGAAAAGTAGGGGTGGTTTTTGGCGGTCACCCTCAACCCCTTGTAGTAGTCTTGAACGACAGTTGTTGGCGACAAGTCACAGACCCGCTCGGTCCGCATACACCTGATTCGATACAATACTTTAGCCTTTACAAAGGCTAAGTATACAGATTCGTTACATAGTATTAAATTTAATTTATTCAGTCAGTTTATATTGCTTCACCGTCAGGATATTATTTTTACATTTCATATTTCAATAAATCTCAGTTTTCTCACATGTGAATTTTTATTCTTCGCCCTTTTTTTAATTTACTCAAATCCGCGGTACGCCGTGACACCAACCACATATTTTAATGGGATTTCTTGATCTGAAAAGCACATAGGCGATAGTAAAATGGGTACTTTCGCTTTTAGGTCGACGACTACTGAAAATTCAGATATTTAAATCTTCAATGTGTTTTAATTTTAAAATTTACTTCGGCATGGAAGCACATTCACACAAATAAGAGAAAAACACCAAAAGAGAGAATCTGTAGAAAATGCTTTTAAAGTATTTAATATTCGTTTTTAATGTAAAATTTATTTACAAAATAAATTTATTAAATTGGCTTAAAATGGTATAGCTTTTAGTATTTGTTTTAGTTATTTATATTATTACAAAAAAAGCATATCGAAGACTAAAACTATGGGAAGCACCCGGATTTGAGTCTAGAAACACTTGAACCACTTGTACAATACCGATAAAAGTGGACTCATGCTTAAATGTTGACCTATGCTGATAATTCCCGGGCCTCAGATACCATTACGATAGGGATTAGCGCCCGACCGCTCCACCGGAATGGCCCCGTCCACTCTGAGTGTGTAAGGGCCTCAAAATGTATCCGAAAATAACATTTTGTACTTATTCTTTTCATTTTACTACTTTCAGATGGCTTGATGCAAGTATTTGTTCAGCTTTGGGTTTGTCTATTGAGTTTGGGAAGAGTCTTGTGTGTCTCCATTCATTCCGTGTTGTGTTATCACCGAAGGGCCCATCCATATGTTGATGTCTCAATAACGTGTGATCCCAAGGCCGGTACTTGCGAGTGAAACCGTTCCGTCAGCCACCGTGACCTTTGAGCTAGTCAAGACCGGATCGGCACCATCATATTATTGCCTGGCCCCATTCCTCTTCAACAGTTGGTCAGGTCTAGGTCAGCGATCCTCGAGAACGAAAGGGTCAAGCTTTTCGGGAGGTTCGCTTAAATTTTCTGATTAAGTGGAACCGTTGCTCTAAAACAAGATTAGTATAGGCCTACAAAGTAAAAAGTTGTGTTACGACTTCTTCAAAATGAAATTCAAATTCTTCTTTTTTTACTAAAATAATATATCCTATGGTCATGATTCCTATCATACTGTATTTTTAATTTATTCGTATAAAACAAACAATTGTTTTGGTTTGAAACTGTTGTATTATTTGGTTATGTCCTTTCTATTAAGTTTTTCGAGTTGAACGGCAATGTAATTAACCTATTTAAGAAATGGTAGAAACCCTGCATTCTCTGTTTGTAACTAATTTTTTGATTAATTTTTCCTATGTTTGGTATAAATAGAAAACATATATTAAGGGTGATTTCCAATAATTTTTTAGTAATTATGATTAAATTAACACTTATAAAGCCACAGAATAGAATACATACTTATTTTCATCATTTTACATGATCATGGTCTCGCTAATTATTACAAGAACCTATCAAAATGTCCGCAAGTAAGAAACAATGAGTGACGATTACTTCAGATGTCCGACCACGTATATCATTGACGCAATAATTATCTTTCAGTAGTCATAATTCCTGTTCAAGTTTTCTTATTACTGCGTATGGATTACCAACCCTATTATTCTCCTCTTCAATAGAAATTGTAGTTTTTAGCATGATTATTTACAACACAAATTCAGGCCGGTTTTCTCGAATGTAGCATATACTTTTAGCAAATTCGGCAAGATACACAGTACAAGCATTTCTTGGTTTGTATTTCACAAAGTCGCAGGGACGTCCTTGTTTTTATCGTGAATCAGGAAAACCCATACTTAAGCTAACTAAATTATTTCAGCTGTATGATATTTACCCTTTATTTCGTTCGTGATTGTGCCGCTATAACATTAGCAAGATTTATTTCTCACGTTTTTACCTTAACAATCGTCAAAAAGGTAGTCCAGTCGCAAACACTTTATAGACGGTATATAGAAAGGCTATTATAATAAATACAAGTAATAACGAAATTTAGTGAAAAGAGATAGTTAGTTTAATACATCTCAAGTGACGAGAAGTTATAGTCTACTTTCGACAAATGTTTGACGTGAGTTATTGGATGAGTTTTCCAATCTCGAGTATAGTTCGGATTTGGTGGATCGTGTGTGAAGATTTTAAGGGATTTCTCGTTTTCCAGATGTATAAAGGGGGAACACATTAGCTCCGCTCCGCTCGGGCCCGTTCTGTTCGTCTCGCACCGCACGGATGCACCCACATTTGATTTGTACTGTTTAAAAATGACGCATAACCAATCACATCAGAACGCCTTGATGTAACCACTACAACCAACCCGCACCGCTCCGCTCGTCTCCACGCCGGTCTGTTTTAACTACTTTTATTGATATACAACAATGTCTTAAAATTGGCGAATTTCTTGTTGCAACAATACGGCCGCCCGTCTCCACACCGGCCCGGCCAATTTAAACTACTCATGTTAATATAAAGCAATTATTTAAATTGATCGAATTCGACAGTTGTCAGACTGTAAACTATGTAACATGTTAGTGTAATCCTATTTCAGCTTTTAAATAAAAAAAGAAACTTTTATCCTAATTTGGGGGAACCGGGTTGTTGAATATGATTTTCTCAACATTCCATTTCATAAAACAATGAAACAATAGAGAGAATTTGGCGAATACATTTTCATTCTGAAAATAGGACATTTCAACTCCTGAAGAATATTTACAATGTGTAAGGAAGTTAGTCTGCTTTCTGATTCATAAAACTTCTTACATCCAGGCTTTTTTCTATTATTAGAAAATCTGAACTAATTTTAAACTAAGGACTAATTTTAAATCCGAATAGCGTGATTCTCGGCCTTTTATTTGTGGTCTGCCCTGAATTACCTATTCAACCTCAGGTTCCATCCCGTCAGTACCGAGCACCTCCTCCAAGTTTTTGCACGTGTTTTGATAATACCTATTTCAATTTCCATGCTTTGAATCATCATTGGAATAATTATTTTTTTAGGAAATACCGTATATTACACAAGTACGATAATTGTTTTGTAGGACTTACAAAGTTACGTTTTTTTATGGAAATATAATGCAACTCCTTTACCATTACATGCATTTTTAAAGGTTGGAAACATACAATTGGACAAGTAATCGCTGAATCTGTTAAAGAACCAGAAATTAGAATTGATGCTGGTTCTAATCTAATAATCAACTCTTGACCTACAAATAGTCGGAATATTTTTTTAGTTACTTTATATACGATTTAAACATGAACTCTGCTTTATGTCAGTGAAGGATGTTTCTTGTTCCTTTTGTTAAACTCACTTCTCGTCATGTATACCGGTACCAGGGTCGCTCACTTCTTGCGTACCCGCCACGGCTGGTAGTTCGCGCGTGCTTTACCGTAATAACCTTTTTCGAAAGCGATTAAGGTAATGTTATGTTTCCTACCCCTCAAAGCGCAGAATATTTGTTTGTTAAGGTGTGTACATTACATTTATGTATACATAACATTGTAGCTGGTTACGTTCTACTACATAATTAATTACCATAACATGTAACAAACTATAGTTGGAAGGAGAGTGCACGTAGTCCGCATTGCGACCAGGGCCGCTCGATGATGCCTTCTAACTGAGCCAAGTTTACCCCCACTAGGGGGGATTATCCTACATAGTACTGGTTTGGTTGTTGTTTTATTAATCAGTTGTGTGGAGACATTAAATATGTATGTTAGTAATCATAAAACAACAGGGGGACACTGTCACCCTCGCCTTTGGACTCGGCATGTGACTTGACTACAAATATTAGTAGTTAAGCTGTAATATGTAAAAGCCATTCCAACAGTTGTTACAAGTTTATAAACATTATTATTTACTTTTAAACAATTGTTACTTTTTGGCTAATTTAAAAAAAATCTTCGTGTTATTCTTATGGCCGAATTCGTACTTTGAGGGCTTACCTTGCCATTCAGAGAAAAAAACCTTGAACAATGAAGACCTCATTGCACAGCTACGAATAGGAGCAAATCTTTTGACTTCTCAATCGTTAAAATTGATCAAGAAATATGGGATGAGTTGCGTTAACAAAAAAACTGCTTCACGTATTATACGTGTTTCTGAATCTTTGTAAGAAACGGAAGATTATCTTTTTAAATTTAGAATCAAATTGGTATACGGCTCACTTTCCTGAATTGTAAGAAAAGTATGAGCACTGAGACTGACGTTATATTAGATTGATAACAAAAATTAACTTTTTGTTTGATTTTCATTTTTTAAGCAAATTTTCACTATGATATAATAATAAAGTTAGGTTCGTCGGAATATAATGTTTGGATGGAACCGAACAGTTCCGAAAAAGCTTAAACGTGTGAAATCTCTTTCGGGGTCGGGAGATGTCTACATGAGTGTTTGAACAATGATATTCAGTGTTCAGGCACTGTTGTACAGTTGAGTATCAGAGTAGAGTTAGTCACCATCAGTGTTATGGTCAACTTCTCCAATAAACTAAGTGTGTTGGAGCAGATAAAAAAGAAATAGAGGTTGTATAGAGATTACAACTAATGTATATTTTTATATATTTGTAGTAATAATTACTATGTTTATCTTTGTGGATGGGGGAGTATAAAGAGAGGGACTTACAAGGATAAATAACTACTCGTCACACATTTAGTGCACTATTGAATGCGATCTCTGTTTCTTTTTTCTCTGAGGTGAAGGGAAGGAACAAGTAATCACACTAGTAGTTTGTCGCACAGCATTATTAAATTTATAGTGAGCTCGTATAACAACTAATTTTTTTTTATTGCCTTGGTGCTCCTGCCATCCATGGCTGAATTATTTGTTGTGTAAGACAGCCAGTGACATGAATATCTACTTAAATTTTTTTTAATCGACCACATATAAAGTAAACTTCATAAAGCTGTGTGTATTTTTTCTGCCATTACTGTATTGTGAATCGTCTTTGACCCCTTTGGCTGTAGTTAAATTAGTAATACTCATACATATATCATACATTTTGTATTTTTTCCTTTGCTTGATTTTGCCGAAATGATTAAAACACCAATGGTATTTGTTACTACTCAAGTCGGTTCACTGCACAGCCTTGACCCATTTAGTGTGGTTGGCAACAAGCAGTGCCAAACTTGGGACTCTACACTTTGCTATATTAAAACACCAATGGTATTTGTTACTACTCAAGTCGGTTCACTGCACAGCCTTGACCCATTTAGTGTGGTTGGCAACAAGCAGTGCCAAACTTGGGACTCTACACTTTGCTATATTAAAACACCAATGGTATTTGTTACTACTCAAGTCGGTTCACTGCACAGCCTTGACCCATTTAGTGTGGTTGGCAACAAGCAGTGCCAAACTTGGGACTCTACACTTTGCTATATTAAAACACCAATGGTATTTGTTACTACTCAAGTCGGTTCACTGCACAGCCTTGACCCATTTAGTGTGGTTGGCAACAAGCAGTGCCAAACTTGGGACTCTACACTTTGCTATATTAAAACACCAATGGTATTTGTTACTACTCAAGTCGGTTCACTGCACAGCCTTGACCCATTTAGTGTGGTTGGCAACAAGCAGTGCCAAACTTGGGACTCTACACTTTGCTATATTAAAACACCAATGGTATTTGTTACTACTCAAGTCGGTTCACTGCACAGCCTTGACCCATTTAGTGTGGTTGGCAACAAGCAGTGCCAAACTTGGGACTCTACACTTTGCTATATTAAAACACCAATGGTATTTGTTACTACTCAAGTCGGTTCACTGCACAGCCTTGACCCATTTAGTGTGGTTGGCAACAAGCAGTGCCAAACTTGGGACTCTACACTTTGCTATATTAAAACACCAATGGTATTTGTTACTACTCAAGTCGGTTCACTGCACAGCCTTGACCCATTTAGTGTGGTTGGCAACAAGCAGTGCCAAACTTGGGACTCTACACTTTGCTATATTAAAACACCAATGGTATTTGTTACTACTCAAGTCGGTTCACTGCACAGCCTTGACCCATTTAGTGTGGTTGGCAACAAGCAGTGCCAAACTTGGGACTCTACACTTTGCTATATTAAAACACCAATGGTATTTGTTACTACTCAAGTCGGTTCACTGCACAGCCTTGACCCATTTAGTGTGGTTGGCAACAAGCAGTGCCAAACTTGGGACTCTACACTTTGCTATATTAAAACACCAATGGTATTTGTTACTACTCAAGTCGGTTCACTGCACAGCCTTGACCCATTTAGTGTGGTTGGCAACAATCAGTGCCAAACTTGAGACTCTCTACACTTTGCTATATTACTTGGGTCTAATTAAGTACATTGAGGAGATGTATGCAGCCAGTTTCCAGAAGTTTTATTGTTTTTAACCATGTAGGCCTACACTCTGCTTAACACATATTAGTATAACACCTACTTTTAGTACATCGAATTATAACGGTGGGGTCCACCAGACCCCAATTAATAATTTTTAAAACATATTAGTTTTTGGTTTTTTTTAATTATGTGTTTATTATTTATTTGGTTTTTCTCTAAGTTCTCTAAATACTAATGTGCCTAAGCTCAATACATTATATAGTAATATAAGATTGAAAAAATTCATTTTTCTAACAATTAAAGTATGTTTCCCAACATTCATCAATTTAATAAATGATTTAGTAAAAATTTAATTAACAAAACATATACATTTGCAATGAGGAAAGACTGTTTTGAAAATCACAACACGATACAATAATAAATAAAGATGCAACAAAGCTTTGCTTCACAGCCACAAGTACTATTCTCACCGAAATAGTAAGATAAATGGCACACGTAAGTATAACACTGGGATCCACAAGACCCCACTATAACTTCTTATATTTATTATAAAAACTTACTTCGTTTAAAAAAATCACTGAATCATTGCAAAATATTAATAAAAGATTAAACTACATTTACATGGGTGCTAAGAATGAATACAAGAATGTTTAATCAAAAAATTTGAATTTTTTTTTCATTAATAGATTTTTTGGGATCCAATGGACCCCAGTGTTATACTAAAAGGTTACTATCCTAATACGGGCACACGGCAGCAAATGTGTTATAACAACAATTAATTGCAGCAGTGTATGCCATTCTCTAACTAAAACATTGATTTAATATTATTGGATAAGGTAAATTACTTACTAATACGTTACGTATAAACGTTGATGAATAGTGTTTTTATTATTGTTATTAAACAGCAGAGAAATATATATATAAATAATTGTTAACTTGGTTTGCCAATGTCTTCTGTT
Organism: Stictocephala bisonia; assembly: GCA_035578905.1. NCBI lineage: Eukaryota > Metazoa > Arthropoda > Insecta > Hemiptera > Membracidae > Stictocephala > Stictocephala bisonia. The sequence goes on from JAQJVL010000329.1 coordinate 456,153, forward strand.
TAAATTATTTTTTGTTAATTTTGAACCGTACATACATAATATGGGTTTTATCCATAATATCAGAGGACTTATATAATAAAAAAATTGGATTCCCAAATGTTCCAAAATGATGAAGATATTTTCCTAGGCAATCATGTTTTAGGCAGAAAGCAGCAACAGCATTTTTCCCCTAGCAATTGTCCAACATTTTATTTTTGGGTAACTATGCTCTTTCTAGACGCCTCTGGAAATACGATTTCTTGTCAAAAAAGTTGTGAAATATGACTTAATTTCCCTTGAGGAGTTTGATTTCAATCGCGGAAAGATCGTTTTTTACCGAACAATCGAAAATCTACTTTTTTCTGGTAGTGAAAAAAACAACTTGCTTAAGATTTGTTATTTTTCAAAAAAATTATTTATAATTTGCATATTTTTTATTCTGAACACGTATATATAATTGGAGTTTCAGTGAAATTATTTTGTCAGTCGAAAATACACTTTTTACTTACCAGACCAAACAAAATCTAACTTGTCTATTTCCTCATTAAAAATTCGTTATTTGTGTTAGAATCGGGTGCCCGGCCTCTGCGGGAAGACCATAGTTCTATGCGGACCAGGGCCTCAATAGAACTATTTACTGTTCTCCTTTCACGTGCGGGAATAAACTTTTTTTTTTTTGTGGTTAGTCATATTCATGTTTTTTGTGGGTTGCCATTGTGTATATGGCTACCATAAGCGATTTGCTGTGAAAGTAGTTTTTCCACGATATCTCGAGAAATAATTGCCGTAGACCAAAATAGTTTTCAAATCCTAGTCCTACATGAAATAATTAAAAAAGATTAAAAAGTAACGAAAGTAACATTTTCAACGGTTTAGATTCTATGTATAAAACGTGATTTCCACGGGATAAATAGCGTTCTCCCTGAAAATATTGACCTAATTCTTCCCACTAGTCAAGATTGGTGAGACGTCTAGAAACTGTATGAATACCATTTTTTATTTAATTTTGTAAGATACCCTACCCTAATTAGAGTTGTTTTTATAAATTTTTTTTTCTTTATAGAAGAAATTAGATTTGTTTTATTGGCCGGGGAGATTGGCTGTAGCTCTTTGTTTAGTTGGTTTGTCAGCTAATTCATTTCCTTCTTTTTACAATTTGAAGGAATAAATGATGTTGGAAAAAACATTCTTACAGTGTTCTAAGAAGACTATAAAAGAAAAAAGGGTTGAAGGATCTCTCGTCGGCTGAAGAGTACGAGGAGGTTTTTGTAAGATCTGAGTACTTGTTAGGATACACGGATAAGGGTGACAATAGCTGTGCTTAGCTGTCGAGTGTGCTGAAGGATCTCTCGTAGGCTGAAGAGTACGAGGAGGTTTTTGTAAGAGCTGAGTACTTGTTAGGAAACACGGATAAGGGTGACAATAGCTGTGCTTAGCTGTCGAGTGTGCTGAAGGATCTCTCGTCGGCTGAAGAGTACGAGGAGGTTTTTGTAAGATCTGAGTACTTGTTGGGAAACATGGAAAAGGGTGACAATAGCTGTGCTTAGCTGTCGAGTGTGCTCTCAGGCAAAGCCTCAGTCAAAACATACTGTCAAAGGGTTGAAGGATCTCTCGTAGGCTGAAGAGTACGAGGAGGTTTTTGTAAGAGCTGAGTACTTGTTGGGAAACATGGATAAGGGTGACAATACCTGTGCTTAGCTGTCGAGTGTGCTCTCAGGCAAAGCCTCTGTCAAAACACACTGTCACTGTGCACACGCATTTAATCACAACATTCCGACTTATGTTGATACATCTCATGTATTTAAATCAAGTTGTTTTTGTAATGTATTATTGTAAAAATGTATTATAATTTTATAAAAAAAACGCTTCCTGTTAGAATTATTAAGCGATTCCTTCTCTAGTTAAACTAATTATTAAGATAGTCCTTTTGCACACGCATTTAATCACAACATTCCGACTTATGTTGATACATCTCATGTATTTAAATCAAGTTGTTTTTGTAATGTATTATTGTAAAAATGTATTATAATTTTATAAAAAAACGCTTCCTGTTAGAATTACTAAGCGATTCCTTCTCTAGTTAAACTAATTATTAAGATAGTCCTTTTGTTGATGGATCGTCAGACAAAAGTAAACCTATTGTTTTAGCTAAGGTAGGGACTAGTTTTAGCCATAAGCTAGTAAGGGCTATGGTTATTTTATGCTTATTTTTTTATGTATTTTAAACATAAACATACAAAAATATATCATTATATTGTAGAGTTTTATTCAAACAATACACAATAACCACAGAACAGAGAAAAAGGAATCAGAGGTCGGTTTCTTATGGCCGTAGCAAACGTCTCACTAACAGCTATAAATAGTTTACAACTAATGTACATCTTTCTACGTCTGTAGTAATAATTAATATGTTTATCCTGGAAGGTTTGGATGGGACTGACAAGGTGCTGGCTCTGCCATCGCATGGCAAACTGGGGAAATTACTCAACACACATTCAGCGCATTATTGGACGCAGTAACTCCGGTCATTTCTTCTGTATGCAATAACACAAGCATAGGAATGAAAATACGCGAAAGATTATGTTCGTGTTTATAACAGTGTTTCAGCAACTATATGTTAAAGCTGTTAGTTTGTATAATTTAGATTAACTTAGATCTTACTTTATATTTGTTGGTAATTTTTTTTAACTTTGAACTAAGTAATATGAATTTTAGTTTCGCAAACCTAGTGCCTATTTAATTTCCTCCTTGCATAATTAGGATTTTTAAAGAAAATGAAAGTTGAACCCCCCCCCCCCCCCGAGTAGTGAAAGTAAAATGGTGTATTGTTAATTCTACGCCAATCAAGTCGGGTGACTATTACTATATCAAACATAAACTTTTAATTACGCATCGAACGCAGTAATTGTAGGCTATCTCAAGCATTGTACTAGATATTAAATTCACGATTAAATTTTTGTTTCTGTTTAACAAATCGAATATAGTTTAGCGAAAAATTAACTCCGGATATAACTTGTTTACTTATTAAACTAATGAAAATGTTACTCGCTCTAGCCTCTCTGATTAATGGCTGTTAAAGTATGGCTGATTAACAGTACCGTAAAAGTGGGTTACTTTGTCCCACTTTTGCAAAATATCTTGTTTAAAGTTATGCTGTAAAAACACATATAATAGATTTTGACATTTGAAGATAGTGTTTGTATACCTGAAACCTTTCTCTAAAATACTGTTATATGCAAAGTTCACTTATTCTTGTAGGCTTATAAAATTTATAAACTTTTATTTTGGGCTAAAGTTGCCCCTGGGTTAGGGTAACTTTTTCCCACACTTTAAATTTCTATCTTATAATATAGATAAACACAACTGGAGCAAAGTAACACCCTGGTTTTGATAAATAAAGTTCTCTCATATCAGTATAAACATACAAACTTTAATTTTTATTATTAAAATTTATATTTACTGGTAAAAATATATATTTTATCAAAAAACTAACTAAAATTTTGCTGATTCTAAATTTTTCAGAAATAAACAGTCTTAGAACTCTCTCTGACAATGATTTAGGTATAGTAAGATGTCTATGTTGGCATATTTACAGAAAAAAGTCCTCTTTTCAATAATTTTGGTGGTTTGATTACTTGGACTATGTCAGACCATTTGTAGAAAAGCATGTCTTTTTCCGTTGGCCACTTCCAATATCTTGGTGTAGGCTGCATGCAATCTACAATAGCACCCGTTTCTAATTTACTCATAACAAGTCCAGGAAACCGTTTTCCATTCCAAATAACTACTACAAAATTTCCTTCTTCTATAACATTCTGTAGAGGTTGGGATTGCTCAGTTGTATTTAGAGTTGTACCGGTACCAGTAGTCAATTGCTCATTTCCCTCAACAGTGTCTTTAGGATTATTGCTTGAACCAGAACTGACTGGTATTGGCTCAAGCATTTTCCGTGGGCGTCTTTTTGTGTGTTGTGATATTGTATACACTTCTTCATCTGAAGTGAATACTAAATCACTGTGACCAGATGAAACGATACTGTAGGCGTCATAATCTTCATCAGATGACAGTATTCCCTCGTGTTTTTTCTTTGTCTTCTGCCCTTTTTTGCTTTTTTTCCCACTATCTTTCTTTGTTTTTTCTACTTGTGGTGAGACGAGGTCTTGTTCACAAATACTTTGGCCAGCAGGTACATTTAATTTCTTTTTCTTGCTGCTTCGTGGCTTTACAACTTCACTCCTTTTCTGTTCTAGGTGAGACAAAAAGGAATCTCCAACAAGTTGTAGATCAACTGCTGTTGTTTTTGATGGTAGGCGTTTAATTATTTCTTCTTTATTGAGTGGGCAAATGCCGGCTTTTCTAAACCCAGATATTATGTTAGAAGCAGTGTTGTCTTCAAGGGAATCTAACACTTTTTTTAAGAGCCTGGGAAACAAGTCTTTGGGCAAAGTTGCAACAGTTTTGCCACTTTCAGTTTGTTTCCACTGTTCGATAGTTTGCTTCCATTTATACTTTAAGGGCCGAAAATAAGCCACATCTAGAGGTTGTGTTATATGGCTAGAATTAGGTGGTAAGCACACAAAACTTATATTATTCTCTTCACACATTCGCAGAACGTTGACACTCAAATGAGAAGTTAGGTTATCCCGATTACAACTTTTTTCCCATCCTTCTTTTTTAATTCTGGAAGAAGATGCGACGAAAACCATTCCTCGAATGTTGGCAAGTCAATCCATCCATGTCGAGTCCTATTATATCTAGTCCCAACAGGCCCACCTTCTGTCCACGTATTCCATAGATGTTCCGCCTTGTATATAACATAAGGTGGTACTGTAGTGGCTCTCCAGCTGCATTTGCACAGAACATGACTGTTGTGCTTGATTTTGTAGAGTTCATTACCCGCTCAGGGTATTTACAACCTCTACGGCAAATTACTTTTTTACGTCCAGGGTCGTCACTCATATTTGTTTCGTCGTAGTTATAGATATTGCTTGGTGGTACCAGTCCATCATCAATCAAAACATGTTCTAGGTTTGTTATGTAATCAGTTATTGTCTCATCAGTTACTGCGGCACGTGCCCTTTTGATGTTTGAAGCAAACCTCTTTGTTAGTATTGGAAGTCTTCTTAAAAAACATTTTGCCCAATCACGTCCTGGCAAATTATCTTTAAATTGCCTAACTATTTTACCTTGCCTATTTAGATAAGCTTTTGCGATAAAACGTAGATCTAGTTCATCAATTGGAAAGCCATATTCGCTAAGTTTATCCACATGGCTGGCAAACGCTTGTTCCTCTTCCGTAGTAAAAACACTTGGATGACCAGGTGACGAGCTGTGCAAGTTTTTTAATTTATTTTTGATGGTGCTTCGGCAGATCTTAAAATGGGCTTCAGCTTGACGTTGACTCATTTCTCCTGATCTTATAGCTTCTAAGCATTCATTCAGTTTTTCTTCCGTATAATCCTGGTATTTTCTGCTTCCAGGTTGCCTCTTGTATTTAGATGGCATATCTGGAATAAACATATAGTGTTGGTAACTTATATATTTTATAATAACACAATAACAACAGTTTAAATGTTGTATTTGAATGATTTATTTAATGTTTTATTTTTCTTCACTACTCTAAGGGCTACTTTGGCCCACTTTTTATGTGGGACAAAGTAACCCTTGTGTGGGACAAAGTAACCCGGTTTTTTGGAGCTACCAACACCATCTGTTTACTTTTGCTAACAAACTAACATATTAAGTTTTAAACTAAAATCTATTATACATTCTTGATCAGGATGATATTTTCTTTGAAACTACGTACTTACCTAAGCCTGGATCTTTACTGGAGTTGTTGCACAGACAGAAGTTTGAACAAGGAAAAAACGTGTTTCTAACAAGGTTATGAAAACAGCACTGCTGCATTCTAGCGGCGCGAGATAGACCTATTTCGAGAGTGGCTTTGCTTGACTAGTGCTGCTACCTAGCGGAAATGCTAATTACTACAGAAACTTGAGGCGAATTGCCTACTGGATCCCAGATTGAATTGTTTTTTCCTTTTGGGACAAAGTAACACCCCAGGGCCAAAGTAACCCACTTTTACGGTACGTGTAAGTCTATTTTTCGATGCAAAATTGTAGGATTTAGATTTTGGCTACATAATTTCTAAAAATCAAAATACAGTTATAAAATTTCCAAAAAGAAGTAGGAAACTAAGGAAGAAAATGTTAAGATAAGGTGTTGAGATTGTATTCAGGTTGAACGAAAGTGACCAAGCCCAAATCGAGTTTTTTGCCCATGAGAGGTTAACCGCTTTCCTTTTTTTGTCCAATTCTGTTGGGTTTTCGGCTCAAGGCTGAGTGTTTTGGCAAACGTACTGCGTAGTTCCGTGAGTAGACGCGACCGTAGACATGGTAACAGCAGACCAATATAAATGATAGCCATCTACATATTCAATTCTAAAAGGATCATTTACTAAATGTTCTTGTCGTTCTTCAAACAGAAATAAAAAGAACTCCCATATAAAAAACAAGTCAATACCTCTTAATTATTTAATAGCTCCTTTTTACCATTATCAGACTTGCAATATTTTCAGAGTGAGAACTGACGGCGAAGCCCGCACTATCTTCCAAGAGTTATTTCTGTCCACTCCAGTTCGCATTCGGTTTAGAACACTCCTTTCCCTATGGAGCTTCAAACCACCGGCTGCAATCGTTGTATAGAAAATTAGATCCATTAGTCCCGTAAATAATGTGTTCGGACCCATTAGTTTTGGATTTTTTAACTGTTCGGATAATCGGTAATGATTTTTCAGATTCATAAAAATCATGAATAATAGGTTTTATTTACTATTAATTTTTTTATACATAATAGGTACTTATTTTTCTCTCTAGCTTAGTGCTATTTGACTATATTAATAATTAACATATTAATTTTCTAATACAATTTGTCGATATTTTGTTAAAATAAATAATTCATTTTAGTGTATTTATGTATAAATATCATTTTCATCTATACAAAGAATACGTAATCAATTCACCAACAAAAAGCAAAAAGCAAATACATCAGTAAAATAAATGTAAGAAAATATATAACTATGTAATATAACAGAAAAACAAATAAAACACAATAATTGCATAAAACGTATTTAGAACAACAACAAAAAATGAAATATGATAAATAACAGAATAAATAAACAGAAATTGTCAACTACCTAACAAAAATAAACAAATGTATAAGCAATTTAAAATAAATGTGCGATAGAAACATTTTTAAAAGGCTTTATAAACCTAAGAAAATGTTAATCTTACTATAGGACCAGGGGACACCCCTGCACGCTAGCGAAGACACTCTGCTACAGGCCCATATGTGGTTTCGGCCTGGGAATTCGTGAAAAAGCTCGGCTTACGGCCTCACTAGGCACTTGGTCTGTTCGGCCATGAATTTTGCTTTTTGGGACAGTGGAACCCATAAACATAGTCTTTTCAAAAAACGTGATCGCATATTAAGGATCAATTGAAGAATTCCTATAATTTTGCACCTCACTTATGTGTGTTATTTTAACATTACTCAATTTTAGGTTATTATTATTTTTTTTTTCTGGGGAGGTGGCAGAGCATAAAACATCTGTCTACTCAAAAATAGATTTAGGATATAAATACGCATAGTTTGATATGCCACTTGGCCGTTTTATTTGAGTACTACTCTTTTTTGCTTTTTGGAGAATTTTTATGGTTTTTAAGGCAGTGACCCCATAATAATTGCCTCTTTCAAAATATGATGGTATTTTGGACTCAGGAGAAAAATAGTTTTAATTTGATGCCCCGCTTGAGTGAATAACGCCAGTATTAAGACATTTGATATTTTAAAAAATTATAGATTTTGCCAATACCTCACATTTTTTAGTTTTTTAAACGGAAGCATTTGTTATACATACAAGCAAGTTTTGAAAATTGTACTCAAAAAAGCTTAGTCAAAAATCTACTTTTTGTAATTTTCCTTTAAAAATATGTATATTGTTTCCATTTTGGGTCCTAAAGAGGCCACCATATTGTGAATGAGTGAAATAAGTAAATGTTTGTGACATTTCCTGGAGGTTTCAGATCGAGAGCCTCAATTCAAGTGTACACATAATGGGGGTGGGATGTCGGGAAGTTCACGGAACAAAACTGATGTGTGTATTAGGTATATCTTATTCTCTCCCTCCAGAATCAAATATCTGTAAGCCATATTTAACAAGCGTATCGAAATATTGCGGGCTTAAATTGTTGTCCTTTTCAGTCCTTAAATGAACTTTAATGTTGAGTTATTCGCACGCTCGATCTCGATCGATCTCGGAACGCCAATATTATGATATAATTTCCATAATGTCATAATAATGGGAATTATGAAATTATAACTGTTTAAAAAGTATCAAAAACAAATCTCCATAACTAGACATCAATAAAAATACAGGGTGAAATAGTATCAGTCTTATTTTTTCGGTATTTTACGGAACAAAATATACTATTGTAGTTGTTTTTCCCCTCATTAATTTACGAGTGTCGGAGCGTGTTGTAGGTATTTAGTGTAACTTGCACCTCCCATCTAATTAGGTAATTGTGTCTGCCCACTTCCCCTTTAACCGGATAAGTACATCGAACCATTCAACACATTTCAAAAACATTTCGTGAAAGTATTTTTGGGAAAAAGCGATGAGAATGCTTAGACAAAACGTGTCAGGCGTTAATTTTTTAAAGAACGTGTTTATTTGATAAAATTGCCTTTAGATATGGAGTTTCCTTACAACAAAACCACCGTATTGATTCCGTTGATAAAACAGATAGGAGTTTGTAAACTGAGTAGCTTTGCCGTCCGAGTCTATTACATATTGGCCTTACAGTAAGGGAGAGCGTGGTGAATGGTCAACACTTTCGTCAGTCTGTGCAGAAATCAATCAGCTGGACAAAGACTGTATTGTGAGACGAAATTGTGTACGTGTTGGCGCAACGCGCTGGCGGTTGGTTATCGAAATATACCTTAAACCTTTGGTTTTATACCACAGGGTTCCCCCAAGACCGGCGCTCGGTTTATTGTCGTTTTACAACCTATAATAGTTTGCAGTTGTTTATAACCACATAAACTTTATAATCATCATGTTGTATCGTTGCGTCTCCACCCACAACCCATTGGGCGGGGAAACGAACATTTATAATTAAAACTATATATTAAATAAATAAAAAAGTAAGTAATAACCAAGATCAATTAAATATCAAAGTACTATACTTAAGAAATAATAGTGCTTAGCTTATATTTCTCAGTATCAATTGTACGGTAGCTTGTAGGTTTCTAGAATATGTTGTTTTAAATTCGAATCTGTTCTTCAAGGCAGTAGCTAAAGTAGTTTAAGAAAACGTGACTGTTCCGCAAAGGAAGTGATAACTTACATTGTTTTCTTGTATTTAATTAACACAAATAACATTAATGATACACGCTAAAAGCACCACGTGCCAAAGTAGAGCTAAGCATGTCAGTAAAAACTATGATTAAAGATGAGCGTTTATATTTAGGAAACAGTGTTGGTTTCCTAGATAGAGATACCATTATCTATATACGTGTTTGAAAGGGCGAGTGGGCCAGTGAGTTCAGGTCGGCCCTGACCAGTACCACTGTACGTGTCTAGGAGGGCGGGTTGGCTAGTATCACTGCATGTTACCACACTAGCCTAAACTATATAAAACATATGGTAACTATATTGATGACAGCACTTCCTCTGAACCAGATACATGACACTTTTCAACTTGTCTTAACAACACAGTAGCATGATAACTGCCTGAGTATAATATACTGATGGAACAATTAGTGAGTGAGCGCAGCAGTGTTTTAACTAACAATTAGTGAGTGCGCGCGGCAGTGTTGTAACTAATTATTAATGAGTGCGTGCGGCAGTGTTGTAACTAATTATTAATGAGTGCGTGCGGCAGTGTTGTAACTAATTATTAATGAGTGCGTGCGGCAGTGTTGTAACTAACAATTAATCATGTATCTCTAAAATTTAATTACGGGTAATGTAATTATGTTTTACAGGAGGTTTCATTTAGGTTATATTTAACCTAGGAAAAGTGTTGGCATCCGAATGTGTGTAATAGAGCGATATGATTTGACGGTAGTGAGACTATCAACATGGATCAGAATCCTTATTCATAATAATTCCTTCACTTCCAGACAAACGTCAGCTGTCACAGAGGAGAAAGAAACAGAGGTCGCATCCAGTTGTGCACTGAATGTGTGTCGAGTTTCTCCAGTTTACCATGCGATGTCAAGGCCAGCACCTTGTCACTCCCTCCTTTATTTCCCCAAAATACTCAAGGATAAACGTAGTAATTATTACTACAGATGTAAAAAGATGTACATTAGTTGTAATCTACTGTATATATATTAATGCCACTGAGGCGGTCCGTTCACTGGCGACCTCTGTGGTAAGTGCACACCTTGCCCTGGTCAGTTGGCCGAGCATTACTACTGAAGTAGTGTGTTCAGTTGACAGAGCTTGTCGCGAACACTGGACACAGACCAGATACGTTGGTTGAAGTGACCTATGATCTGTGCGATGTATTCAGAACTGCAGAGCTCTCCTTGGCTCCTATGATGTTTGTAACTACGCGACGTGAGTACAGTCTTACGGTAAGGCTTATCCTGTCATCTATGTTTACAATGACCCCTCTACTTCTCCACTTACCAGCCAGCTTAATTGGAAGGCACTCTACTAACGAATGCCAACAAATCTTTTTATTGATTCTGATTTCAAATATAAAAAAAGAAAAACTTTCTAAGATATGGAGGGCAAATTAAAAGTTATGATCCTGCACGACTTGTGCAGGTGGTTATTGCTACAATGACGGTGTGTTATGTTTATTCAGGGTGTTTCAACTTTCGTTACAATTTTGGGATATTGTTCCATAGACCAAAGGGAGCCAAAAATTATATTTAAGTAGTGTTATTGCCTGTCTGTCTATACGTGTTTTTCTTAAATAACTATATTTTTGTAAAAACTTAACTAAATTCAACCAAACTTCATAAACGTATTTGATGTAATTATATCAAATAATACAACAAATTTGGTTAAATTTGTCCTTAGTTTGAAAATGGCGGCCGTTTAATATATTTAAATTTAAATAACTAAAAAAATATTAATTGTATTAAAATAGTACTAAAATAGCATTTTTTAGAATATTTTAATACAAATTAAACGGTGTGTTAGGTTTTAAAATCGAATATAAAATAACTGAATTATTGCAAGTTTAGTTGACCATGCATTTTGTTACAAGGTTCTGTAGGCTCTCAGAACATGCACAGTCGAAATAAACTTTCAATAATTCAGTTATTCGATATTCGATTTAAAAACCTAATATACCGTTTAATTTGTATTAAAATATTATAAGAAAAGTTAATTTAGTACGATTTTAATAAAATTTATACTTTTTTAGTTATTTAAATTTAAATATATTAAACGACCGCCATTTTGAAACTAAGAGGACAAATTTAACTAAACTTGTTTTAATTATTAGATATAATTATATTAAGTACGTTTCTGAAGTTTGGTTAAATTTATTTGAGTTTTTACAAAAATATAGCTATTTAAGTAAAAAACACGTATAGTCAGACGGACAATAAACGAAAAGAGATAGACCATTACTTACATATAATTTTTTGCTCCTTTTGGTCTATGGAACAATATCCCAAAGTTTGTAACGAGATTTTTGAAACGCTCTGTATATTGTTCATAAATGTAAAGTTTAATACGTTAGTTGGAATTTGAAAATTATCAATGCTACATGTAACACAAATAAATTACATTTAAAAAATAGTAATTCATTTTATTTGGGTGGAAACTAGCGGATACATTCTTTGACAGTAAAGTAAGGCGAGTTTCATTTTCTTGTTTCTAAATTTTATTTTGATAAGTTTAAAACGTGTCCAATTTTCCATTTGTTAGGGTTGCTAACACCTGATGTAAACCTATTTACCAAGGATTCGGGAGTTGCAGGGGCTCAGTCTTTGTCCAAAACGTCTGTCCAATTTTCCCTTCAAACATTGGCCAAGGAACGTAGTTTTTCATGCAATGTGCGTTCTATACCGAAGAGGAAAGTCGTTGTCCGATTGCGTACATCAGTAGTAACAGTGAAATGAAAATTGTCTTTATTAGGCGGAGTTAGGACTATTAAGTCCTCTCTTCCACTAAACCTTAAACAGTGGTGATGTAATTGTGAGTTAATTATCGATATTTTCTATGAATACGATTAATATATCGTCACAACGTCTCTGACTCTGCGATCATTTGTTACACGTGGACGATCGTCAGGCGTTTTTTGTGTGGCATTTGTGTTTCAAGTTTACCTATTTTGTATGATGTAATATAAGCTGTATCGACATTTTACTTTCTCCCATATGCGTTAACATAAAGTATTGTGATCGTCCAAAAATATTTTTTTACAAGTTGGTCTAAAAGTTCAATTAGAGTCCCCTGAACCCAAGAAAATAGTTTTTTTTTTTTAAAGTTGATGTCTGTCCGTATGTGTGTATTTGCACTTCACAGGAGACCAAACGGATGTATCTCCTAACCAATTTTTCACTTTATTAAAATTTTATATTTTTATGCGCATAAAATATTAAAAAATGTAATTTTCTCAAAAACAGCTTAAACGATTTTGATTGAATTTTCAGGACAAATGTGAATTGAATTTCAGATATTTTAGTAAAAACTGCAAGTCTCTAACTTGACTAGTTTTTTAGTTATGGCAAAAACATATTTATGAATCAAACTGTTAATTTTCAAAGTTTTAATTTTTTGTGTTTAATGTGGAGGAAAGTTTGTGCCAATTCTTTGGAACAATTTATTTAACTTTATTTTGACAAAGCATTTTATTTCCATGTCGAGGTTGTTGTTTGTAATGCCAATGTGTGAATTAAGTATCTTTGCTATGTTTTATATATTTGTGATTTTTTTATTTATTTATTTTTTTTTTTACCAGATTTAGATATGTATTTAATCACTTGTAAAAAAATGCGTTGTTGAATCGCATTAAAATGCTGACAATTTTTTCTTCACCTCTTAAAATTGTAATGATTTATATATTTCAAAATTAAAGTTTAAATGTTTGCTTTCAGTTTCCTGAATTTCGTAAAGTATATCGGAATGAATCTATATTTATAAAAGAGGATGTTTGTATATATATATATATGTTTGAAGTTTATGCGCTGCCAAACCATCCAACCGATCGCCATGAAACTTCAGGATGTTGTCCTGTATACTCCGGAGATGGTTTCTGTGAAGTTTGATGCAGATCCGTTCACAGAGTCCCGCCTCACGGGCTCCTAAAGATCCCATGTTATTCAAATGGAGAATCTGAATTGTTTACAAAAAACATATGACTGTGTGGTTTAATGTAGTTTCATATGCCATAAGCAGATTGAAGTTCTCACAACAACAGTACTGTATATGTTTTGATTTATTGTAGTTCTACATTTCACCTTGAGAGTGTAGCACACACTACTTTACTTGATCAGGTGATCTGTATTTGGTGTTAACCTTTACAAACCTTTACCATAACCAAAAAACCTTTACATTTATACACCAAATAAGAAGACCAAAAATATTGTTTACCTTCTTGCACTCATTTAATAAATAATGGTTTTTCTATAATTCTTTTTATTGCTTTATTTTGGTATGTCAATGAAAAATGAAAGGCGAGACAACGTCCGCCGGGTTCAGCTAGTAGTCCAGTATATGAACTGTTGGACTCACTTAACAACAGTATATGTGACAGTGGTTGTTTACTGTTACAGACGCTGATCAACACGGCATACTGCACACTGATCCTGCTGGGCAAGTTCGTACAGCGGCTAGTGTTCGGGGAACTGCGTGTCTCCGAGCAGCAACACCTTAAAGACAAGTTCTGGAACTTCGTATTCTACAAGTTCATCTTTGTGTTCGGAGTCATCAATGTGCAGTACATGGACGAGGTGGTCATGTGGTGTGCCTGGTTCAGCCTGCTGGGCTCCTTGCACCTGCTGGCCCAGCTCTGCAAAGACCGCTTCGAATATGTGAGAATTTTAACTTTATTTATTAATTGAATATTTCGTTTTTTATTAGAATTTCGTCAAATTAAAAAAATCTATTAAAAGTCATGCTTAATTAATTTTGCCTCGACAAAGTGGATTTTGGCAAATTTATTATTGTTTTTTACTTATTTGTATTTAAACAAAATTTTATTAAGAGGTGTTGAATGTAAATTATAAATGTAAAAATATTAATTCTTGAATATATTTGGAAATAAAAAAATAACATTTATATTTTATAAATCGTAACTCTGAAAAGATTAATGCAATGTCTGTTGCACAGTGTAATCTTAGTTTCTTAAATAGCATATTTAAATTAAATTAAAATTGGTTGGTAGCATAGTTGGTTCAATCCCAGCGTCATGTGCTAAAGGTTCTCAGTTCAATCCCAATCTCATAATACATTTTGAGAAGGATCAGCTGATAATCAACGGCTGTTCATTTGTCATTGGGCTATTAATTAATGACACTTTCTAAGGAATAGTCAGCCTTAGTTTGTAACAATGACGACATGCGCTCATCTACACTCATCACACTCATTTGAAATCCATATTCGCCCATATCTTGACGATCAGCGTCTTATGAATAAATAAATATTGCGTGTTGGAAAAAATTGGTTCAAACAACAACTTTAATAATATAAAGACAGTACTTTGTGAGTTCCCGTGACCTGTGGATGAGACACCTTAAAATATGTACCTCTTTGTATTGAACGAGTTTAATATTGTATTGAACTCGCTTTTTTGTAATGTTCACTCTGTGTTTTTATTGCTTTCTATTCCATGATTATATTATTTTTTTAAATAAGTATTTCCTGTGTAATATTTGCTGCACTCAAGATCCGAGGTCTATATAAATACTAGCTGGGTCCATTTTCTACTAACAAATATGCCAAGTACACTTAAAACACTTTATTGTCCATTTATATTTAGCCACTGAATCACTTTGACAACTCACGCTTCATTCTTTGTATTTATTCACTCACTACACTACTTTGAGATGTTCTCTTTTTTTTCGGTTTTCCCTCTGTCACTATTTAAACCAATAAAACACCAACCATATCTGACTTCAAAAGTTTTTCTCTTACTTAAGCACTGCAAGTTTAAAGTTATGAAATAAATTTAAAAAGACTAGGCAATAAGCTTTAAACCCTGAAGGTATAACTCATGGTTTAATAGTTATTTTGGATCACCAACTCCCAAAATTGTGTTCTCATGAAAGTGTATCAGATTCACAGATAGGGATGATTTTAAAAGTCATAATATTGCCCTAGTGGTAGTTTTATTTTTACTAAAAATTATATTACTTATTTTAATACAAAATTCATACAAGATTTAACAAAGTAATACAAAAGTCTTTATTGTCTTTAAAATTGCATATATTTATTTCTGAAACAATGTGGCTACAGGAATAGACTTTTAGAATCAACAACACCGTAGACGTTATTTTATAGGAATACAAGTTATTTATGCTTTCTAAAATCACTTCATTTCATTTACTTGTGTTTATTTTGAAGTTAAGAGTGGAAGGATGTAATAAATATATTTATTACATTTTGTTATATTTATAATATAACATTACTTGAATGCTAAATCAAGTAGCTGTTTACTATATCCTGATACTCAAGTATAAAAATATATAGCAATGCGTAGGATGGATTCTTCAAGTCTTCAAGAGTATTGATCTGTGAAAGCCTTGTTTGCCCTGAGTTGTTTAAATAATTTTATGGAGCCAGAGTATAATAAAAAGGAAAGCTTTAACAACTCTTTAAAGCTCACCTTAACGCTGTATCAAATTACTGTAAACACTTAGATGAATACAAACATAAGCAGTAATGAGTGATTATTTTATTAAAATTAGTAATTGGGAGTATGAAGCACATGTTACTTGTATGTGCAGCTGTCCTTCTCTCCCACGACACCCGGCTGGTCCCACCTGCGACTGGTTGTGCTGCTCGTAGCAATCCTCTTCCTGTCCGGATTGATGTTCCTGGTGTGTGTGGCCGTTGGCTTCCTCTCAGCTGGTCTCAATACGTTCGCTTTCATGGCTGCCGAAGTGAGTTGAACTGTGTCAAGTTGTCAAATTTGTATTACTGTTATCTTAAGACGAGTTTAGTTTAAAAAGTTCAGAATCATAAAGAATATTGCTAGGTGATTTGATCTGAATTAAATTGTCAAAGAAAATTTTTTTAATACAGCTTGATTTGTAATGACATACGTATAGGATGTTGTTAATCCTTGATTGAAGATTTCGTGATCTTAATACTTATTAAGTATTTTACTCTTTGCATTTAAAAAAATAATGTTGATCTTTTGGGGATAGTTTCACTAATTGTGTTAGTAGTGAATGAGAAACATACATGTGTGTAATCTATATATATATATACACTATATATATACCCACTAGCTTCGCCGGTTATAATATTGAGTTTGATTATATAATCGAAATGTGCAGCAGGCTTTCAGTTTACATTGTATTTTGCAACTATTATTCAAATAATTTGTAATGGATTTCTTAGAAACAGCTGATGTTATGTATAATTTAAATACTGTACTCAATTATTTTTAATTTTAAAAGTTAAGCCTACCACAATTTTATTTAATTTGTTTTTATTTAACAAATAGTAATGAGTGAGTGGTAAATGGCTTTTATAAAAGTAATAAGTGGTAAATATATTTATAAAATATAAATAAAATTATAACTCATATATAAAATTATAAATAAATTTTATAAAATGAGTGGTAAATGACTTTTATAAATATATATTTATAAAAGCCATTTACCACTCACTCATTACTATTTGTTAAATAAAAACAAATTAAATAAAATTGTGGTAGGCTTAACTTTTAAAATTAAAAATAATTGAGTACAGCATTAAATTATACATAACATCAGCTATTTCTAGGAAATCCATTACAAATTATTTGAATAATAGTTGCAAAATACAATGTAAACTGAAAGCCTGCTGCCCATTTCGATTATTTAATCAAACTCAATATTATGATCGGCGAAGCTAGTGGGTACAGCTATTAGGATATAAAATAGTTGTATATCAATGAACTCTTTCCACTCTCAATTCCAGTGCTTGTGATTTTTACTATTTGTAGTTAGGTTTCCCTATCTCTTCTTTTTATAATTCCTTCATAATTCGAACATTTCAGTAGTCATTTCATATCCTAAATTGAAGATAACAATATAAATATAGCTATATAATGGTCCTGTTTAAATTAGTGATACTTTAACTGATGCATACAATATTTACTGAATGTTAGCATAAAGCTATTTACAATTTCTAACAGGATGTGGAAGTGTACATATATTCATTTAATTATATACTCATTTAATTAACCACAAGGAGTTAGTTCAATATTTTTATATTTTGTAGGAGTTTATTTTGACTTGGTGAAATGGCCAACATACTATAAGGTGCTATATTGACAATGGAAGTGTTTGCTCTGTTTATTAGTCTACTTATAGAATGACTTCTATGCAGAGAACTGTCATGGTTCAAGGTTGGCAAAGTCTTTCCTTCATCTCATCAATAGGACCTGCTTTTCTTGACGTTTTTGTTATTTATTGTTTCAGCTAAATCAATATAATGTATTAAATAATACCACTTTTTCTCTTCTTTCATACTTCTAATTTTGCTTAGCGAATTACGAGTATTTAAGGGCAATTAATTATCTCCTGCTTGGCTCGTTAGTTTCTCCATTGATTAGAGAGACACACTAGATATTTGATTCCATTTTAATGCTTGAAGATGGAAATATCTGTAGAGATATTCTCAGTATAAATAACGCTGTTAACAGACATGTGGTATTACTTTGTTTAAAATTTAAAGGCGAAGCATAAGAAGGAACAAAAAACTAGAGAGGTCTAGTTAAAGAATGATCTTGTGTGTTGCCCTGCCTAGTGTCAACAAACATTTAAATTGGTGCCATCTTTTATTTTAGTATGAAACATCGGGAGTAATATCTAGATATATGTCTTGTCCCTGTATATTATTGTATAATACTGTTTTAAGAGCTACTGTATTTCCTTTTGATCAATAATATATTATTTAATTGAAATGTTGTTAATTTATTGTGTACAACTTAAATTTTTTTTAAGAGAAGACAACTCTCTGGTCATTTGGGTTTAGCAGAGATTTATACTTTTTGGAACAACTGGCATAAGATTAGCAAAGAGAAGACAACTCACTGATCATTTGGGTTTAGCAGAGATTTATACTTTTTGGATCAACTGGCATAAGATTAGCAAGCTAAATATAAATTTATAATTAACTCTTTCAAATTAACGAATTAGTTGGTAGCTTGTTAATCTCTTGTATGATATTTGTGCAGTGTGTTTTACTGTCAGTCCGCACTCTGCATACTCTTCTCCGTTACGCTCTACATGTGTATGACGTGCGTGGAGGTGGTGGTCGTGTATGGGAGCGACGTGGCGCCCTTGCCTACTACGTGGAGCTACTGTTTGAACTAGGTGCACTGCTCGTAGAGCTGACCCATCATGTGCACATGCTGCTGTGGAGCAACATTTTCCTGTCCATGGCCTCACTGGTAATCTGCATGCACCTGCGGTACTTAGTTCATGAGATTCAACGGCGTGTCAAGAAACACCGCAACTACCTATGGGTCCTGCACCACATGGAACAGAGGTTAGTATTGAACATTTATTTTCAAATCAAGTTTGAAATCAAGATAATTTGTTTTAAATTAAAATATTTAAAAAATTAATGTTAATTTTATCATGTTAATCTTCTTCTTATCATAATCAATATACACATCGCAAATTGATTATACATATCAATATTGCAAAGAGATTATATATTTTTAAGTAAAGTTTTATATGGCTGGACCAAGTAATCATATAAAAATATTTCATATGTAAAAACAAATAGAATTCTAGTTTTGTTGAAAATGATTGCACACATTGATCGGAAAATGTTTTCATGAAGACCAAAATGTGTTATCCATCATGGAATTCATTTTTAAAGAAAATTAGTTTCAAAGAAAATTAGGGTTTCATACAAAATATTAACAAAATATCAAAATCCAATAATTATATTGTTTTTGATCAATTATTCTGATATATAACAAAAATTTAATAGAATGTCAATCATGCATAACGTCCTGTTGAAAAGTTAAGAGGTCCGATAATCCCTTACCTATTTCCATTATTCTACGGCATTCTCGCCATTGTTTTGTCACAATTGTTGAGTCGAGTTCATTTCATTGAAACCACACAGTAATGGTGATCAATTTATATCATCTCTTTGTCCTGTTTTGTTTTTATTACTTCTATCTTTATTATTGATCTTTCATTTTTCAGGGTCCAGAGACTGATAGTGAAGTATATTCTACATTATACGTACTAGACAATTTTCTACGTTATGTTTTAGATTTTCATTTTAGTTGAGGATGTGATTTATATAATTAAAGTAAAGATGAAAATTTCCTTAAATAATGTTTGAAAATCTTGTTTGCTAAATGTAAAATAAAGAAAATATATTAATTTACTTGCAATGCATAATTCATAAAATAAATACGCTCAAATATGGAAAAAATGGGAGCAGGATAGTTTTCTTACTTTCAAAAAACATTTTAACCCCTGAAAATAGAAACAGCAGGTGTTTTTTGTAACTTAGTGCTAAATACTGTAGTAAATTTAAGCTTAGCGTCATCATAATCAAAGTTTCCTCAATAAAGGTGTTTACATAATTGTAATCTATTAATTCATTTTATAAATGTTTAAAAATCTAATAATACAGAATATGACAAAATAAATTTGGTTTGAAAAACAATAAACTAGTATTGTAACACTAAAATGTTCCTTCAAGCTCCTGATTGATTTACAAAGCCTTATTCATGAAAATTATGGTTTAAAATCCTGCTCTTTTTTTATCCATTTAAAAATGAAGAAAATTGAGTAATTATCAATCTCTAAATGCCTAAAAATATTATTGTTAAACGTTTCAATTTCTATTTATCTGTAATCTTCTGTTTAACAGAAAACTTGTATTAAAATGTTATGTGTTATTTTTCTACGTAACGACTCCTAGTATAACATAATAACTGTCTATATGTTATGTGACAGTTACCCCATGGCATCTAGCAAGGAACTTGCAGAGAACTCTGACAACTGTGCCATCTGCTGGGAGAAAATGGAGTCTGCTCGGAAACTTCCTTGTACACATCTTTTCCATAAGTAACTATCAATAGATAAGAAAAAGACAATTCAAATATATTTTTATAGTCTTTATGGATACATGGTGAGAGGGTATTGTATATGCATATCTGAATCTAAAATTGTAGGAATGATTCGATCCCAGAAAGCAGATATGTCATCTTTTTAATGTACGTTGGGGATACTAATACATACCTACCTAATACGGTTATAAAATGTTTGTTCACTACTGGTATATACCTTGATTGGAACTATCGGAAAAATTAAATTATGAAACTGCCTCAACAGCTAATAATAAAAACTAAACAAAATAAATTATTGGCCTTATTAAAATAAAACATTTATAATAAAGAAACATAGTAACTATACTAACACGTACATGTAAGATTGGGCAGGTGGTTCACTACCAGTGTACGTGTAATGATGCCTGACTAATCTGTTCATCCGTTATGGTGTGAACATTCAATACTACTCTACTTGTTGGGTTACTAATTATATGAAAAGTCAGATATTGAAGGCATGTGGTGTGAGTAAAGTTGCTTGATCGCTCATTTCATAGAGTCCAATTATGAAGGCCTTTGGTGTGAATATGGTTGTTTGATAGCTCATTTCATAGAGTCCAATAAGAAGGCCTTTGGTGTGAGTATGGTTGTTTGATCGGTCATTTCATAGAGTCCAATATTGAAGGCTTGTGGTGTGAGTACAGTTGCTTGATCCAATTTCACAAAAGGTCTGATATTCAGGGCCTCTGGCAAGAGTAGGGTTTTTGTCTGTGTCCGGACAGTTTGTTACACTTTTTGGGTAAAACCTGTATTTGTCACATTCTAAGAACGACCCAACCCCTACGACGACCAACTACTAACTGAGTTAGGCATTCCAATCTATTAGGACAATTGACTAATTCTCATCTTATTATGATAATTTCTCCTGTTGGCCTAGTGTAGACTTTGTGATACGAGTATATACCTATGCTAAGGAATAACATTGGGTTTATAGTAATCAAGTTAAAAAAGTAAGCATGTATATAAATTATTCCTTACATTTAACATTATTATATGATAACAACTGCTATGTTTATTGTAATAAACACCCAGTGTTATCACTTAACATAGGCCTATATCACAAAGTATATATGGACTCTTGTTCTTTCTAACATTACAATAGCCCAATATAGACATTATTATTTACATTCCCCCAGCTGTTAAAATGTTATAAAGATCATTATTTCATTTGAAAAGCTCTTACTTTTTGACTAATTTAAATTTCCCTTCGTGTTATTCTTATGGACAGAAAACGTACTTTGAGGGTGCCCTTCAAGGTAAAAATGTTGAACAATGAAGACGTGATTGCACAACCATGAATAATGAATTTGTTGACACCTCAATTGTTATAATTGATCCAAAAATGTTGGCAAAAATCTGCTTTACATATTATATATAAGGATACTGGGCAAATCTTGTTATAATTAATTGTGTTCTTATTTGTTTCAGCTCTTGTCTTCAGTCGTGGTTAGAACAAGACACATCTTGTCCAACTTGCCGGCTAGCCCTCAGTATTCACAGTCTAGCCCCAGCCAACAGTCAGCTGAATGAACCAACCAATCTTCCCGCCAACCGACCCAGGCCAAACCACTTCTTTCACTTTGATGGTACTTTCTCCTCAAATAATGTACTCTGTTTTTATGCTGTTTGCTTTTATAGTCACTGTTAGTTACGTGTATAATTTCATTTATGTGTTATCAATAGTAACACATTTATAACAGTATAATAGTTTAAACACACATTTTGAAAGATAAGTTTTGTAAAAATAAAAAGTCGAACAGATAATTTATAAGTAATATATTTGTCTTTATTATCTACCAAACAAGAAACATCAATCAATCACTAAGGCACTATCAAAGTAAATGTTTAACTTTTAATACCAATGTTGCTACTACAATCGATACAATTTACACTTGGTGGCTCAATGGAGGTGCTAAACAAAATTACTACAGTGATTCTTTTTTCAATTTTAAAAATAACTGCATATTTTAAAAGAAAATTAAAATCCAATTAAAAAATTATAGAATTGCAAGTATGAATCCAATTACAATCCCATCTCAATTCCACCAACAAATCAATGAAGAAATGATGTATGCTTATTTAGTTATTTATTGAACAGATTACATAACTATAAAAAAGGTTCCTCTGTGGAGGAGTATTTGTTAAAACTGGTTGGTTTGTTTTTTTAGTATGAATTTTTTTTAATGTTCTAATAGCATTGTCCCTCACAGGGAATGAGCTATGTCAATAATTAATAGACCAGTGACAGTAATTAGCCATGACTAACATGATCATTAACACTTGATCCATTTAAAATGTTGATTTTCACCTATCACCATTGAACCGTTACTGCTGTAATATGCAGCTCAACTTCTTGGTTAGTTTATTATTTTTTAATAAAATTACTGATAAAGAAGACTGAAGCATATTGCTGAATTAATGTGTTGCATGTTTTAGGATCTCGCTATGTGTCATGGCTTCCCAGTTTCTCTGTGGAAGTAACTCACACTCAGTTGCTGCACACTAACCAGCCCACTCACACTTCCCAGCTGGACGCCATGGCTCGCACGGTCAGTCCAAATTTTAATTTTTTTTTCAGATAAAGTCATTTTATTAAATCTAGTAATTGCAATGAACAGGTTCACAAAAACTAAAATGTTTTCTTTCAGTTTTATTAACCATGTAACAACTGTAAAACTGTACTCAAAAAAATGTGCAATGATAAATAAATACAAAACTTAAATAAATTGAGTAAAAGGATTCATAAAGGTGCTCTGATGTACCTCCTAATCAGATATAATGCTGGGTTCTTGATGTCTCTGCTCCAGCAAGTCCTAGCACAGCTTTCGCTCGGTGATTCATGCTGTTGTGGTGGTGCTCAGATGTATCAATGAATACACATCTATAAGAAGCGAAAAGCCAATGTTAATAAGTCAGGCTACTTTTTTCTAATTTTGCTATATTGGTGTGGCCACCGCTAGTTTGAGCTTGTTGCGCGGTAGCCTAGAGTTAGACAGAAAGGGCAGCCTGGATAGATAGGAAAGATTGCGATTAGCCATGAGAATGAGAAAGAAAGGAAACGGCGGACAAGGGTATTGGGTTGGGAGAGGGGTATGTGGCAGAAATGTTCAACCAGTATTGGTAGCAGCGCTTAGCTCATTTCATCTACTATTGGATATAATGATGGGTTCTTGGTGTATTCACCTAGTCCTCACATGACCTGGCTCAGTGATTCATGCTATCACGTTGCTGTTTGATTTTACACTATTAAAACTTAATGTAATAGATTTAGTAATTACTTTATGTTGTAAAACTTTGATTAGAGTACCTACCGTTAGGAAAGAAATTATAATTTATACAGGGTATCCATTCATTACTGGATCAAACTTCGCCAGGTGATTTATCAAGTCAAAATGTACAAGAAATCTCTAATAAAGCGTAGTCCTATCTGAAATCGATATAGGTATAAACTTTACAAACCTGTTAGTCTAACAAAGAAGAATATTTAAAAAAAAGTTTGAATTGATTATCCCTTCCAGTTTCAAAATGGCAGCCATACAATTCTTTTGAACCCTAATAGCTCAAAAACCAAATAATGGTGAAAGTTGTTATAAACATTTTAAGACCAAGTTTGTTGTGCTCCGATAAATAATAACAATTTTTATTTTTGTTGTTATTATTATTAGTGTAGTCATTTACTACAAACTTTTAAGGTTATTGATTCATTATGTCATGTGTATGCGTTATTAGCTGTGTATCTTTGTTATGTTGGAATACTTATTATCGTTACACCTTTTTTTGCTACCATTATTGTTTTTATTTACTTTCAAACTTTTAAGGTTGTTATTGCTGTTTATTAAGTGTGAAGTGTTCACATATTGTTAGGCCTTAATTATTATCTTATTGTTATCGTATTACTATCCATATTCTCTACTTGTTATTATGTTATTGATATTCAATTGTTTTGTTTGTGATAGGAGTAGAATTTTGTCGATTGCATCCAGTTAACTTAGTTTTTGCTTGGCCTTAAATGTTAGCTTATCTTACATATTTAGCCATCTACTTTAATTATTGTAAAAATGGTTTTGTACACTTTGGTAGTAATAAATAAATAAACGGAGAAATTTAAGATTTCCTGAGCACAACCTTTATTTTCATTTAACATACTAATTAAGTTAATATTGATCATAGATAATTTCAACGTCATAATCAGCTGATTGTTATTTAACAATCTAACTTAACATACAGTATAAATTGAATAGCGGTGAATTAGCCCATTTTTGTTGTCTTCATGTAAACTTTAGTTCAAAAGATATAAAAGATGACAATACAGCTTTTAAAACTTCTTGAACGCTCCAAAACAAAGTATCACAGCAAAATTTTCAAAATGGCGACCTCTTTCCTCGTTGCAGCGTCTGAAACATCACAAACTCGATCGTCGAATATCTTGGAAAGTATATTTTCTTGAATCTGAGCACCTTCCTCAACTATTCGAGCAACAAGGTCCAGTTCGTCTACAACAGGAGTTGAATATACTAGCTGCTTCATATGTCCCCATTTTGAAAAATCAACAGGATTAAGATCTGGGGATGGTGGAGGCCATGGGACAGGGCCGTCACGTCCAATCCATTTGTCTCTGAACACTAAATTTAAATGTTCATGAACCATTGCAAAATATGCTGGTGCTCCATCATGCTGAAACCATAGGTCCAGTCTCTGTTGTAGAGGCACATCTTGTAGAAGGTCAGGTAAAACATCTTTAAGAAACACAATATATGACCGTTAGGTAGAATGTAAGGTCCAGTAAGTGCATCATTTAGAATTCCAACCCACACATTAATTGAAAATCTGACTTGATGCCCTCATCGTATAATAGCATTAGGGTTCACTTGGGCCCACAAATGATTATTTCTTACATTAAATATACCCTCACGAATAAATAATACTTTTTTGAGAAAATTGGGTGAATCTATTTCTTGCTGTA
This sequence comes from Stictocephala bisonia, assembly GCA_035578905.1. Lineage (NCBI taxonomy): Eukaryota > Metazoa > Arthropoda > Insecta > Hemiptera > Membracidae > Stictocephala > Stictocephala bisonia. The sequence goes on from JAQJVL010000329.1 coordinate 481,422, forward strand.
AAAACCAACGAGCACATTCTACTCTTTTGGGATAATCCTCAGCTTATAAAGCTTGCACTTTCTGTAGTTTAAAAGGATGTAGAAGATTTTGGTGCAATGCATTCTATACTGTAGATTTTTATGCGTTCATATTATTTGCAATTGCTCTTGTACTAATAGATGGATTTCGTCAACATGATGCAATATGTTTCTTCAAAATCTACTGAACAAACAGTTTTAGGTTTACCTGCAACACTCATGTTCTTTTTAAACATACTATTTTCCCTGAGTCGATTATGAATTAATATGAAACATTTGTAGGTAGAGTGTCTTCTACGTAGGAAGCCGTACAATCTAGAGCATACAATCTAGAGGCTAATGTAGCATTATCGTTGGCCAAACCATACAAAAAATAGATAACAGAACACTCGCATTTGAAAATTCCTCCATAATAAATAAAATGTGAACAAGAACTAAAATTTACATGAAGACAACAGCAATGGGCTAATTCACCGTTATTCAATTTATACTGTTATTAGTATATTGGAGAGATAGGACATCAGCAAAATTACCTTAAAAACAAGTTCACTAACACCAGAGTAGTAGTAACATACACAAAATAAACACATAATCTCACAAACTTTCAATGCCACTGGCATTTTCTTCAGGTGAGTAGAGAGAGAGAGAGAGAGAGACTCAATTTATACTGTGTGTAAGGTTAGATTGTTAAATAATAATCACCTGATTATGATGTTGAAATTATCCATGAGCAATATTAACTTAATTAGTATGTTAAATGTAAATAAAGGTTGTGCTCAGGAAAACTTTAATTTCTCCGTTATTATTTATCGTAGCACAACAAACTTGGTATTAAAATGTTTATAACAATGTTCACCATTATTTGTTACTCTTGTGTATTTACTATAAAATTTAAGGTTTTTGAGCTATTATTCTTCAAAAAATGTTGTATGGCCACCATTTTGAAACCGGAAGTGATAATTAATTCAAACTTTTTTAAGATGTAGACTTTGTCTTTGTTAGACAAAAGGTTTGTAAAGTTATAAGTTTATACCTATATCGATTTCTGATAGGACTACGTTTTATTAGAGATTTCTTGTATATTTTGACTTGATAAATCACCTGGTGAAGTTTGGTCCAGTTAATGGACACCCTGTATATTGATTTCATGGATGTGTACTGTGTAATATACGAGGCGTGTTTTTAAAGTAAGTACCGTTTTGGAATCCCGCCGCTGTAGAGCTGTGGTTGGCGTTCCGCGCATGCACGCTAGGTACTACTATCTGTTGGCAAGCCACAGCCGCCGTTGCAGATCTTTTCGACTGTATTTAAGGTCGTTTATGACTGTTTAAAATTCCTCCGCCAATTAAATATGCTGCCAATTGTAATAAATGTTCGTAACGTTAAAGGCATGAAAGTAACTGACATTCATGAGAGATCCATGAAGTTTATTGAGAAAACAGAATGAGTGATAGGATGGTATGGAAATAGGTAGGAGCTTATAAGGTGGCCGTACGAATGTGAATGATGAGGAACAAAGTGGGAAACCTTCATTCATTATTGGATGACTTGGTGCAAAACGTTGATGAAAAATAGTCATAGAAAACAGACGCTTTACAACTGCATCTTTGTGTAGTGTGTCTTAAAATGTCAAGAAGTGCGATTTATGAAAATGTGACAGAACGTTTGAATTACCCAGAGTTTTGCTTACGCTAGGTATCCAAAATGTTGACGGAGAATCTCAAAAACAAATTTGTTGGCTCAAAAAAACATATTTTTGGCGAGAATAAAAAAAAACAAATGTTGAACCAGTTCTCTCACATTCCTAGAGCATTAAAATCGTGATGGCATTAAAATCGTGATGGTTATGATTTTTTAAACCAAATTGTCACGGTGACAGACTCACTAGGAATGTCATCTGCTTTCACGCCCTTAGCGTTATGAAAACTTACACAGCGCATAATTCACAGTCGGCGACATTTTTCATCGGAGGAGGAATTTTAAGCAGTTATAATACAGTCTCGGATCCGTAACGGTGGCCAACAGATAATAGTACATAGCGTGCATGCGCTGAACGCTGACCGCAGCGCTACAGCGGCGGGATTCCAAAATTGTACTAACTTTACAAAAACGCCTCGTAACTTATTCCCTATATTATGTGTTGGATCTTGCATGGGAGAGAGAGTACTACACTGTTTACCAACACAAGTGAATAATCTACAATAATTTTTAGCTTGAATGAAGGGCCTAGTTTTTCTGAATAATATAGTGATGTGAAAAAATTTAGTTACATCTTATATTTTCCTCACATTGTTGCCCTCATGTTAACATAACAACAGGTAAAAAACACAAACCAGTCTCTTTGTGGTCTGCATTTAGTGATATTACAGCCATAGTGTAGCCATCTTAATAAAACAAAATTACTCTAGTAGTATTAATTCATGCTATCAAGGTGCTGTTTGATTTTTCCCTATATTTCATTCAAATTCAACTACTGTCAGCACAGAAATTATAAGTACCTGAGTTTGAAGGCTGTTTACCAAGAAACTAAGATGTCTATGAAAAATGCAATCACATCATTATTTTCTTCATCTAATTGTACGCTATGTCATATGCATTGTTAATTTTTATTTTAACTAGTTTTCACTGTGTATCAACACTTTAATTACCAAAAAACCATCAGAGGTCATAAAATTAATAACTTGGTTACGTTGTAACATTACAAAATGTATAGTTACGATACATTAGTTTTATATTTGGAAGTAAATGCATATAAATTTTAAATTTATTTAAATTAGTTAAAATTGATCAATTTAAAGTGATTTTAAATTGATTTAAAATCACTGTATTTACTACTGCATTTAAAACTAATGTATTGTAACTGTACATTTTATGTGACAATGTAATTAATATTATGACCTCTAGAAGCCAAGAAAACGTTATATGAGGAAATCAATTAGAACTTTATTCTGAAAAGTTAAAATTTGTAAATTTGTAAAACTTATAGAAAACATTTGTCTGGAACACATATTAAAATATGAATTTTTTTTATGCACGTGTATGGGAGGGCGGTTGGGCCAATACCACTGTACATGTTTGGGAGTGCGGGTGGGCCAGTACCACCGTATGTGTATGGGAGGGTGGGTGGGCCAGTAGCACTGCATGTGTATGGAAGGGCGGGTGGGCCAGTACCATCGTACGTGTATGGGAGGGTGAGTGGGCCAGTACCACTGTACGTGTATGGGAGGATGGGTGGGCCAATACCATAAACCCCAAGGTTCCTATACAATAGGTTGCCTCATTCTCATATGGTCTATATAAGCCAAGTTGTGCTGGATGTCAGAGGGGGCCTCCTACACAAATGTTAATAGTTACTGTAGATGTTTTTGTAAGTAATACCGTGTTACAGACATCTGGGAACAGTATATGTTTAATGAAGCATTGTATTATTTAGACTCAATGTAAAGTGCATAATTAAATGAACAATTTAATCATGCAATGCAAAATACAAATTAAAGGTACACTATTCTTTTTGGCAGGCTAATTTTGACAGAACTTCAAAATTATCTACTTACCGATTTACTGAATCAGTTGGTTCTACTTAAAATGACATGTTTACACACTATATCTTACATAATGACCCAGATTCATGTGGCCTCCGAGTAGAATGAAGGTGACCTCCACTCCGGCGACCAATATGGGGTCGATATTAACACCCCAGCTTTATTCAATAACGTCGTAGCATTATTTATAGCATCAACGGGTTTTTTTTATTAATAAAATGTAATGTTGATGCCCAGTGAAAACTAGTTTAAATTCTGGTACTTTTTTTGTTCCAACTAGGATAAAAATTATTAAAACTTACAATAAAAACTACAAATACATGATGTTACTTACCATTACACGAGGAAAACAGTGCGTGTTTGGATTTTTCACAGGCTACTTAGTTTCTTAGTAAACAAGCTTTAAACATCTAAGTATACATCTAAATATACACATAATTTCTACACTGATATAAAGTAAATTATTGTCAATTACACAAACCATGTGTTGACCCCCCTTGACGAAATTACAATAAGTAGGATGTAAAAAATATTCTTGTAAAACGTTAAAATGTAAGCTGACCCTGATCTAGGGTTACTTCACATTATTCATCTAAAGTAGCTTGTGTTGAATTTTTGGCTACGAATGCGTGCATATTCAATATCATAATTGTCTACTTTATATCACTAATCTCCACAACACAATATTAATTTTCTTGTCTACAAAATATAAACAACAGTAAGTGCAATTTATGATCTGTAAATGTTAATATTGAGAAAATGGTAAAATGAGAATAGTTGTTTTTCATAATTAATTGAAATAATTTGTTTTATGATTTTATAATTAGCTACAACCATATGAAAATACTAGTCTTAGTATTTAGATTTGCATATTAGCTTTCAGTATTTTGAAGTGTACTTAAATAATTACAGTTTCTGAAACTCATTTGTTTAAAATATAGACATTGATTAAACATGAGAAAAGGAGCATGGTTGATAGGCAAGTCTATCTGTACGCCAATCTTGATCTTCTGTTTCTGGACCTGATAAAATAAACATAATACTACTGTGGTGAAAATAAGGGCTCTATATATATCGTTAATCCCAAGTATGGATCTATATAATAGTGTGGCACTATTCGGCTATTTCAATTTAGCACCACAATTACAATCAAATCAAATCTTCTTTATTCATGGAATATACATTGTATACAATTGAATAGTGTCAATATGATATGAACAGGATCAATATAAATATTACCTACTTCTATTTCTAAAAATACAAAACATACAATTTTCTTTACTACTATGTTGTACATTATGTTTGCAAGGGGGTGGAAAAGTACTCTTCTAGGGAATATAGTGTCTTATTTATAAGAAAAGTTTTAAGTTTTTGTTTAAATTTTTTGAAGTTGGTTTCTTTTTTAATATTAAGTGGTATTTCTTTCAAAAACTTCACTCCCATATATGTTGGTTTTTTCTCAAAAAACTTTAAATTGTGATGAGATATAATTATACCTCTTTTGTTTCTAGTGTTGTAAGGATGAGGTGTGAGGGAGGAATTGGATTCAAAAGCAATTTGATTGTTCTTAGCAACGAGGATTGTGTCAAATATATACTGTCCATAGGCCGTTAAAATCCCCAAATCTTTAAAACGCTCTTTAGTTGTTTGGTCATGTTTTAATTTCAAAATAATTCTAACTGCTCTTTTTTGCTGTTTTAAAATGCTGTCCATATATATATATATATATATATTTTTTTTTTTTTTTTTTTTTTGGAACCATAAGGCATATACCATAAGACAAATGAGAATGAATGTTAGCAAAATATATATTCCTTAGAGTTTTTTGGTTACAGAAAAAGGCCATAATATACAGCGAGTAAATTCCTGAACTCAGTTTTGATAACAATTTACTAATATGCTCATTCCAGCTTAGGTGTTTATCAAGTGTTAATCCCAGAAAAGTCGTACTGCTTTTGCTTTCAATCTCTTGTGAATTATATCTAATTAATGGTTCTGTTAACTGCTTATCCTGGTAAGTTTTGAATCTAATAAAATTGGTTTTTTGTACATTTAATTTTAGGTTATGCTTACTTAGGAATTGTCCAATATTTTCCAATTCAATGAAACTGAGTATTTCAACCTGATCTACAGAATTTGCTGAAACTTTCAAATTTGAATCGTCAGCGTAAAGGCAAAGGTTTTTTTGTGGCAGATATGTAAGAGCGTCAATATAACATAAAAAGAGTAGAGGGCCCATTACCTCAATGACAAGACTAGGATAAGATCAGCTGGCCGAGGTCAAAGGGACTTTCAATTCAAGCCCTTCTGTAATGCATTAATTCACTTGATTAGCTGACTGGGATGAGGGTAACTGTGTGGTATGGTGAGTAGTGATTGATATGATAGCAGTGGCAGTGCAGGTTTGTCCATCAGATACTCCACCCCTGAGGCCGTAGAAGATACAACACAGTCGATTCTTGGTCATAACGAGCAGATAAGCTTAGACAGATTAATGAAATAATAGACAGTAATAAATCAATTATAATTTATATATATATATATATATATATATATATATATATATATATATGGTTAATTTGGAATTTAGATGAAAGAGGTTTGAAATGCTTAATGTTAAAAGCAAATTTAATCTTGAATAGAAAACCCAGAAGCTTTGAATCTAACCTGAAGATTAACCTGCAGCCATCTTTGTTGACTTTAAAATTAAATTATAATTGATTTATTACTGTCTATTATTTCATTAATCTGTCTAAGCTTATCTGCTCATTATGACCAAGAATCGACTGTGTTGTATCTTCTACGGCCTCAGGGGTGGAGTGTCTGATGGACAAACCTGCATTGCCACTGCTATCAATCACTACTCACCATACCACACAGTTACCCTCATCCCAGTCAATAGAAATTGGCATTTGATTTTAAAATATATATACTCTTATATAATTCCTTAATTTTGCCCAGCTAATCAAGTGAATTAATGCATTACAGAAGGGCTTGAATTGAAAGTCCCTTTGACCTCGGCCAGCTGATCTTATCCTAGTCTTATCATTGAGGTAATTGTGGTGCTAAATTGAAATAGCCGAATAGTGCCATACTATTATATAGATCCATACTTGGGATTAACGATTAAAAATAATTAATGATTAAATTTAATCGTTACTTTTTCTATTAACTTTTTAACTTATTCATTAGTTTTGGTCATGTTTAACTTCTAACTTTAACTAGTTGAAAATTTGGCTAACGGTTAAAGTAACTCAGTTAGTTTTTCAAATGTGATAAAAGGTGCCATTTGGTCCGTGGAATGTGAACTGGGGAGAAAGTATCTAAAACTCTGGTCGAAGACTGATTGTTTTCCTCATCCCCCAATTGTCACCGTCAAGCAAGGTCACTGTTTTGAAAACGCACCCCCTCCCCTTTAGTCACATTTTACTACCTTATAAATAAAGAAAGGAGCACCAAACAAGTATACCATTGTTGTGGGATTGACCTGTCTCTGAGATGATCATTTCACTTGATTAGTTTATGTTTAGGGATAAAGTTGAGATAGTCATTTAGTTATCTTGCTTTAAATCAACGTATTGGGCCTAAGCTTGTTTATCTTTCATAAACTCTAATACTGTAGTTACCTATTTACCCATCTATCTGTATAATTAATTAGGAAAATCAGTTGCATTTTGACGTTAATGCTGTCAATACTTGATTAATTGATCAAACAGAATTACATATCTAAATTGTCCTGTTCAAAAGTAATCGGGAAAAACTATTTAAATGGTTAATCAAACCAACATTTCCTCAAACGTTTCCTTTATTTTAAAGTAGGCTTACTTGGTAAAATCAATCCATTATATGATACCACGCAACAGAATAAACTATCTTCAAGATTTCAGGACACATTTCAAATAACAATTAGGATATTTAGTTCTGTTTTCGTTATTTTGCTATCAGCACCGTTGAAAATAAAAGAAAATGATAATACTATCTTTAATATTAATATCTATAATATTATCAATGGTAATTAGTTTTGTATTTTATTAATGATTTATATAGTTTTCATAATTTTTAATTAACTTATTTCAGTAATAATAAAACATGCACTCAGAACGGCAAATTCTTAAACATCTAATAAACGTAATGGCTTATCGAAAATAGTATGAATAGATCTGCTTTCACTCACTTATCGAGTGAGTATATTTTGTTCAGTTTTTGTTTACCGCTAATCGATCCATACTTTCTTATCAGTGACTCTTCCTTATCATCTCCAGTCTGATAAAAACCACCTGGAGTCAAGATTTCACGATATTATTTGGCCTTTCTTATTATCTGCGCCAATTAAAAAAAGTTTTGTTATCGTGAATTTCCTATAAGATAGTTATTGATTTTTTAAAGTATGGCTTAAAAATGTAAAACTTTAAGTCAGTTTTTGTTAACAATTTTAGAAATTAAATTAAATATTTAATTTTTAAGATTTCGGACAGTTATATAGCAAAAATTAATGTAGAAATTACTATAGTCTAATTAATATTATATAATAATGTATTATAAATAGGCCTATTTATCTAAGATATTATAAATAATAAAAGATCATACAGGTTAAGTATTTGTTTATGTATATTTTACTGTACCAAAACTAATTTTTAACTTTCAATTTCAGTTAATTTTCTAATACTTTAACTTTAGTCAGTTAGTTTCAATCTATCCTAACTTTTAACTTCAATTAGTTACTTTTTAAAAGTATTAACTTTAACTTTATTCACTTTAAAAATATCATTAACTTTCCCAATCCATCACATAAAAATTAAAATCAACTATTTTATTGGAATTGTCGAAATTATTCCAGTAACTTGATAGTAATACGGTTTGTTTTAAAAATTATCACTTTAACACATATATTGCAGCCAGAAATAAGGTTTAAACAGTAGTAAAAGACAATTTTTTAAAGAATCAAGCCAACATGAAAATTGTCATTCAGTAAAAAAGTATAATACAGATAATACAGTTATTAGTTTATATAATGTTACTATTTTGTATATTTCAATTTTTAAAAGTGAAATGTGATAAATGGCTTTTGTCTCAAGGAATGGTGGTCAAATAGTTCATCTATTTAGTGAGCTGACAATGTTACATTAGCTGCAATAAAATTCATCAAAGATTTTTTAATTTCTAACAATAAATTATTTCCTGAAACATGATAAGGGAGAAAATTATTTTTTGATAATAATGCCTGTAATGAAAATGATTCTTGTGGGTTGTAAAAAACTAAGGTTATGTGCAATATAAAAAATATTGTATAAATAAGACCACAATACAGCTGTTGGCTTTACATTATGAAGTCATAAAACAACTCTATTATATGTTAATTTTGGGACATAATGTAAGAAATTAATATACGGTTGGTTTTTATCTTTAATATTGTTTATTAATTTTACTTTGCAAATACAAGCTACAGAAAATGTTTGATGGCATATTTTGCAGTGATTTCAAATTGTATGAAATGTACCTTGGTGGGTGGAATACAAAATTAGCCTTCGTTTTTGTTTTCAGGTCCAACAGCTGTTTCCACACTTACCTTTGAATGTGATCATTGATGACCTCCACATGACCAGATCCGTAGAGCTTACTGTAGAGAATGTTCTGGAAGGCCATGTGCAGGCACCTCTCCAGAGTCCACCTTCACCAACCCCAGCTACACCACCAGCAACTCCTCTAACTTGGCAGACTGCAGCTAGGTATCTTAACTATTTAACAGTAATTGTACTGAGACTACAATGACTTACGGTACTTAGTAGAGGGGTTGCAATGAGGGAATCGCTGATATAGATATTTATTATAATATTAATTAAATTGCCCTGTTTAGTTGTATATCAACCTCTCCTGCATGTGACTGTTAAGGCACGCGGGAGCACAATATTTAGCAGTGGGGTAAACCAGAGACAAAGCTGTAGTATGCAGGACTGCGTTGGCTCCCCACAATGATCCAGCCAGTTGTTGCACAATATTAGCTCTGGTTTTCACTTTAGCTGTTGTTTTCTGTAGGTGACTTAAAACAGAGAGATTGATATAAACGAATACCCAAGTACTGTAGATGCTCACTGTGTTTCAGTCCAACACTATTAAAAAGATTTTCAATTTTGATCAGCTAGTTATTACTCAGGGGATGTGTTGTTCATGTCTGCAGCAATATTTATGCTGTGCAATTCTCCTGAGTGGTTCTAAACGAACAAAAATTAACTAACTACCTTCATAACAAGGACATGGCCCCAACAGCACCCAATGTTGCCTGCTCTACAGCTAGCCACCTGAGCCAAACACATAATTTCATTTCTAGCCAACCTAAAAAATAAATAAATAAAACAAACAACATGTTCCTAAATAATTCCACAAATTAATTTTAAAAAAAACTCCAGATCTTATTAGTCTAGAGTGCCAAATCCAACATAAAACCAAAACTAATGTCCAGTCCACACAGTTTATTTCTAATATAGCCAAAATGTTATTGTTTGTTTGGATATCCATGGCCAAAATCAACCATATCCATAAAGGTGGTTTTAATATCATAAAAGTTTCTCTTCATATTCATTCCCAAATCTCTCCTTAAGCCACCTTTTTAATTAACAAATAACCTCCAGTAAATCTTACTTTATCCTGTACAGAAACAATTCAATCTGTTCTTTGACAAGATACCCAGGTTCCATTTATGGCTAAAAAAAGAAACAAAACTTAGTTTGATTTTGCCAGTTCCTATTCTTTCAAGAAAAAATCATTCAAAATCTGTCCTATACAAATCTCAGCCACTTCTACCAGTTTTTCTATCTTGTTGACTTACATGATAGCTGAATATCCATCAACTTTATTTACACATATATATTTAGTACTTGGGTCGAATACTGCTGTATCATATACGGATATTAATTTACTACAAATAGGGTCATCATATTGGCCTCAAGAAAAAATCGGTATAACATGATTGCAAGGTTAAAAATCCTGGAAGCCCCATCTTTGCTTATACGATGCAACACAACTGCTCATGGGCTGCTAAACAAAATTGTTGCATAATTTTCATACCATTAAGTAGACAGTTAATATATAGGTTAGCAGCCCATCACAAAAAATCTTGAGTCAGAATAATAAGTAGTTGAAATACAAATAGATTGTAAAATCCCATCTGTGTAGGCATTAAAAGCATACACTCCTCTTCTATTAAAACAAGGATCTAGGATAAAGTAAGAGATTTTGCAAGAGATCTATCAGTATATGATAGAATTGGTTTGGTGGGATCAGAAAATAAGATTTTGGAATAAATAGATCCAGTTACAGATAATTTTGAAACGCTTGATAGAGTTGGAAGTTCAACTAGAAGGTATTTAGTGCGAGTGAAGCTCTAAAATTATTGAAATTATCTTTTAAAATATTTTCTTTTCTAAGCTAAGGTGACAGTAACAAGTACTACGCTGAGGATTCATGTGTGACTTGAGCTTGGTAGTGGACTGAATCAATGTTGTATCAAGCCAGATTAGATTGGCTCATTCACTTCAGTCCCAAAAGAATCCATCAGCTTTCCCCTTGTATATTAGAAAACCCCCTATTTTTGGGAAATTGGAGGGAAAACATTCCTAATAAGCATATTTACTGTAATCTCTTTTCAATGGATGGTTTGTGTTTTAGTGAATTCGCTGAAGAAGAAGATGAACCTTTAAATGCTGGCAGCCGGTTTTCAAAGTCACCAAGTGAACGAGAAAGAATCTTGCATGTGCGTAAAGAAAAGTTGCTGATGGGAGCTAGGAGGAGGTACTTGGAGAGGCATCCTCACAACAGCTGAAGTGGCTGGTCTGTCAACTGAAGCATTGCCATCATCTCATTCACTTTGTAAATTGATAATTTAGGTTACTTAAATACAAGATGTACTTTTGGATTAAATTTAAATTTTTGTTTTGATTTTTCATTATATCGGAAATAAATTGAATTACTTCTATACAAAAATAAAGATCAGATTTACTAATATTTTATCAAATTACAATTGTTAACTACTTTTATATTAGTGCATGACTCGGTAAATTTGACACTTGATAATCTTTTATCTATTTAACAAACACCTCTGTAAATGAAGAAATGAAAGACTGTGTTATTTAATAAGAAGAAATCGTGATATTTTTAGAAAGGTTATGACGTACTTTCAAGTAGCATAATTACCATCATTTTCTAGCTTTAAGGTATCTTGTAAACATTTTGTTGTATATACTATTTATTTTTAAGATTACACCAAATTATTATGTAAAGCTGTCCTTAACAACTACTAGGCGATCTGAATCTAGTCTAGTTTTTTACTACAAAATAAAATTATTTGCTTAGATGAGTAATTAGATTAAGTTTAGTTTGTAATATTTTATAATTACCATTGTCCAACAGATTTTTATTGTATATTTAAATTATTCTTAAGCTTAATTAATTTATTGGTAACTTATTGAGATGGAATATTTACTAGGCACAACTCATTATGAATAACCAGAGAAAGAATTGGCCAATCAGAATATATTTTGATATTAATACTAGTCCCTTTATATAGTTGGTTTAAAATATTTTATTTATTTGTTTTAACAAATATAAAAACTTGCAAGAAGTTAGCATTCTGAATTATAATGCACACAAAGTTATGAAGTGTAATTTGAAAGTGATTTCTTAATTTTAATCATTTTAAAATTAGAATGTAAAAGATCTAACAAAGTTACTGCTTTGCTTACTCCACCTTAACAAAGTAAATATATCTGCTTTTTCACTTGTTTCCAAATTGTAAAAAATATGACGTATTTTTTTTAAGTATTATATTTTTTAAATATATGAAGAAGAAATAAATCCTTTAAAAGTAGTTAATACTAGTTTGGTGATGGAGTATATGTATCCATTTGAATTTTATTATTTTTCTTTTTTTATTTACTGAATTAAACAATTTAAAATTTCTAAGAGTAATTTTATTTAAAATTAAATTTATCAAAAATGAACCACTAAATCATTATAATTGCATTAAGTAAATTTCAAAAGACACATGAGTCGAACATATAAGTTTTTACACTGACAAAACAACAGCTTTTTTGAAAAAAAAGAAGAAAAAGTTTTTAAACATTTTGTGAACTATTCAATAATACTGTTATTTGAATTGTTATATACTGATATTGAAATAATCCAGTATATAACAATTAACTGGATTATTTGTTGCTTTTGAGTACTAGGATGTAAATGTAGAATGTATATACATTTCAAGAATATTTATGAACAGTTATTAGCTTCAGTAATCAAAGAGTTGGTAATTAATTATTATTAATTATCAAAGGCTTAATTTCCAATTTTCATATCAGGATAATTTTTGCTATACAGTTTTTATATCTAAAAATGCATACAAAATGGCATTACTGTCTTTTTACTTAAATGTTGCAAAGGTTTTAAAATCTAATGCTATTAAATGGTTTGATTTGTGTATTAGCAAAATATTTATCACTAGTGCTGTATAAATTATATATAAAGTCATATTTGTTCTTACATATATGACTTAACAAAACCTACATATCTTAGTTTAACCAAGAACATGGTAATTCTTTAAATTAATGTTATAACATTTTGACAATCAGAAAATTGTACTATAACAATAGGAGAACATTAAAAAAAGTGTAGTACACATAACAAAACCACAGTATAATATAAACATACAGTTGAAAAACTCAGCCATTTTACCTGCAACCAAGCGATGCTAGCGAACCTAGCGGTGAGGTACCAGACAACTAGAATAGTAAGCAAATAAACAATTTGATTTGAATATTTCCAGTCATTAATTGTATGGCAACATATGTAAACTGCCGTTATATCTAGCAGAGAGATTGTATAGCTATGTGATATAACCACTACGAGCACTAGTGTCAAGCCGGTTGCATTTTTCTCACGTAGAAGCTTCGCTGCTGTATGTTTATATTATACTGTGACAAAACATTCTTAACTAACTCTTTGGCAATTTAAGAAGAGGATATTTCAGAGATCGCTTATCTTATTTAGGATGTTATCATTTGATAAATAAAGTATGAAGGAATTTTAGTTGAAGCATTAACAGTCTTAAAATGGTGGCGTAACTGGTCAGTATATTTCTGACTTGTTTAAAATAATAGGGAAAATAAAGGCATATTAGATGGTGTTGAATCAATTACTTTCAACCTATGTATCATAAAAAGACTACTTTGTAGGTACTTTGAGGGGGTAATATAGCCATCATCTGGCCTGGTGGCAATTAGAACCTTACCATAACACATAACTAAGGAAGATCTTTTTCAAATTTGGCTAAAAAGTGGATCAGAACTAAAGAAGGGCAATCCTGAAGATTTGAGTTTATACACTTTATTGCCTCCTGGAACTTAGATAATTCTGCTTAAAATATAAAAACCGAACAAGTTTAAGCTAAGAAAAATATGGTTAGTAAGGAAAATAAATTGCATAATTAAAGGCATAACAACACAATATCACATTCATTATTAACTCATTTAAAGCCTTCTTCCTCAAACAAAAAGTTAAGAGCACAATAAGCTGATTATGTAATATTTTTATCAGCATAGATGAGTTTTGAATAGGCACCTAAATATGAGAATAATGTTTAATAATAATGATAATCATTTAAGATTGAGAAGATATAAGTGAAGGGATGTTTCGTACATAATAGACTTCACCAAGTCACTGTTGTTAGTCGATTACTGATAGTGTGCTATATTTACCACCAGTCAACTATACTATCTGCCTTAGTAATGTCACTATTTCCAACGGTCTCAAGACTACACAGGTCATCTACATTCATATAATCGTTCATATTCGCCTTAAAATACACAAAAGTTGTATCGGCATCTCATGTAAGAATTTCTAATTATTACAGCCATCCTCTGATAGGAAAAGAACTGGCTTTCTATCACATCACTTATTTTGAAAATATTCTTACATTCACAAACAAATATATTTCTGAAATTGTATCACTGACTGTCAGTAAAAGGTTGAGTACATTAGAATCAGGGACATAATTTGATGACTTAAAACAATGTTTATAGGACAATTAACATCTCTACTTAAATATTTTCAAATCAAAATGTGAAGACATCTAGAAGAAGTTTGAAATTCTTAACTTGTTCTTCCACGATGTAAAGGAAGTTTTCAATTAAGTTACATAGCTGGTAGATAAACATTTTGTGAAAAAGGCTGATTTTCTTGGTATTTGTGCATAAATTATCATAATTTTATCCCAATACCAAACAAAAGATTGTTTTTTAGTCTAAATTGTCATAGAACATTTGGACATTTTTGCACCAGTGTCCAACATAGATGCATTTTTATACCAGTGTTCCCAATTAAACAGTAATCTTTTCTATACATTTCTAGTTACTGTTATATTCTCTACTTAACTGTTTGACTTAGTACTCAAAGTTGTGCAATGAACAAATATAGTTAAGATGGATGATGCTCAGTCACTCGCTGTAATACTACATATTCAAAAACTATTTATTATATTTAGCCTGATGACACATTCAAATAATAGTACGCTGGACTTGATATATATGAATCAATGTTAGCAGACCTGCAAGTGCTCATTAGTAAAAGATCAATAACACTATTTAAATAAATTTCCAAACAAACCCTCCCTTTACTTACTTACATTTTCAACAAAATGTTGTGTCCTTTTTTGCCTAATAGTGTATAAATGGTTATAAAATATTGTAAATTTATCTGTATTTATTGCTATTTCTTGACGAATGTAAAAAACATTTAACCTATAGATTAGTAGAACACTTGTTTCTCAACGTTGTAGCTAGAGTTTAGGTTCAATGTGTCTTGTATTGTGTTAATATTATTTTTTTAATAGTGACTGATTTTAGCATAAAAATTATGTTACGTTCTGTATTAGAATAAAATATTCTTTGTGCATAAAACAAATGTAATCTTTGTTACTACATCCTTTTCTTTATTGTTAGGAACATACTTAACCCTTTTGATGGCAGGCCATATTTGGTGAAATAGCAAGGTTTCGAACAAACTTACGCAGCATCTATGTTTTTTGTCATATTTATATAAATCTTTTTTTTAACTGAAGGAAAAGTAGTGCTTTTTCTTATGAAATGAAGTTTTCCATCCTAATCAAAAAAATCTTTTTATAACCCTAAAAGTACTATCGACGTCAAAGACGTCGAATGCCGCCGTCCGCGAAATACCATCGACGTCGATAAAAGTTGGTTTAATTAACTGGTCTCTGCTTACTTACTTACTCACTCACTCTTACTCCCATGGCCACTGATACCCAAGGTGGTATTTGGCCTCACCAACAATTTGCCTCCACTTCTCACGATCCTCTGCATCTTCTTCATTGACCCTTAATTTATTCATGTCGATGACCACTTGATCCTTCCATCTTTTCTTAGGACGTCCAGGGGGCCTTTTACCGTCAGGGTTTTCTTTCCACACTTGTTTTATCATAGTATTATTATTCCTTCTCATTACGTGCCCCGCCCACCGCAAACGTTGGCACTTGGCTTCTGCTATAATGTCTGGTTCTTTGAATAGATCTCTAATTTCTCTGTTGTGCTTCAGCCTCCATACTCCGTTTTATATTGTGGGTCCAAAGATTTTTCTGAGTACTTTGTTCTCAAAAGTGATCAGCTTTTTTTCTGTGTTTTTGTCGATAATCCATGACAGCTCCGTAGAGAATTACTGGTCTGATTATTGTTTTGTAAATTTTAATTTTTGTATGGTAAGACAAAAGTTTTGATGACATAAGTTTATTTAGAGCAAACATGCTTCTGTTAGCTGAGTTTATTCTACTTTGAATTTCTGTGTGTTCACTGTTGTTAGAGCTAATTATTGTACCAAGGTATTTGAATTCATCTACTCTTTCAAAATTGTTTCCTTCTACTGTAAAATTTTGTGTGTTGTCAGGATTTCGGCCAAAATACATAAATTTAGTTTTTTCATTGCTAACTTTAAGTCCAACTTCTTGGGTTTCTTTAATTAAAATTTCAGTTATAATTTTCAGATCTTCTTTGCTTTCTGCCAACAAAACTACGTCATCTGCAAAGGCCAGAGCTGATATTTTATCCCCTATTTCTATCCCTATATTAGTTTTCTCTACTTCTTTTAATGCTCCTTCCAATGCGATATTAAAAAGAATAGGGGACAAGCCATCACCTTGTCTCACTCCTGTCTTAACTTCAAAGGTTGTGGTGTAGTCGTTTTCCACTTTTACTCTACATCTGCTGTTATTTACACTAAGCCTTGCCAAATTTATGATTTTCCTTGGTATTCCGAAACCTTCCATTTTTTCCCATATCTTTTCTCTACACAAACTGTCAGGCTTTGCTGAAATCGATAAAAATTCCAAAAAAATGTTTGTTAAACTCTCAGTATTTTGAAATGGCTTGTTTAAGAATGAAAATTTGGTGTGCGGTCGATCTGCTTTTTATGAATCCAGCTTGGTGTTCTTCTATAATTTCATTGGTGTAGGTTTCTAGTCTTCTAAGTACAATTTTGGAGAAGATTTTGTAGGTAGTGTTTAAAAGAGATATTCCTCTGTAGTTTTCTGGGTTCTGTTTGTCACCTTTCTTATGAAGTGGTATTATTATTGCTTCTTCCCATTCCTTCGGTACGTATTCTTCTTTCCAGATTTGTAATAACAGCTTATGGATTTGCGTAATTAAATATTTACCTCCTGCCTTTATCATTTCGGCACTGATACCATCTGCGCCAGGTGCTTTGTTACTTTTCATCTCTTTTATTACCCTTTTTACTTCCTCCATACTTGGTTCTTCTACTTTTGGTTGTACATTTAGGAACACACAGTCACTATTATTGTTTGTAAAATCGTTTTCTACATTTAATAGATTGTCAAAATATTTTCTCCATATTTTTAGGACTTTAGGTTTTTCTACAATGACTTTTCCTTCAAGCTTAATCCCAAAGGAGTTCGGTTGGAATCCTTTCTTAAACATTTTTACTGTCTTATAAAATATTTTAGTATTTTCACTATGCATAGATTCTGCTTTGCCTATTATACTATTTATATACTGTCTTTTCTTCTTTCTCAACAGTTTATTTGTTTCGTTTTGAAGCCTTCTGTACCTCTGATTGTTCTTGTAGCCATTTTTTCCTTAGATCTTTTCTCTCTTCCAGTTTCTTCTCACCTTCTTCGTCGAACCAGACATTTCTCTTTTTCTTTTTCCACATATCTCCATAGTTGTTTCTTGTATAGCACTTTTCAGACTAATCCATCTATCTTCTATACTTGTTTCAGTTTCAGCTTCTAGGTCAGTAAGCACTTGGAACCTATTCTTAAGTGTTAGTTTAAATTTATCCGCCACTTCTTTTATCTTTAATTTATCTATTTCATAAATATCAGTTTGTCTTTGTCCCTTTTTCTTCTCTACTGCTATTCTTTGAAAAACTTTTATGAGGACAAGATTATGGTCCGAGCCACACTCTGCGCTCCTTAGACTGTGTACATCAAGGATGCTTGTTTTATGCCTTTGATCTATTAATATGTGGTCAATCTGGTTCTTTACGAGTCCATTCGGTGATACCCAAGTTTCTTTATGTATTCTTTTGTGGGGGAACATTGTACTCATTATTTTGAAATTGCTTGCTTCACTGAAACTTAACAGCCTGATTCCATTATCGTTGGATGTTTCGTGGAGACTTTCCTTGCCGGCAACGGCAGTCCATATTTCCTCTTTCCCTATTTTGGCGTTTGCATCTCCTATTATCATCCTTAGGTCATACTGAGGAAGGTCATTGGTAACTTCTTCCAGATTTTCATAAAATCTGACTTTATCATCTTCTTCAGCATCCTCTGTGGGAGCATAAATGCTCACCAGCGACATGTTTGAAAACCTTCCTCTAATTCTTATTGTACATAGTCTTTCATTACAAGGATTAAAAGATAAAACTGCTTCGCTCCACTTTCTTTTAACCGCAAAACCGGTACCTCCGTAGTATCTATCACAGCCACTATAATATATCACACAATCTTTGGTATTAACTCTTCCTGCCAAAGGCCATCTTGTCTCTTGAAGTGCTACAATATCCATGTTTCTTTCTTCTAGCTCCTTTGACAGAATGTCTATTGCACCTGGTATGGCTAAACTTCGAACGTTCCATGTTCCAAATCTCAATTCCTTTATGCAAAGCCGGGTCTTATTCCTTAAGTTCCAGTCCTGTTTCTAAGCATTTTGTTGGTGATACGTAACGAGATAGTTTTTACGAGGCGGGTTGTCAGCCCAACGCTCAACCCCCAACTAGGAGGACCAGGAGTTTGTGATCAGAGTCTTCTTCTCCTAGGCCAATTGCTTTCACTGCAGCTTCAAGACGTTGGCCTGGCCTCGGTGTTACATCAGAGTGACCTTCTCCTAGCCTTCGGGTACCCAAACCCTATCGTACAAGGCAGTGCGGGCAGTGCTTATTTGATGGCGGCACTTCCTCGCCATGACACAGCACTATCATCGGGCTCATGTGGACTTGCTGAGTGTGACCCCGCCACAGATCACCCTCCCACGTCCTCCGGTGCTGCCGCCTCGGTCCGGGACTGCTTATTCGGGTTACCCCTTATTCGCAGCTGTCCACCATATCTGGTGGAACATTCACTATCCGCCACCTGTGACCCGCCCTTTACCTGAGGCTCGGTTCCCCTAAAGGGGAGGGGGTCTCTGCTTACCAATAGTTTTATTTAAAGGTCTAATACTTATTGGAAATGAAAGCCAATGAAATTTACTTCTTATTTTAACAGTCTGTGACTGTTACATTGGGTTTTTTTTTCCTGTCTTGTTTACAGCTGGTCATCTGCTGCAGTCACGTGAGTTCGCTCATTCCAAGCGCGTTGTCATGGTTATGTTATTGTTGATTAGTTTGGTGTGTATTTTACGTTGTTATTTTTATACTGTAAACATTTTGTTATATATATACTAGAGTATAAAGACATTATAATAGAAAATATAACTTCATTTTGATTGTTAGAATATTTTGTTTGCAGTATATAACACAAAGCACATATTTTTACAAAAGCGCAATATTTTATAAATTGCTAAAAAAAAAAAAATCTTACTATAAGCCCTATAAAATGCATATCATTTTGAAGACACTAAAATTGTCTATGTAAAAATGTATGGGTTGTTATGGAAACCATATTTTTATGCTAGTGTACATTAGGCAGAACATAAAATATTTTTGAAAACAAAATTTCTTTACTAAATTTTATTGCAATGGTAAAACAAAAATTCAAGATATAAATTTTTATGTGACATTTTATGATTGCCCTTATTATTCAAAAAATAATGATATATAATATGACCTAATAAAATAATAAAAAGGATTTTTAGTGATTTTTTTCCTGAAAGCTTGCAAATTGGTTAAAATCAATGCGGTTTTCACATGAAATAGGTGCAATACTTCTAGGGTTAAAACAAAATATTTGGTACCTAAATTTTTTTAGTTTTTTCCCCCTAATTAGAAAGTGAATAAAATATATACAACATTTTTGTTATAATTTTTCTCTCATTACCATTTTATAGAGAATTTCAAACTGAACAAAGGCAAATAATTTCATTAACCATACTTAAAAATTTTCAATTTTATAAAAATATAACTAAAGTGTTGCATTTTGTTACCTAGCAACATTGTCTAATTATTGAAATCTGTAAAGCAGTTTTTCTTAAATAAAACTGGAATTGTTGAATTACCTCTGTAATGTTCTAATAGTTACAAAATATAAATATATAGCTCACTGTCGCATATATCACCAATGAATACGTCATCTACATCAACATTGTTTTGGCCTAATCTACTAGTGCTAGCAACTGATGTATCAGGATCACTTACGTTTTCTAATAATGTTAGCAGACGTCTTTTAGAAATAATACTGGTTTAAATTACAGTTCTTCAATTATTACTGCTGTGTACATTTCAAAGCATATAAAGCTTAATCATCAGGCTCCAAAAACGTCACTGTTTAAAACTTAAACTTTAAAATTGTCAAACATTTAAACACATTAAAACACGAGTACAACACATTTGCCGGCCGGCGATAGACACCAACTGATGACTAATGAGCAGGAAACGAACTCAAACATGTTACCCTACTCCCACTTGTTGACCTTGAACTATATTAATTTTCTTCCTTTGTGGATGCATGTTGTTTATTCGGTTGAATAGTACGTTAGACTTGTATTTTAATTAAGTCTTTTTGTCTTCTGCTGGAATAAATGTATCGTTATTCATTGTAATAAACTTCTAAGTAGATAAAAAATAATAGCAAACATTATAACGATATACTACATTGGCGTGAAAGACGAACTCAGCTGCACTAACTACTGACGCAATTTAATGTTTACTGCAATCAGCTGCACAATATTACGAAAGAAAAGTGCAAAACTTACGACGGCGGTTATTGTCACTTGAATTTTACTTAGAATTTAAACTGTGGGTTATATCTGATTGTACAGGCTGTTAGTACTCCTATCAAATAGTCAAGGAGATCACTGAGCAGGCTCAATTGCCTTCAGTCATCCAAATACATCCTTAACATTCTAATGTTGATGTCCCATTAAAAAGCATTCACTTCTACTAGTTTTTAAGTTCCTGATAACTGATGTTGAGGTAACCTAAAAATCTTACTTGTGTATTTTTCACCATTGATGTTTATTTCTTTGCCAACAACTTGGCATTGCAACAATCTTTTCGGTGTTACTATTGAAATCATATTTAATTATGACCAATAAATTATTTGTTGTGACCATTATAACAACTTAGATCTAGCTGGTAGTATTCAAATTATGTTTTTAAATGGTGTAAATTCAGCTCCTGTTAAGATCAATGTACAGGGCTATTTTGTAATTAAAAATCCTGAAGCAAATATAGTCATTCAGTGTAGGATACGAACATTTAACAGGAATTTAGTTGTGGTAGATAAATAAAAGACAAAATATGTATATAATCTTTAATAGGAATGCAGTAAAAATAGTATTACACTGACAAGTTGACAAGATTCTAATATGTGAAGTTGCTAACAACTCTGGAGATAGAACAATAAATCCAAAAAGTAGTAAATTAAAGTTGATATACTGATATTTTATTCCCTTTGTTTTTTGAGTCTTATTTTCTTCATACATCTTCTTGTACCTACAAAAAACCACAACACTAGTATTTAGATTTGAATTCTGCAACCTTCTTAATGGTGAGTTGAATGTTTTTTTTTAAGCTGACTTGTAAAACAAGCAATTTTAGGTTTTAAAGGCACTGGACCAGCAGTTGGTATATTAGGAGAGATAGTACACAGCAAACTTACCTAAGAAGACAATTCCACCAACACCTTACAGTAGTAAACAAGTACAGGAACAAAACGTTTCACAAATGTTCTTTGTCACTGGCACTTTCCTCAGGGTCTCCTCTACTCACCAGTGAAACGTGTTATTACTGTATTTGTTTACTACTACTCTGGTGTTAGTGGACTTGCCTTCTTAAGTAAGTTTGCTGTGTCTTATCTCTCTTAATACACTAATCTATTCTATATATTAAAACAATCGTGTCATTTAGTTAACTCACTTTCTGGAACTTATTACCTGATCGATTTTGATGAAATATTTTTTATTTTAAAGATAATTTTGATTTCTAAGTTGTAATGGAGATATATTTTTGAAATTCCCGTAGTTTTTTGCCCTACACGGCATCAAAGTTGCAATGTTATTCTTATGGAGATTAATTTTAATTGACCAGCTGGCGGCATAAACAAATGTTAAATGGTCCAAATAATTTGTTAGGTTAAACATAGAAAACAGAACAGTAAAATATCAAGTTAATAAACTGATATTACTTGATATTTACCTACCATGAAATAATATCAAGTACTCATGGTAGGTAAATATCAACTTTACTTTAAACACTAATATATCACTCTCTGTACTTGATTAGTGAAAGAGCGAATATACGTCTGTCTGTGTGTATGTTATAATCAGCTGTTAAATAAAAAAAAAACATCTGAAACATGCATAGTAAGGTTGTTTATAATTATTATACTATAAATAGAGTGCTAATCAAGTACAGTGAGTGAGCTACTGTAAATGAATTTAAATAATATGATTTTACTTAATATTTGATTATTCAATTATTTTACTGTCAATATTTGAGGTAAAAAGTTACATGCCGAAGGCTGAGGTATTACAAGCCCAGTGAGTGACAGGGTTGGCACGCTAGGTGTGCAGGGGTGTCCCCTAGTATATAAAATACAAAGCCCTGACTCACTCACTCATCATTAATTCTCCAACTTCCAATGTATGTAAAGCGCTGAACTTTTGCACACTATTTCTTTAGGCCTCTTAAATAGGACAACTAACGTATTTTCATCTTGATAAAGTACTCCTAAGGGATATAAACCAACCCTAAAACATTGTTCCATAAGGATAACATTGGGTTGGTTTTAGTTAATAAACATGTTTATTTTGTATGTTTGACATTATATTATTGCTTCTACAGGACAAAGCTGTTCTGTGACTATTTTTAATATTGTACTATGAGTTTAATCTTCAGCTGTTATACAAAAACAAATGAAATGACGACATTTGAAATAGGCTAAGTAATACTATTGGGTATTTATACTATAAGAAGCAAAGCAAGTAATGTGAGTGAGATACTGTTAATAAATTCAATATTGTGATTTTATGTTAAACAGTTAACCCTTTGCACTTGAAAGGCCACTGGCAGTGGCCAGTCCCCCACACCTAGACAACTCGTATTAGTTGCCGTTCGAACTGTCCTTCATGTCGCACAGCCACTGTGAGTGGTCGCGCCATCGTCTTGCACTATGCGTCAGCCATGTCGTCTCTGGGTCGGAATTGTTTTGTTGACACTCTGCTGATATAGCAAAATGAAAATTTAAAACCCGATGTAATTTACATAACTTTGTTTTAATGATAACGTTAAAACTACGTTGTACCACAATAACAGTTTAAGAGAAATGAAAGAATATTTGTGAGTATGTTCCGAGTAAGTCTCAGATACCATCTGATCGTAAGTCATCATTTCCCTTCATATTCACTAAAGACTAAAATGCTAATGTAACTGAAACTTAAACACTAATCTATAAATAATAAATTTTGAAAATGTAAGGGTATTTTATTACTTTGACGACTGATCAATTAGCAATACAAACACCACGGGCCAGGGGAGGGGGTTAATTTGATAGTACAGAGCCAGTTTTGCCATCAGCACCTATCAGCCTGAACGAGAGACATGTTACAAAATTCACATTTATATTGTAGTTTGGTTAAATATATCTTGAATATTCACAGATTTATACTTGAATATGTTGAGGTTTTGGGCAATAGGCTTTGTTTTCAGACTCCTTAACAAAGACATGACATCCACTTAATAGTTACCGTCGACATAGACACTACTGGAGAACACTGTTTGGTGTAAAAGAGAGAGAACTGAATGTCAGGTTTATCGGTTTGCCGAAAATCAGGCCAATACGAGATGTTTGGATTCCATGCTGAATTGTAGGTCCCTTAGGCTTTTGGACTATTCATAAATGGATTTTTCTAAGTTACGACCTTAGTTAGTAACAATGACTATACACTATCATCTACATTCACTCATCATGCATATTTATCTATATATTACTAATAATAAACAGTTTTATAAATTTTAAGGTACGTAAAAAGCTCAAATTATTCCAAACATTGAAACTGTACCGGGTCTTTTGACCGGTACATTTCTTTTTTTCGTCGTAGTCTGCCGGGCTGCCTGAGATTCGCTTTTGCCCGGCGATTCGCGTACTTTGGTGGCCGTTGGCTCGGTTCCGTTCGTTCCTGGTTCCAGCTTCGGTCAGGTTGGCCTGTCTGTTCAGTTGTCGGGTCTGTTTCAGAAGAGGACCCCCACGCTTGAAAAATTAGGTTAGGTTAGGTTAGGTTAGGTTAGGTTAGGTTTTCAAGCGTGGGGGTCCTCTTCTGAAACAGACCCCAGTTGTCTTGTGCTGCCTGCAGAATTTCGTTATGATCGGCTAGACACACTAAAACTCCAGGGTCCTTGAGTGGGACGTTCAGCCCTCGGCCTGCCGTCCGAGGAAGGTCTACCTTCTACACTGCCTGCCTGGCCTGAGGACCAAGTCGTAGAGCACATGATGCGACTAAGCTGCCATTCCCTACATCTGGGTGTTTTCTTCAGTCCTCAGGTCAGTGCGTTCCATCTTTTTTTCCCGGCGGCTGAGCTGGGGGTAGTGAATTTGTGAAATATAAAGAAAAATAAAGGTGCCGAACTATTGAATGTGGCCTAGGCCTAAACTGGAACAGTGATTCTATTCAACACAGCCATTGGGGACATATATATTTTTTTACTAAAGAGAAAAAAACTTTTAAAATACAAAAGGAACTTAGTGTTAATATTTCTTGTTATTTATTTTTAATTAGTTTATTTTCTTGTTACATTTGTTTAGATTTTTATATTTGTTAGGTCCCCATTGTTAAATCATGTTATTATTTATTTATATGTTTAGGCCTAGTTATTGGTATTTATTTTTTGGTTACGTGTATTAGGGGGGTTTTGAAGTGAATTTTTACTCGAACGGGACCGTTTTATATTTTTTTTTAAATTGTTTAATTTTTTTAACTCACCAAAAGGGGATTATGGGACTTTTACTTAACTTCTAATTCGGAGCTGCCCAGGGATTCCGGCTTACTCCCTGGCCCGGTGGAATCAAGGGGATGTGGGCTAAATTGCCGGGGTTTATTTGTGGGGTTATCTAAATTGTTTCTAAATGTTCATTTTTAAATTGTTAATAAATTGTCTTACGTTTTGGGTGGCTAGGCTGCAGATAGGCCATGTAGTTGTTAATTTTGGTATTTGTAGAGTTTATTGTTTTTGTAGCGTTAAGTGTTTTGTAGCTGGTGTCATGTTCTTGTTATGTATTTAACTGCGAATTAATATTGTGGCCTTCTGCCATTATTTTGATTAATTAAATATTGCTTTCTTCGTAATAAATTTAGTTTCGCTCAGCTGCCGAGTTTTATTTTGACCCTCCAACTGCCACCCGTGATCCCATCGCTATACTCGTTTTGAGCCATCCCCCAGTTGGCACGCTTCCCAGCTTTGGTGGGGGGGATGGGTCTCAATTGGTAGCAGAGCGTGGTTCCCTAAAAAAAAAAAAAAAAAAAAAAAAAAAAAAAAAAATCTTTGTTGGTTGTTGACAGTGGGTGTTTGTCTGTTAGTAGGTCATGGTTGGCCGACCTACCGTCAAGGTGTCTTGGTATTACATAAAAAAAAAAAATAAAATATTATTTAAAACAAAAAACAATTAGAAAACCGAATAAAAAATTTAACTTATATATTTAAAAAAGAAAAAAAAAAAACCTAGGCAATCCGCTTGGTTACTGTTTTGAATGGGTTTCATGGGTGGATTGGAGTGGTCGGCAGTGGCTCGGTAGGCTGAGGGTTTTGTTCGTCTTGGACCCTGGAGTTGTCGTTTTTTTGTGTATATTGTTGAGATTTGTTGCGTTCGAGATGGCCTATCTGCAGAATGTTGCCCTCCTAGTGAAGGAGGAGTTGATATTTGAGTTGAGGTCGCGTGGGGTGACTCCGGAGGGTGATGTTTTGAATCTCCGGAGGTTGCTGCGGGAGCAGTTGTCCGCGGGTACGGCGGTGGATTGGTCTGATCTACTGGAGGTTAGTGAGGAGTTATTGGTTTGTAAACGGAAGGTGGAAGATTGGGAAGGAGTTTTGGAAGATTTGCAGTTTGAACCTCCAGTGGGTCGGGACCGGGCCTGCCGTCTTGCACGTTTGGGGCATCTGCTTGCCCGTTTAAGGCTGGTCAACCGGGCACCGGGGTTGGAACCGTCGGATAGGGCGTGGATCTTGGAGAGTGTGTCTAGGCTGGATGAGATTTTTCAGGCACTCTCCGGTTCCACGACTCCTACGGGTCTGGGTCAGCGGCCTAAATTCTTGCTGTCGCCTAACGTGTCGAGGCCGCAGGCTGAGACAACGGCTCTCACTGTGCCTGAGGCTCCTTCTGAGCCTGCAGGTGTTTCTGTTGAGGTTGCTTGTGGTTCGGCTCCAGCTGCCTTTCCTTCTGCTTCTTTGTGTTCACCTGCTCTTCTGCAGCTGAGCTACCACAAGCTACCTAACCCTCTCACGCCCATGATACAGAATCTCCCTGTGATCGATGGGATGGATCCTGAGGAGCTTCTTAAGTTCCTAGTGGCCTTTCTCAGACTTAGTGAGATGAACGGCATGCAGGCTGGGGACTTGCTTCGTCTGATTTTCCCGTATTGCAGAGGTCCCGTTGGGGAGTTGCTGAGTTCTGTCTTGGCCAGTGATGCCTCGTTCCATCGAGAGTTACTTTCGGCGTTTCTTCCCATTCGACTCAGGGAGAGGATGGTCATGGACAGATTTTATCAGTCGCAGGGTAGGGGCGAGTCTCTGGCAGCCTATGTCTCTTCAGTCAAGGAAGCTCGTCAAGCGTTGCGCCTCACGCTTTTGGAAGCTGACACCGTTCGTGTCATCCTGGATGGCATTTCGCCTGAAGAACGGTGTAGGCTAGTTTTGCTGGTGTTCCTTCGACTTTTCGGGAGCTGCATCAGCTGTGCATTGTTTCGCGCAGCGTGCAGTTCTCAGACCAGCAAGGAAGGGATTCTGAGAGTCATCGTGCTCTCCCCACCCGTCGACCGGCTATGTCTTTAGGTGTGAGTGAGCCAGTGGAGGGTCGTGGTTCTCGGCCTCCTGTTGTGTGCTTTGCTTGTGGCCAGCCTGGTCACATTCGTCGTGACTGTCCACGTGCTCGAGGTCGTGGGGCGGGAAACGCTCAGCGCGGGGGGTTGCCTCCACAGTAGCTCCCCGCGTTGTTGCGAGTGACCGTGGCCATTTGCCTGTGACACGTGCCCATAGCAGGAGTGTCGGGGATTTTTCGGGCCTTGCTGGCCAGGCTTCCCTGGGACTTAGTGCGGTCACCTCGGTGTGTCCTGGCGTTTTTGTTTCTTTTGGTGGTACGGTGTGTCGAGCCCTTCTTGATTCTGGTTCGGCATGCAGTATTATCAGCCTTTCTCTTTTTGAGGCCCTTGACGCCTTAGGACTTGTCAGGCACACCGAGTCTTCTTCTATTACATGCTGGACGGCATCCCAAACTCCTCTACCTATAATTCTAAAGGCGTTTTTCCATTTTAAAATCGAAGGATTTTCCTGGAGGTGGGGTTTTCTTGTTGCCAAGGACCTGGCGGTTTCTTGTATCCTAGGGGCAGACTTTATCTCTAAAAGTGGTATGGTGCTTGACCTCCAGAAGCGCCAGATGTTTTTCAAGTTCAATCGGCGAGTTTTGGTGCCTCTAGTAGGTGAGTCTGACTGCCCTCCTGCAGTCAGAGAGGTGGGTTGTGAGCCCGAGCAACCCAAGGTGGATCCAGTTGGTCATCTCCCCCCTGAGCAGGCGGAGGCCATTAGGAGGCTGTGTTTGCGGTTTCCTGATGTGCTTACGGCTGAGCTTGGGGTCACTTCTCTTCTGGAGTATGAGATCCACCTCACCGATTCTCAGCCAGTTAGAAGTCATCCATACAAACTTGCTCCCCCAAAGATGGAGGTTATGAGGGCTATGATTGAGGATCTTCTGAGCAAGGGTGTGATTGAACCGTCTCGTTCCGCTTATGCCAGTCCAGCTTTTCTTGTGCCCAAGCCTAATGGTAAGTCTAGGCTTGTGGTGGATTATCGGAGGCTCAACGCTAAGGTCGCTATTGACTCGGTACCTCTGCCTGATTTGCATTCTGCGTTTGATTGGTTCGGTAAGGCTGTTTTTCAGTGTTTTTGATTTGAACCAGGCCTACCATCAGATTCCATTGAAGAAGGAATCACGGCCTATGACTAGCTTCTGCGTTCCCTGGAATCTTTATCAGTTCACTAGGGTTCCTATGGGTCTTGCTGTGGGTGCCCAGACTCTTACTCGTCTGCTTGATTCCATCTTCCATGATGTGAAATTCAAGTTTGTCTTCAATTACCTGGACGACCTTCTTGTCTACAGTGAGACTTTCGGGGAACACATGCAACATCTGGAGGAAGTTCTTAGTCGCCTTAAATCAGCTGGCCTTACCGTCAATCCAGAGAAAGTCACTTTTGCTCGTCCTGAGATTTCTTTTCTGGGTCATCTTATATCTTCTCGAGGCGTCTGCATAGATCCTGCGAGGACCCAGGGCATTCGGGATTTTCCTCCTCCCAGAGATGCCAAGGGGATTGCCCGTTTTGTGGGGATGGTGAATTTTTACCGTCGCTTCATCCCTAACGTGGCCGAGCTTGCTGCCCCGTTGAACGAGTTGCGGAAGAAAGGTGTCCCTTTTGTGTGGGGCCAAGCTCAGCAGACTGCCTTTGATGCTCTCAAGGAGGCTATCATGCAACCTCCTGTCCTGCGTATGCCTGATTTCAACAGAGAATTCATTCTTCAGACTGATGCCTCCTCCTCCGCCATTGCTGCTGTTCTTTCTCAGGAGTTTGATGGGGTCAGGCAGCCCATCGCTTTTGCTTCGAGGACGTTGTCTCACCAGGAACAGAAAGCTTCTTCCATCTATGAGTTAGAGTGTCTGGCTGTTGTCTTCGGTACGGACAAGTTTCGGTGTTTCTTGGAACACGCTGAGTTCTTGCTGGAGACGGACAATCAGGCACTGTCTTGGCTTCTTGCCCATCCCAGACAGCTTGGGAAAATTGGTCGCTGGGTGGTCAAAATTTCGGCCTTTAAGTTCCGAGTTCAACATCTTAGGGGTACCCAGAATGTCATCGCGGATGCTCTTTCCCGCATGTACCACGAACCCAGTGATCCACCGACTGAGGCTGTTGCTCAGTGTGGTGTGGTGCTGTTCTTCTGGATTTTCCTCTGGCTTTTGACGACCTACTGTCCCATCAGCAGAAAGATCCTGAGCTGTCAGTCATCTTAGGTGAGCTTCAAGAGGGAGGTGCCCACCCTCCCTATTTTCTGTCCTCTGTTGCCGTCCTCGACAGAGGGGTGAACCCCGTGTAGTGCTGCCTAGTCATCTAGTAACGATGGTCTTTCAATATTATCACTCTTCTCTTGTGGGCGGTCATCTTGGCATTCATAAGACCATCGCTAAGATTCGTAGGTACTTCATCTGGAAGGGCATGGACCGGGATGTTGCAGGCAGAGTGCGGGCTTGTCACCTGTGCTCTCTCAGCAAGCCTAGTCAGAATGCAAAGTTAGGGTTGTTATCTTCTGAGGTGGCCGAGCGTCCTTTTGAGGTGTTCATCGACTACGTGGGTCCCTTTCCCCGTAGCAAGTCAGGTAGATCCTACCTACTTGTTTGTGTGGATGCTTTCTCGAAGTTCGTTTGGCTTTTCCCACTTCGGAGTGCCACGGCTAAGCTCACCATCCGTGCTCTCCAGTCCCAACTCTTCCAGCACTTTGGTGTGCCTTCTTCTCTTGTGTCCGACAACGGTAGCCAGTTTACCTCACACGAGTTTCGTAGGTTCTGTTTTGGCAATGGTATCAGGAATGTGACTACCTCTCCGTATTACCCACAGCCTTCTCATGCAGAGCGGTTCAACCGTAATCTTCGGTCTGCCCTTATTACCTTCCATGCTGAGAAGCAGAACACCTGGGATGAGAGTCTCTCTTGGCTCCAGCTTGCTTTCAATTCTTCCAAGCATGAGAGTCACAATGCCACTCCCTTCGAGATTCTACATGGGTACCCTCCTAACAACCCTTTGTCCAACTTGTGGAGGTTAGAGGATCTTCTACCTACGCCAGGTGCCACTGACGTAGTGTCCACGTGGCGGGCTGCTCGGCGCAACCTGCTACGTGCTAGAGAGAGAGTAAGGAGGAGGTATGATAAGGGTCGTACTCCTAACCCTTTTCAGGTTGGAGATCTGGTTCTTTGTCAGGCTCACCTGGTCAGTTCGGCCGCGGAACGAAGAGCTGCAAAGTTGTGCTATCGGTGGTCTGGTCCCCACCGCATCGACAGGTTTTTGTCACCGGTGACTGCTCTGCTGGTTGATCCCCAGTCAGTCAGGGTGTTCAGGAAAGCCCATGTGTCCCAGCTTAAGGCTTTCCGGGGAACGGTTGGTCCAGGAGTTGGTGTTCCTGGGGGTTTCTTGGGGCAAAGAGATTGATCACCTCTGCGCCCTAGGTGGCTGTTCTGAGAGAGTCTCTTTCTCTCTTTTTTGTCGGGCCCGACAGTCAGGGTAGTTCGCTCCCTGTTCGAGGGGTTTCCCCTCTTAGATTCTCTTTGGCGTCCTTGGAACACCACTCTTTGGAGGTCTCTTCGTCTTCTTTTGTTTGGTTCCCTGAGGTACCGAGTTTTCTCCCCTGCCTGGGTGTGTTGAGGTTTTGCAGAGGGAGGTTGTACCGGGTCTTTTGACCGGTACATTTCTTTTTTTCGTCGTAGTCTGCCGGGCTGCCTGAGATTCGCTTTTGCCCGGCGATTCGCATACTTTGGTGGCCGTTGGCTCGGTTCCGTTTGTTCCTGGTTCCAGCTTCGGTCAGGTTGGCCTGTCTTTTCAGTTGTCTTGTGCTGCCTGCAGAATTTCGTTATGATCGGCTAGACACACTAAAACTCCAGGGTCCTTGAGTGGGACGTTCAGCCCTCGGCCTGCCGTCCAAGGAAGGTCTACCTTCTACACTGCCTGCCTGGCCTGAGGACCAAGTCGTAGAGCACATGATGCGACTAAGCTGCCATTCCCTACATCTGGGTGTTTTCTTCAGTCCTCAGGTCAGTGCGTTCCATCTTTTTTTCCCGGCGGCTGAGCTGGGGGTAGTGAATTTGTGAAATATAAAGAAAAATAAAGGTGCCGAACTATTGAATGTGGCCTAGGCCTAAACTGGAACAGTGATTCTATTCAACACAGCCATTGGGGACATATATATTTTTTTACTAAAGAGAAAAAAACTTTTAAAATACAAAAGGAACTTAGTGTTAATATTTCTTGTTATTTATTTTTAATTAGTTTATTTTCTTGTTACATTTGTTTAGATTTTTATATTTGTTAGGTCCCCATTGTTAAATCATGTTATTATTTATTTATATATTTAGGCCTAGTTATTGGTATTTATTTTTTGGTTACGTGTATTAGGGGGGTTTTGAAGTGAATTTTTACTCGAACGGGACCGTTTTATATTTTTTTTTAAATTGTTTAATTTTTTTAACTCACCAAAAGGGGATTATGGGACTTTTACTTAACTTCTAATTCGGAGCTGCCCAGGGATTCCGGCTTACTCCCTGGCCCGGTGGAATCAAGGGGATGTGGGCTAAATTGCCGGGGTTTATTTGGGGGGTTATCTAAATTGTTTCTAAATGTTCATTTTTAAATTGTTAATAAATTGTCTTACGTTTTGGGTGGCTAGGCTGCAGATAGGCCATGTAGTTGTTAATTTTGGTATTTGTAGAGTTTGTTGTTTTTGTAGCGTTAAGTGTTTTGTAGCTGGTGTCATGTTCTTGTTATTTATTTAACTGCGAATTAATATTGTGGCCTTCTGCCATTTTTTTGATTAATTAAATATTGCTTTCTTCGTAATAAATTTAGTTTCGCTCAGCTGCCGAGTTTTATTTTGACCCTCCAACTGCCACCCGTGATCCCATCGCTTTACTCGTTTTGAGCCATCCCCCAGTTGGCACGCTTCCCAGCTTTGGTGGGGGGGATGGGTCTCAAAACACAAACTTAATCTATACTGTACAAAAATTATTAGTTGTATGAGAATTCTTTTGATCCATTTACTAATTTTTTAATTTGCCTAATTTTGTTCATTGGTAAAAGTGTAACCAACAAACAAAAACATTACTCGCTGATAAATTGATTTAAATTTATTCACTCCCTGCCCATGCACTATGGAATTGACCCCTCCAACCACCCATATATATTCTGTGGTATTTATTTTATTATTGTATTTTTGATATAATAGTTTAGACTCCATTGTGTTTGTGTAAGGGTCCATGAATAACAACTGTCCAATAGTAGACTGCATGGGCTACAAGTATTATGACTGATGGCAGATCAGATGAGTCACCAAGGCTTGTGAACAATAGGAGGCTGCATGGGCTACCAGGATTTATGACTCATGGGAGATCAGATGATTCATCAAGAATTGTGACCAATGGGAGAGAAGGTTGGCTACCAGGATCTTTGACCGATCAGAAATCATATCACCAAGAATCGTGACCAATGGGAGAGTAGGTGGGCAACCAGGATTTATGACTGTTGGGAGATCAGAATAGTCACCAAGAATTGTGACCTATGGAAGAGTGCATGGGCTACCAGGATTTATGACTGATGGGAAATGTTAGCATTAGTAACAAAAAGAACACTGTCATGTACACGTTTTTTGTGAGTGTTTCTGTAGTTTTTTATTTATTGTTAGTTTCAATAAGTTGGTGTTTGTAATTTATTTTCTTATAACATGGTTCTTTTTTATTATTTTGATAGTTTCCTGTTATTAACAACTAATGGCAGATAATGTAATGTACAGCTTTACCAACTCAGAAATGGCAGATATGCACTTGATGTATGGCGTGGCTCATTGTTGTACTGCTCAAGCGAGAAGATTGTATCAGGAACGTTTTACAAATCGTGTTATACCTTGTCATCAACTTTTACTAAGGTTCATCAACGACTTACAGAGACAGGAAGCTTTAATGACCAAAGAAAATGTAACTTAGGCCGACCGGTTTCAGTAAGAACTCCTGAATTGGAATGAAAATCAAACCTAATATTAATAGCATAAATAAACAGCTGTTCATATGAAATAGCAGATTGACATGAAAACAGCTGTTCAAAGTACACACATATTTAAACCGCACTAGCCTTTGGTTAGTGCTGTAAAATATAAAACTCACCTGTTTTTTATCCCTTTTTTAAAAACAAACACTGTGAATATTATAATATGATTTTCTAAAAAGAATTATTCTTGTATATTGTTTGTAAGATTAATAAGTTTTTAGATATTTCAGTCAGGAAAAATTAAACGTCTGCTATTTTGAAATGAGGGAAGATTTATTTTTTTATGTATTTTTTTTAAATAGAACTACTATAAGGTAGTACAATCATGATGTTTCACAATTGTACCTTCAGTGGATCCAAAGTTATAAATTGTTATGTAAAAAACGCATAAGACAGATAGACGGAAAATTAAAGGTTTTAGGATATACCTTCATATGAAATTTTTTGCTAATTTTTATGTGTACAATTACTACCCAAATTATTGAAACAGTTTTACTGAACACCCTGTATATATACATCCATCAGTCGCGTGGGAAGGATTAAACCATAATTGAAATCTACTACTTACTGTATTCTTCTGGTTTTCCGATAAATAAGCTAAATATTAATAACTATAAATGATTACTGACACCAGTCTAGTCAGGAAAAATATGAACTTCTTATTAAATTTTAGCATGAGCTTTTCAAGTATGCTGCTTTACCTAGTATAAACTATCAAAATGTATAACAATAACATATTCATTATTCATTCACAAGACGCCGATCGTCAAGATATGGGTGAATGAGTGTGATGGAGTGTAGAAGAACAAGTGTAGTCATTGCTACTGACTGAGGCCGACTGTTCCTCAGAAAGAACTATTAATGACAATACAATATTGTAAAATAGACAAGAGAGATAGATGAATAAATAAAGTACTAAATAAAATAAAACATTAACATTTATTACCAATGCTTGTTCTTTCTTTCAACCCATGAAGTTAATTACAACAATATGTAGAATGATGTGAGCAAAGATGAAATCAGCAAATCCTCTCTCAGGGCTGATGCCATAAAACTGGCTTTTATTTTGGGGGTTAACTTGAAGCCGCAAACAAACTGCAACATTAAAATTTTGCTGAAAACATAACTAGTTAATTTTATTTTACTAATTTAAGTAAATTGTAAATGATAGGTTTTGTAATCACCTAGATCTTTCTATGGTCAAAGGTCTCAGAGAAAAATCTTTTTGATTTTTCTGCAGCATTGTATGTTTTATTATATATTTTAATAGTGTACCAACACAAAAAATTCATACTCTAATAAAACAGAGCAGAGCCTAAAAATGACTACAAATGTAAGATAGAAACTCATGTTTCAAACTAAGAATTTTTAATACACTTTCATTTTCATTATAATTAGGCCTAATATATATATGATAGATGAAGCTGTTTTTTTGTCAACGCAATTTCTTTATTATTTTTTGACCAATTTAAACAGTTAAGGTGTCAAAAAAATATCTTCTGTTGGTATTGTGCAATACGGTCTTAAGTATCCAATACTTTCTCACTGAATGTTATGGAAAATCCTCAAAGCACATTTTTCGCCTGTAATAATAACATGGAGAGAAATTTTTAAGAATAGAAAGTTAACAGCTGTTCAAATCTAAATAATGATTTCCAAAAGTTTTTAACGGCTTTTAGAATGTAAATAATGGTGTTTTTAATATTGAGGAAGTTAGATCTTTCATAATTTAAACCAGGGAAGATTGGAAACACGGTTATATTCAAATTCAATTTTAGGGCTCCGCTCTACTGAACTTGAATGTTTCAATGGTAGTCTAACTGAGCTAATTTATTTATTTAATCTTCAGCTGTTAGCAAGTAAGTGTTACTGATTGTATCTTGTTGTTCCTGGGAGTTGTACTGTTATTTATGCTAATACCACATTAACATTTATAAAACTAATAAATTATTATATATGGAAATATATACAGTAAAATATGTATGCTACCGATAGCTGTCGGCCACATATAGGATAGTTTTTTTAAGGTTATGGTGCTTAGTGCTACCGATACCTGTCGGCAGCGGACTATTATTAGGTGCTGAATTGCTCTTGTAAGTTGTTATTGTGTAGGCTTGTATATATTTGCAAAAATTGTATTAGATTATCAATTAGTAGTCAACATCTAGACTCGTCATCAATGAATTTTCTCCTCTTATTGTCCCGGTATTTCATCCAACATTTTTAAAAAAAGAAACTTTTCAAACACCCCGAACGAATAACACCACCTCAACACTAAATGTATAATAGGTTAATACAATGTCATAACTCAAAATTCAAGAATTAGGTGGTAATGTGATAGGAGAAAACAGTTGTTTATTTCTCCTGTTGGTAGATGTCGCACTGGCAAAGACTACAGGACCTGACGCCACTCGGAGGCAGCCACTCTGAACAAGTTAAACAAAAAAATGAAATGAACACGTTTCAAATAGGCCAAGTAATATCATTGGATGTTTATACTAATAAGTAAATAGTAATGCACGCAATGTGAGTGAGATACTGTAAATAAACTTAACTCTGTTCAGGTTTACGACAGCCGTAATAGACTCCTGCAGCCAAACTTTGGATCCACGGCCCATGGATATAGGCACCCGTCAGCTGTTTTTTAATTTGCTGGCTTGCTATAATTCCAAAAACAGTGAAACTGCAAGTCCGAGTAGCTGAATGTAGTAGCTACATGAAACACGAAAATATTGTCTTGAAATATTTTGTTTGAACATCTCAGGAATTTTTGACAGTGAGTGAAGAGCTGAGTGGCTCAGTCGTCAGTGCCAGTGATGTTCTGACATTTGTTGTCATCATCTGCATTCTTGTGTACTGATTTCATTTTAGAGTGGTTTTTAAAGCTATTATTGTTTATAGTGAAGTAAATATTTATTGGATAGTGTAAATATTATAGTTTATAGTGTAGTGAATAGTTATTGTATTGTGTAAACATGAGTGAATACGATGTAGCAATTCCCCTGTTAGTGAAGACACGTTGATAAACAACTTCAATTCGTTTGTAAACAATAAATCAAATAATTTTGGAGGTATTCGGCTTGTTGACAATGGTGGTTCAGATGATAATATTGATCTTGAATTATTCTGAGTATAGTGTACTAGATTCTTTCTTGAACTTTGGGCAAATTCAACGCAGTGTCGAATTTTCATAAATTTACTATAACTTCACTTCTATAAAAGGTAGCCATACAGCAATTTTGTTGCAAATTGCTAATAATTACATTTATTCTATGATAATATATAGTTATGTATATTAAATGATCTTCAATATTTATATATATAATAAAACTAAAAATAAAAAAATATTTAATTTTTGTTAGTTCTTTTTTTCTTATAAAATTTTTTGTTTAATTGCTGCAAAACAGTATTTTATTCCCAAAAGAATATTTCATGACAAAGATACTGATATAACATGTATTCAATTGCAATGATAAATAAGAGAACTATGAATTTTTAACTACAACATTGCTCTAAATGTAAAAAATGACTTGGCCTTCAAGGCACATTATCCGAAAAATGTGTTGGCCTTAAAAGGGTTAATATTGTGATTTTGCATTATACAGTTAACCTACTATTTCTGTAGTCAAAAGTCATAGGCTGATGTTGAGGTGTAACAAGAGCATTATTCATTTTACATGTTTTTTACGTTAAACATGAATTTATAATTGGTTTTCCAACATATTTGGCCAGAAAAATATAACTTTACTTTTTACTGACCCAACCAAACATAACCTACCTTATCCTAACTGTCTATTTTCTCAACAAAAATTTGTAATTTGCGTTAAGTTCAGGTGTCACTCCGGCGGTAATATAGGTGAATTCAGTTTTTGTAGTTAATAGTAGGTGAATATATATATATATATATATATATATATATATATATATATATATATATATGTATATATATACATATATATATGACTGCTGATTGTGATTCGCCACAAAAGTAGTTTTTCCGTTATATCTCAAAAATATCTGCCATAGATCAAATTAGTTCTCAAATTTGTTTTTAGCACACAAAAAAAACACTACAAAATATGATTAAAATATAATTTAAATTAACAGAAATGTCAAAAATAGTAAAAGTTGTGACACTGGGTTTTTTGAATTTCTTGGTAAAATATGTGATTTCCATAGAATAAAAAACATATCTCGTGAAAATAAAGCCAATTCTTAGCCCATTTCAGGCAGTTTTCAAATTATGTTTAGCGACAAGAAACTGCATAAAAACCCAACTATTTCTTGAGATAAGTGTAATAAAACTGTTGAAAAATAACAATTTGACCCTTTGAGCCCATAGTGCCGATATTTCAGTATGTTGAAATTGTTCTGAAGATAACAGTATGCCAATATACTGGCACCCCTTGTTTGGGAGGAAAATGACGACATGACGATATATAAGCCTTCTCATTTTTTTTCTCTATGAATTTGTTATCTATTTTTGCCCCGATAGCACTAGTAGTTATGTGAAAAATCATATATTCTTAGAAAAATCATTATTCAATTATACAGTATAAATTAAACATTACTCTGTCGAAACATTACTTTGGAAGGGTGTGGCGTCTGCTATTGAACTGATGACATACATCTGATGTATGATGTTTGTTTACTCAGTTCAGTTTACTCTCATTCTTTGTTAGTGTTTGTTTAGTGCTAAATTCAGTTTCTTATTTCTTATAAAAATTAAATTTTTTTTACAACTTTATTTATAGTAACTATTTTTTTACCAACTCTTCAGTGCCTACTTATTCACAATTTGACTTTATTTACTAAAAATATAAAATAAACATTCTTTATACGTATTTAAGTACATGTTTTACATCTCAAAATAGATTTTTTTAGTTTATTATTTTTTGGTATTATTTTCATTTTATTACACACTTTTTTTGTCAAAAAGTGAAACTAAATTGTTCCATAGGTATAAAGGAGGAATTTAAAGCAAATGTCATTATTCTATCTCAATATTTACAAATTTTATAAAAGATTTTGTAACACCATACAAAAATGGGGTTTTTGGTCCTGTCATTCTCAATACAACCATACTACTGAAGGGTCGTCATCTCCAACAATTTTCGGAGAAAATCTTTGGGGCTAAAAGGGTTTTAAAACGTTGGTTTTCCAATAGGCCCTACAGTAGTACTCTATTACATAAAAACCTAGTTTTTTTTTTTTTTTTTCAGTAAGAAACAATTTTTCTGCAATTGTATCCAACGTCCTCAATAGATATACTCATACTTCATCACATTTTTAACAAGAAACTGTATTTTCAGAGATGGCAAGATTTGAAAGTGCATAATTAGGCCGAGGCAATACACAGTTTATAATATTTTAAGACTCTCTCTTAAAATGGATGCATAAGTTACATCCAATATTACCCAACTTTTATTTCCAATAGGCTATCATTAAAAAATATTTCTATAACTTTTTTTCTTAACCTATCTAAGCCTTTGTACTAGTTGTCAGTAATAACGCTGTTTAGGGACAACTGTCCAAACCTATCAAGCAAATGCTACGTAGACCTCCAGGGATTTGAATCTGTGACCCTCTTCATATGAAGCAGAAGTGCTAACCATTAAGCTAGCAAGAGGCCTAATAAATTGCAACTGTCCACAATAAGGCAGCCTGCTGGGTGGTGCAAGGGCCTAGACCTGAATAATACATCAATCCAACACTAGGTACAACCAATTGTTGATGATGATTTATTTGGTCATTAAATGTATACAAAACAATAGGATATGTGATGCATTAATTAATTTTAATACATTGAAATACATATTCATTTTTACCTGTCTATAAACTTACACTTCAAAAACAAACCTTTCTATTCCAAACCTAATAATTAATACAAATCACTTACCTCCTAGAACAAAACTGCTCACACAAGAAATAAATCCACTAAGAAATGAATTAAAAGGAAATGTGCCTACTAGACAACAATACAAAAATTGAACTGCACCAGTCAGTAGAACATATAGTAAATAAGCATCAATAATTTTAAGTTTTTTTGGTGTGTTATTAGTATACTCATCATAAAACTTCAAAGTGACTGCACTCAAAGACGTCATTTTAAAATATTACGGTAAATTAAATGTTGTAAAATTAACTTCTAACCAAATTGTAATACCGCTTCTCAACCACAAGTTCTGTTTAATTGTTGACGTCAACCTAACCGACTTCACTCTTTCCTTCCGATTTTTACTCTTAGCCCAGCTGATTGCTTACATATGATTTGTTTGTTTTTTTTTAATTTGTCAAATAATACGAGATTGGATTGGCCTCTTGTTCCATTTGTGAGATGAGCCAATCAAAAGTTGATACGCAAGATGTGGTCTATGGTCATGTTAAATATAGACAATAAATTACATTACAGTACTATATAAAAAAATACACCTTTATAAAGTTATAAACATTTAATTTATCATAATAGTGGTAGAGGGAAGTGTTTTTTGTCTCTAAATACAATCATAATAATAATATATCACTTATTTCTTTCATATTCTTAAGATGCAAGAATGTGCAATTATTAAAAAAATAAATACCATTTAATCATTACAACATTCGCGACACTAACAACATTGGCATTCCAATTCACTAAACTTCCTTTTTTAGGAACAATAGGCTCCCAAAAAAATTCACTCTAAAATTTGAAGATAAAATTGTGGGTTACAGTCGGTAAAGTTTCTAACAACTCTTTTGTCTCAGTTTCAGAACCGGTAAATGAAGACAACCCTAGATCCCAATTTTTGGGCTTTCCACAAAAATCAAACGCAAATTCCCAATTTGTTCCAGAAAAACAAGTTCCAAAATATATTTCAAAATTAGCCAACAAGTTTTCAACCGGTTTGGATGAAATCAGCATGTTTAGGGATGGTCAAAAGTAACCGCATCAGTTTCTTTGCATCAGTTAATTTAACTGATGCGAAAATTAACGATGTGCTAGACCACCTGATTCAACAGGAAATGGACATTCCATACATCCTGCTGTCTGGTTTGCTTCTATTTGTATCAAACAACATAAGAGTCAGTTGATTTCCTGTTGAAACATGAAAACTGATGCGACCCTTAAATAAATCAGTTTGTATTTGTCATTCAGTGAATACTCAAGGACTTACTAATTCGTTTGGGCCGTTGCGGTTAATTTCAAAAGTAACTGAATGCCTGACTTCCTGTCACTTCGCATCAGTTAATTTAAACTGATATACGCTGGAAAATTGAACTGTTACATCAGTTAAGCAAAAGTAGCATTTTGGCACATCACGCATGATTATACTAAAACAATGTGAACATGAAATCATCATCTCACTTACATCGTTCATACCGGTACATCAGTTCAGAATTCAATTTTTCCAAATCTTGCAAGCAAGCCAAAATTAACCCTCTTTTTTAGTGATGAGGATGAAATAGAAAACTATCGTCCAATCTTTCTTTTTCCTTTAATTTGAAAGAGTCGTGTATGAGCAAATTACGGAGTAGGTACGTACTTAGGATTTGAAAAATTACTATGCGAAAAATAATACAGGTTTCGAAGACCAATGTCAACCAAAGCATCCCTTATTGACTTTGTGAATAACTGCAATTGGGCCTGGTGACAGTTTTCGGGTGTTTTGCGGATCTGTCCAAAACCTTCGATTGTGTTGACACAAAAATCCTCGTTGAAAAACTTGCAGCAATTGGCATAACAGATTCAGCTTTAAACTGGTTTACTTACTTATTTTGATCTTTGAATAGCGCTGCTGGATATATGGCGTCAATTTTCCTTAAATAGAGCGTCAAATAAGTTATAAATTTAAAAAATTGGGTGTGCGTCGGACCACACGGTGGAAGTTATACTTCTTTGGCCATTCTCATACACCCACTCACGCACACAAACAGACAGGATATATAAATGAAATATAAGACATTTTTCAATATTATTCAA
Source organism: Stictocephala bisonia (assembly GCA_035578905.1). Taxonomy (NCBI): domain Eukaryota; kingdom Metazoa; phylum Arthropoda; class Insecta; order Hemiptera; family Membracidae; genus Stictocephala; species Stictocephala bisonia. The sequence goes on from JAQJVL010000329.1 coordinate 522,672, forward strand.
TATATTTATCTTCAATATATTATACATGACTTCATTATTATATTATACACCTATATTATCATTATCAGTAATTTCTTCGATTAACAATCGATTAATCGATAGTTCTTAAAAATTTGTTCTTACTTTTCAGCGTGACGTGGTTTCTCGACCAACATCCCATCCCAAAGTGTCTAACAGGCGCAAAGAAGTATAACTTCAAAAGATAAAATTTACAACATACTAATAACATAAAAATTCAAGATTGACGTTGACTAGACTTTATTATAGGCGTTCTTGGAGAACTCTTCTAGGGAATAGAAGGCTTTACAAATGAGCTGTTTTCATTTTTCTTTTGAAAGAGAGCAGATTTAAGTGTCTGATAGCTTCAGGTAATGTATCAAACATTTTTTAAGTCAGAACAAAAAAACAGTTTCTCTTACTTAACCTGCACAACTGAATTGCAATATCCTCTACATGAACTAAGTTCAGGAAGATGTATAAGCTGTAGACTGTCAATATATTGAGTCTTCTAAAGATTGGTCTACAATGATACAACCAACCCACTGAAGAGATAATATGCAGTCTTCTTTCGGAGCTTGACAGCTGTTTCAATACCCAAGGAGTGACCCCAAAGTAACAGAACATAGCTAAGGGGTCTTTAATATGGACTATTGAAGAGACCATATTAAATTGTGAAAGGTGTTCTTCAGTCACTTTGTACCTCAAATCATTCTGAAAGATACCAGTTAACTGAAATCCATTATGAAACAACATTAAAACTTGTATAATCACAAAAAGCATCTCAAGTGGTGTCCCACTGGGATCAGTGGTAGCCCCCTATATCTATATAATTAATGACATAATTTCAGTTGGCGTTTTCCTTTTTGCAGAAGATACCACTCTTATACAAAGGATAAGGCTATCGGAAAACTCTAAATCGAATCGTTTAAGATAGTAAACGGCCTAGCACTGTATTTATCTGGTAATTGCAAAGATAATTGGCTATGTATGCTTCCAAAACCTCACAAAGAAAAATACTCTAAAAACATCAATATTGCTTATCTGTTTTTGGAAGATAATAAACTCAAAATTTCAAATTTTGCACAATTTTTGGGAGTTCAGATTGACGATGGTTTCAGATGGAATGGTTAATTAAAAAACTTGAAAAGGCCTTGCTGTGGGACGTAATGTCCTTGGGAGGATTGCCAACTTCAGAAACATCCTACCATGTCCTGTTTGGGTAGCTGATTAACTACTCTATAATCTTGTGGGAAAGTAGTATGGGCAACCTAAATAGGATCCTAGTATGGCAAAAAACTGGTAGAGTGATCTTACATTTACCTCCCAAAGCTAGCTGCAGGCAAGATTTCCTTCAGCTAGGCCTATTAACGGTATCAAGGCTTTCCATTTTTTAATCAATCATGTATATAAAGGTTCAAAAAATAAAACCCCTTAAAAAACCCATAGTTACGACACTAGGGAAAAGGACATTTTTGCTGTTGGTCCCATCCTGCTCTTAATAAATAAAAAAAGCGGTACTAACATTTTTGCAACAGCTCCCAAATAACTCTAAATTCTTCAAACATTAATACATTTAGGCAAGAATTGAAAGCGTATCTGGCTAAGAAATGCTTCTATGAAGTGGATAGTTTTAGAAATTAAATAATATTTTATTTTTATATGCTAAAGGTGCACAATTTGTGTATTTTTTGCCAGTGACCTACGTCAGATTGGCACTATGACCTGGTCCAAGCATTCCATCTTGAGAGTTCATGGATGCAAAATTCAAGAATCAAGTTAATTACAAAGCATTATTAGGAATAACAATTATTTATGTTCATTACCTGACGACAATTAATTATAATATAAGAAACAAAAACTAAATAAAACATAAATGCAGACAAAAAAGCAATGTTACAAATACCTGATATTATACAGCAATAATTTTGGTTGTATATAAGCCTGTTAACAACAACGACCAAAGTGATCAAGCTCTCACTGTCTTCTGGCTCAATTAATAATAAAGAGGATCACATCGAACTGACGTTAACTGCTAATTAAAATTGCATAGTTACTTCATTAGCACGGGAACTCTGCTTTTTTTTTAAATGAAAGGCTGGTTTCCTTCTTAACCTTACTCTGGCCATTCATTACTGGGTTGAACAGTACAGTAGAAGGTTACTGTTCCTAGGCCGAACTCGAACCAGCGCCATATCTAACCCATGCCTTAGACTGTTCAACCACCCAGTTAATATTTGATTGATGATAATCAATCCGACACAAATGTATAGTGTGTACGAAATCAAATCAAAAGGAGAGTAACAATTCTTTTGTTGTACCAAGTAAGCATGCTCTGTTCATGACAGATGCAAAACCTGTTGGAATCAACCACAGAGAGCATTTGGGGCAAAATAAAAGATTATTGTTAGTTATATAACCAGTATTAATGGAGCTATTGTAATTTATTTTTTACTGCCACCCAAGCATATTTGTCAAAAAGAAGCATTTAAAATTCCCGCGAACAAGCTAGTCGGAAGTAGAAGTACAACATTGGTGGGTTAGTTTATCTAAATTAAATTGTTCAGCATACTGCTTTTACTATGATGCTAAATACAGAACCAAGTTCTTTGAAGTTCAATAAAGTCTGACAATGCACAGTGGCTCGTCCGAACTCAACGTTCCGAGACTAATAATCCAGCAAAAAAAGTAATCAGAATTTTTTTTACTGATGTATAAACACATCCTCTTGATTGATAGAACAACATAGTATAGCCTACTTACCCCCTATTTCTCACCCCGGGTGTTAGAAATGGTAACCGAGGTCATGAAGAATTATCCTACAACACTAGAAATGTCTTTCGTGGTTGCATTAGAACACCTAAGGTAAAAAAGGTCGTTTTCAGAAAAGGCTATAACTATTTAGCTCCTCAATTTTTCAATAAATAACCTAAACAAATAAGAGAGCTACAAAGGCTATACGTATATATACGTATTTTATCATAAAACAAATTAAGGTATACACGTACGGTGTACTAACCCACCCGCTCACCCATACACGTACAGTGGTTTTTAATAATGCCACTATACGTGTATGGGTGGACGGGTGGGTTAATGCCACTGTATGTGTATGGGTGGATAGGTAGATTAATGCCACCGTACTTGTATGGGTGGGCGGGTAAACAAATGCCACCAGACGTATATTACTACCACAGTATATAATACTGCATACTGCTATTACAGTAACACTGTACGTGTGTGGGTGGTTGGTTGAATATTAATCTAACTTTTTAGGTATTGGAATCTTATATGTCCCCACACCTATTTATGACAAAAAATATAAATTAATATTCCTTGCCTTATGGTTCAATGGGCAAGAGACTCCTGCCACGATGCCTTCAAGCAGCTTGGCAAACTTAAAAGTTGTAGCAAAATTCAGAAAACCGTCATCTACTCATCATAATTTAAAGTAATATGAAGTGTTGACGTGTCCATATTTCTTTTTCAAAAATTTATTTTTTACACTCTTTCCCTATGGTCATTGTATGACAAGGAAAATTAATATATATTTTTTGTAAGTAATTGTAAATAATTTATTTTGTACTAAGAAGAACAATTCTGTAATCAAAGTATATATGAGTAAAGAACGGCATTTATACTTTTTAAAATAAGACCCTATGACTATCATTAGTAGAATGAACCTTCCTCGAAAGGAGTAGACTAAGTTGAGTAGCTTCCATGGGGGTCTGGGGAGATTTAACTAATGTAAATATAAGTGGGGGATGGCAAATTATCAGTCATGTGATTGGGGATTAACTATTAACAATCATTAACTAAACTAAGATAGTTTAGTTAATGATTGCCAATTGCACTCTTTTTGTAGGGGGGGGGGGGGGGTTTGGCTGGTCTTAATTCAATCAGAAAAGCAAGCGTTGAATGCTTGTGAAACGTGGTATTAGCTCTGTGATGGGAGATCAATATATAAACAATATAACTCTAAAGCTTGTGATTTAGATTTTATTTTCTTTGGATATTTTTCAATCTGGTCCATTTTTACTTCTTTTCTTTTATTTTGGTAGGTGGCATTGAGACAATATATTATATATACGTTCAAATTAAACACCAAAGAAAACAATTTCTTATACGCCCATTTAAAAGATAAAAGTGTTCAGTAAAAAAACTACAATGTCTAAATACTAACGGATATCTATATAGTATAGTACAAATACTTTATAAAAATTGAAAAACAAAAAACTATTAAAAAATTTATGATTAAAGAGCATAATCCTATAGAGATTATATTTATAGCGTACTGACTACTAAGCCATCACTGTCAGCGACAAAGGCTTTGGACTGCAGAGACTGCTGCGGGGTCAGTACTCACTCAAGCCTGCATCCCATGTGAACTCTTAAGTAATTACATAAAAGAATACTGCATTTAGCAGACAATAAAACATCAATTCAGTCATATATTCTACAGCTAAGTAAAATAAGACAACAGAGGTAAATTAACCAATTTAATGTTCTTAACAAATTGTTAATGTTACGTGATTCTTTTGATTTGACTACCATCATATGTGTACACTTTTTTTAATTAATCTGTAAGGATTATACTTTGCAATAAGAAATAGTATATTTCATAACAAGAGTGGAAAATGGGATTTTGCATGTTCGAGACTTGTCTAGCACTTAAATTAGTCGAGAACATGCAAAACATTTTCACTTGAGTTTTGAACGATATTTTTCACAACACTACTGAATAAAAAATGTTGGAATTTTAACTTTTTATTTAATTAGGAACATTTTATAAAATCAGCTCTATTTTAAATGCACATTTAAATTAATTGTACAGTTATGATTGTTGGAAATACATATTCCTTTATTAGGAATTTTATTCAATACATTCAAAATATTGTTAGCTTTTGAAGGTTATTAAGTTGTTGATAGTGGAAAATTTTCGAACGTAAACAATGTTACTTTCGACTGTCAACAATAGACAACTGTGGGAAATATTACGTTTCGCTGGTTATAAACACTTAACGAAAACTGCTGAACTCATGGTAGTGTTGTGAAAAATATATTTTCCCCAAACAATTTCTGGACTTGGATGTTGATGAATCATTTATTTGAATAAATATTAAAGTAGTGATTTAAATTTATATACGATGAATAGATATGACCTGTGTGATCTTGTTATTTAAAAATGCTTATCTTAGATATCAGAAAACTTCATTTACTATGCTAAGGAAGTTAAAACTATGCTTGCCTTATAAGACCGAGATGAACGGTTTGACTTCCAGGAATATAGTTTTAACATATCCATATCAAAAATAACTTTACCTTTATTTACAAACAACTTTTATTTTGGAATTTAAATTTAATGATTCTATTTACCTTTAAAATAGCTATTTTAAAAAGATACTTTGTTTTTACTCCTTCCAATAATAAAATAACTTTTACAAAAATATATCAGTACAACCTCAGTTATACGGCCTAATGTGGTAGCAGGTCAAGTCGGATAAGTTTAAAGCTAGATAAAACATAGGTTTTTGATGACTTTGTTTTATTAAAAAAATAAATACAGTTTGAATATCTCATATCATATGGGACGAGAGAGAGGAAGGCCTACAATTAATTGCCTTGTAGGGTTGAATGGCACTTCTGCATAGTTGTAATTTTATCTAAAAAAATAAAATTTTCTGATTCTCAAGTCGGATGACACAGACAGCGAAATAAAACAAGGCCTGATAATGAGGGTTGTACTGTATTATATAAAACAATTACTGTTTATAAATGTTTGGAATATACTAAAATATTTTCTATTACTAATAATGATAAATTATTAGTAATAGCTTTTCCGCCTCCATTTAACATGGTAGTTGGCGATTTCTTGCTGTTTTAATAAATAAATAAATGTTACTTATATTTATTGGCAGCTGTGTTAAATTAAATTTTATTTGAAGAATTTCTGATTTTTATACAGTGAAACGAACACATCAAAAGACTTCCAGGCCACACACCTCAGATTAATATTATTTCATATTTTAATCTTTTTATTTTCCTGTAATTTAAGAATGGGTCTTTTAATTATTGGACTGTGCCATAGTCATTCCTGTTTAAATTTCAAAATATATATTTCACAAAAAACAAAATGATAGTTATATTAACTAACACTATGTACAAACAAGAATCATAATTGATTGTATAATGAATAATGCTATCCTGTTCTTAAATTTTCATTTTAACTGTACACGTTTATAGAAAATCTTTACAGGGTGGCAGAACATCGTGCATTGCATAGCGCCAGGTCCACACTCGTGCAATCGCCTCAAAGTGTTGACGATCATTACGGTACATTCTTCCGACTACTGGCTCCATGCAGATCTGAAAGTTATACATTACAATTTTTTTTATGATTCATCTAGTTTACAAGAAGGTAAATAAATAATATTATGACATTAATCATAACAACTTTTAAAAAATACCATGTGAAGGTTTATTAACAACCAGCTCAGTACCGAATATTTCGACCTCACTATGATATATATTCTCTGAGGTTTCTCTTGGATTAAGAAGGTAAAGAATCTCAAGGGTAATGTAAACACATGTTAGATCAAACCAGTCACACTAACTGTCTGATGCATACAATCTACGTCAAACACAACCCGTACTTTAACACATTGCTAACGGCCATTCTCCAATCCGTGTAGTTGGCATCCACATGGGCTTGATTCTCATGGTTTTGGTACAGAAGATATCAGTTAACACTGTAGCACATCAGGCAGATTTCAAGGAGGTGCCACTAGGACTACAGAAGCAGACCGGTGATCTTGGATGATCTGAGATAGACAGTACCAGGACATCATTGCTGAGAACTGACTATTAGGAGCTTGTCAAGTATTAAAAACAAGGCTCTCTTGGCTTTTATTACTTTACATGACTAACTTGTATATTTCTACGGATTATCACTAGATCCTAGGACAATAGTACAATATATTGGCTAGAATATTACTGTTACCATAGAACAAAAAAGAGTAAAAGTCTACCAAGGATGTGGTAATTAATCTTGCAAGGTTAAAACAAAACAGAAGATATTTACACAGATTGGATGTGTCAAGTAAGCCATGTCACAACTGGCTTAGTGTTCAAATCAATTTTTATTTCTCACAGTACATTATGTAGAGACTTATATTCACAGATTATACTTGCATCATACAATAAATTAATATAGTTTAGATTACTTGTAAAATAATAGAGAATTAAAAGTTAAATTTAAAAGTAAAAACGTTAACCCTTAAACAAACATCCAGATTCCAGTATGTAATAAATATTACGTTGTAGTAAAATTACTATTAAAATGTATACTAATCCGATAGCATGGAGTTATAATCAATAAAAAAAGTCATAGATTGAACACAGATTCAACAGCTATGGTTGGCATCACACTTACTGGCCCACTAAGGTGGAGGGCAGTCGTCAGGTGATTTCCAAATAACCATTCTCACAGAGGACCTCCTTATTATTACTTTATCTTTTTATAGTACAGTACAACCCCGATAAGTCGGCCCCCGTTAACCCGGAAGTCCGGCTAACCCGGACCGATTTTCAATAAAAAAATAAAAAATCAGACAAACATTTTAAAAATAAAAACGTAATATTTTTGAGTGGTAGAGTATGTGTGAATCGATGTCGCATCAGTATTTGATGGGACTGTACGACAGTGAGTGTGTGACTCATGGCACACGGCGGCCGACTGGCGCCAGTGGCGGTCATTGTCCCGGATTCTCGGAAACAATAACAGACGCACCCCTCCTCCGCGCTACCGCTACGCCGGGCTTCTCAGTTCTCGGTAGTCAGTACCGTTCCTATCTCACTTCGCTCGCTTGTGCCCGTGTTGTGTGTGTAGGCTACTGTATTGTTTACTTCTGTTCGCATTCGTGTTGCAGATAGTGTTCTTCTTTTGTGTTGTGCGTTTGTTTTTATCTACGCGATGGCAACAAAACGTAAAAATGTTGTAGTGACAATGGAAAAGAGACTAGAGGCATTAGGTAGGATTGATAAAGGCGAATCTTTAAAAACAATTGCAGCATCTTATGGTGTCGGTACATCTACAGTATCGGATTGGAAAAAAAATAGGACAAAAATCGAAGAATTTTGTTTCAAGATGATAACAAAAGACAGTTTGGACAATCGGTGCAAAGCTAAGAAAGCTAAAAACGAGACTCTTGACGACGCTTTGTATGTCTGGTTTTGTGCGGAAAGGGAGCGTGGTTTGCTAGTGTCTGGGCCTATCATTCAAGAAAAGGCAATCAAGCTGAATAAACAGTTGCCTGATTGTGAACCAAATTTTACTGCAAGTCAAGGCTGGCTGGATAGGTGGAAAAAACGTCATGGTATTCGCCAACTATCTATCACAGGAGAAAGCCTATCTGCGGACAGCAGCACTGCTGATGACTATAAAAACAAGTTTTTGGATTTTGTGAAAGAAGAAAATTTAACCGCAGATCAAATATATAACGCCGATGAGACGGGTTTGTTTTACAGAATGTTGCCGAGTAAAACTTTGGCCTCAAAAACTGAAAAAGACGCAAAGGGATACAAAAAAAGCAAAGATCGATTGACAATAATGGCCTGCAGCAATGCTTCGGGGAAGCATAAATTTCCTCTACTCTTAATAGGAAAAGCGAAAAATCCGCGAGCACTAAAAAACGTAAATCGGGATTCTCTACCAGTTGTCTACAAGTCTCAAAGAAGTGCATGGATGGACAGCATCACTTTTAAAAACTGGTTTTTGATTGTTTTGTGCCAGGTGTGACTAAATATTTAAAAGACTGTGGGTTGCCAATTAAAGCAGTCCTACTAATTGATAATGCTCCTTCACATCCGTCTGCAGATGTGCTGGTCAGTGGGGACATTACCGTCAGGTTTTTGCCGCCTAATGTAACATCGATATTACAGCCCATGGACCAGGGGGTTCTGGAGAAAATCAAAAAGGTTTACAGAAGACAGATGCTAAGCACAATCATTGACAATGAAGAACACGGTGTAGTTGAGATTCTCAAAACATTTAATGTGAAAACTGTAATGTACATCATTGCAGAATCTTGGGAACAAGTGTCTAGAATAAGCTTAATTAAATCTTGGAAAAAACTGTGGTAGGGTGTATGCGACTTGCCTGAAAATATAATTCAACCAGTGGGGAACTATAATGTGGAAAATGACACACCAGAAGATGTCCATCCCCAAGAACTTTTGGATATGTTCCAAATATTGATGGCTGCTCTGAAGTCGATGAAAATGACATTAATCTGTGGTTAGAGGCAGACAATAACGGAGGCTATGAGCCACTTACTGACGAGGAAGTGATCGCGTCGTGTTTACCTGATGCTAACGAATCAGACGCTGAGGAGGCAGACGGGGACATTGAAGGTCAAGTGATGAGTCATGGAGATGCAGTGACGCAACTAAACGAACTAATGGTTTACTTCGAGCGGCAGGCAGAAACATCGCCGGCTGAATTGCTCATGTTGAAGAGAATGCGGGATCGCACAGCACGCAAGCGGCAGACGACATTGGCACAACCAAAGCTGACTGAGTTTTTTACCAGGAAATGATCAGTTATGTATGTAACTGAGATGTACAAGTACATATGTTTGACGTTTTTACAATTATAATGGAGTTTATCTGTAAGTATACCATATTTTATTAATTTTTACCTCATTCTCCGGCTAACCCGGATTTTCGTTAACCCGGATCGGCCGCGGTCCCGATTAATCCGACTTATCGAGGTTCCACTGTATTTATATTAGCTAAAACTAGAAAAATAAGGAAAATTATGAAACAAATTGAGTGCATGTACAATTGTAATTGTAAACTCGACAACAGCTTAATTAGGAGTTAGTAAAGTAGAACGTGAGGCAAAACTCAACAACAGCTTAATTAGGAGTTAATAAAGTAGAACGTGAGTCAAGAACGTGAGGCAAATCTCAACAACAGCTTAATTAGGAGTTAGTAAAGTAGAATGTGAGGCAAATCTCAACAACAGCTTAATTAGGAGTTAGTAAAGTAGAACGTGTGGCAAATCTCAACAACAGCTTAATTAGGAGTTAGTAAAGTAGAACGTGAGGCAAATCTCAACAACAGCTTAATTAGGAGTTAGTAAAGTAGAACGTGAGGCAAATCTCAACAACAGCTTAATTAGGAGTTAGTAAAGAAGAACGTGTGGCAAATCTCAACAACAGCTTAATTAGGAGTTAGTAAAGTAGAACGTGAGGCAAATCTCAACAACAGCTTAATTAGGAGTTAGTAAAGTAGAACGTGAGTCAAATCTCAACAACAGCTTAATTAGGAGTTAGTAAAGTAGAACATGAGGCAAATCTTAACAACAGCTTATTAGGAGTTAGTAAAGTAGAACGTGAGGCAAATCTCAACAACAGCTTAATTAGGAGTTAGTAAAGTAGAATGTGAGGCAAATCTCAACAACAGCTTAATTAGGAGTTAGTAAAGTAGAACGTGAGGCAAATCTCAACAACAGCTTAATTAGGAGTTAGTAAAGTAGAATGTGAGTCAAATCTCAACAACAGCTTAATTAGGAGTTTTTAAAGTAGAACGTGAGTCAAATCTCGAAAAAATAAGTGTTGGTAATATGTTCCCAGTACAATTGTGTACTTTATTGTATTTTCTTAATTGTACTATTACACACTTTATTTTATTTTTCCAATCGTACAATTGTGGTTTTTTATTCTATTTTCCCAAATTTAAGATTGTTATTTAAAGTGATGAATAACCCCAAAATTGTGATTTGTTTGTCTTATGTGATAACAGAGGTTGGTTATAAATAAAAGGCAATTAAATTATGATCAAAGAAAATATTCGAATAAACAATAAATAAAAACTCAATAAAGTTTAAGTTTGTCTACTTGAATGTATTCAATAAGTTTGATAGAAACTTACGAACGATGAATGTTAGTATTCTTGACAGCAAAAACGTTACCTGACAAAAAGGATCAGTGAGCAGACTTTGGATGGAGATGAGGACTTTGGAAATAGTGAGTGCCAGAGTCCAGTTGTGCTGGATGCAATCAATGCCAACGTCACCGTGACGAGATACATTCGGATGAAATATCTTGGTAATGAATCTAACTGTAGGAGGCGTCATTGGGTAGCTAAAACACACATATTCACAAATGACAATAGTACCTTGAACCATCAATTATTAGTCTGCCACAATATTATTTGTAATTCATATTAAATATTCCAAACAAAAATAAGAGAGACTAGTTGCACTGCACATCAAATTGATACAATTTGATTGATAGGCGAGGGAGTAACATAACTCTGGAAGTAATTATAAGTACATCAACTTGAATTTCAAATTTTAATTCAAAATTCTCTCTCCCCACGTTCATGTATAGTGACTGAGGAAAGGGCCAGTGGCCCCAAAATATTTCACCAACTTAATTTTTAACTGTTTATTTTGTGTACTGTGTCTCTTTCTCCAATTTCCCATTTTATAAGGTATTAAACTCTGCTTTCCTCTTTTTATTTGGAATATGAGGATTATTATGATATGAACAAATATTTGTGATTCTCCTAATATATTTTGGAATATACTGTATTTATCAATCTAGAGAAGAGAATTAAAGGAATGTCAACATAATTTGACACTAAATATTTTTGAAAGCTATTCTTATGGGATATATTATAGTTTGAAAAAAATTAAACTTAACAATAAAAAATTATTGGAATTTTGAAGTTTAATTTTTTATGTTTTAGTATAATACTACGTGTTTACATGTGACATTCAGTCAGACCTGTAGAGAGAGTACGTCAGTTAAGGTTGAATCCAGGGACTTGGCCACAAGAGGTTATAAAAAATATATTGGTACTACTTTTTGTAACTACTGTATGTTATAAATCAGAAAACCACACTAACATACTAGGAGTGTGCCAGTACTCGAAACTTCGAGTATTTGATCGAGTATTTTACTACTCGGCTCGAAGCTCCTAAAACTACTCGAAGTTCGATCGAGTAGTTGTATTTCACGAAATATCAGATTTACATCTTAATTTAGTATTAAGAGTAAACAGTTTTATAAGTTATCAATAAAAAATCATACGTTATCAGTTTGGTACACGTAATTATGAACTGAACAATACGCCTAAGAATAGGTAGTACACGACGACAGTCAAATGAACTAGTCGACGTAGTGAACGAGTTCGTTCATTATGATTTGAACTAGTTCAGTTCAAAGTGATCAACAGAGCTGGGAAGGTAGCGATCACTGTAAATAGTAGCGATCACACATGTCGGTTGTCGAATCTACTAGTAACTTGTAACCTAACCTAAAATAGGGCGAATAAAAATAGTGCTGGTTAGTATCTTTATGACCCAAGAAAGGGGACGAGAGATCCGGTTCAAGATGCTGAAAAAGACACATTACCAATACAAATCTAATGGTCTGTATGTCGTGGAAATTATGCATATTTTCGTTCATATCAATAATACCGCTCAATCAAAAGGATCCCGAGAACGGGTCACTTTAGATCCCAAGAATCGAACTTCCCATCTTTTCTAGCTGAAAGTTCATCTCGGTTGTAGTATACGTACGTGCAAGGAACAGTGCAGCTCTTTTCGGAACTGAAATTATCGTATATTTCTTGCGAGTCGATTGAGGTCTATTTTGTTTTTTTAATCTGAGCAGGGAATTGCCCAATGATTTGACGTAAGAAAATACTGTATCTTATCATATAAAATATGGTAATGGCGTTCTAGCAGCGTGTGACACAACATTATTGATTTATTTTCCATCAAATAAAAAATAGATATGTATCCGTGACGAACATCTATTAATTATTATTCTGAAAACGCTTTACATCGCCAAAACCGTGTGTAATATTTGCACATACGATATTTTTTCCTGTCAAATTGTTGAACTGTCTTCTGACTAGGTTAGACAATAACACAGTTGACAATAACACAGTTGGAGTGTAAAAGGTGGTAAAGTACGATAACTTTGATTCGTAAATTCACTGAACAGTCTCCTGTTCACATTGTAAACTGTAAAACAATCACGAATCAACCAAAGTGAGGGAGAAACAAAAAAAGGGAGAAGACCTTTTCTAAACAAAATAAGACGAATTTAGAGATTCGGAAAATATTGAACCGAAGCCTTATCAAATGTCTCGTTTTTTAATCATACGTTTATCTTTTAGCTGCCCAAAATCTTCACTGTATCACTAGTTGGCACTTAGCTGATATTTCAGACTGCATCTCGTCGCCAATATCGGGTAGACCTATTATATTAGCCGAATACGTCTATGGTTTTCATTCGATTACACCAGGTTTTAATGAATTTCTCATTATGACATAATTATTTATCTGTTGTTCAGTGTTGCCTCATGTAGTTTCAAGTTGCACATATTTCATTACCGATCATAATTTAAAAACTAATTCATCCTAAGCGACTTTAACCCTTTGTGATCGTGCGGCCCGGCTGCCGGGCCACAACAAATTCCAGACAGCTCGGAATAATTTATTGGTGAGTTGTCCTCGCCACTCGCGTGGCCTGTTTCCCGGGCCGTGCCGTTCTCAGCACCAGCTCGGTATTTAACATGGCGGCTACCTCCCATCAACTCAGAATTATTTACTGCTACAAGCGGCAATATTGACATCGGATATTTAAAATTTAAAAAACTAGTACCCGATACTTTATAAAACTATTGTAAATTATACATTTAAACAGACCATTTAATAAATATGAACGTCAATTTAATTGTAAAATACTAGTTTCATTGGTTACTTATTTAAAAAAATTATATAAATGATAGTTTGCAAATCTACTCGTGCAGTCACTATTAAAATTTGCTATTTTATTATAATAATTAATATCCTGACTGTATATTTTGTACATAACATTTATATTGAAAGTTATTAGTATTCGATAAAATTAAAAAAAGTTTACCTTGCTATTTATTTAATAACGAAATTCTCTATAAATATATTTGTTACCCATGCACTCACAATGGATTTGTCTCATTACTTTATCGTGAATAAAAATAGTTTACCAACGTTTTATAAATAAATAATTATTATGATGATTGTTTATATCCTTAAGTAACTGTTGTGTTGGTGTAACTACAAATAAGAAATTATTAAAATACAAAATTATGAAAAGACATTTATTGAAACCAATATACACTACAATAAAATGAAATTAAAATATTATTGCAAAATAAAATGAAATTAAACAATTAATTAGGCTTAAAATTAATTAATTAATCAAAAAGGATGTAAACAACTGTCAAACATTCACTGCAATAGCCTACGTGAATAGGCAGTGGAAGACACGTTGTTATTTTATATTCTCCTGTGATTTGATTGGCAGTAAAATAAAAACAGCTGGTGTTTCATTTAGTTCAATAGTTTCTCGTTTGATGTCAGCACTTTACGGCTACACCAGCACAATGTAATTATTTCTAAATGGAGAACGAATTTATTGGGCAGTCACACGGGCCATACGACCGTAGAAGGAATTCTATAGTGGCCAGTCAGCCGGGCCACACGTCCGCAGAGGACAACCCATATATTTCAATGTTGATCGCAAAGGGTTAAAATTTATTTTTAGTAAACCTGCTTATTTATTATTATCAATTGATTGAACCACAGTCTTTGTCATCCAGATTTTCAAATTTGATTATATAGTTTAGAGCTTATTTTCGGTTAGTTATAACCTTATTATTACTGAATTAAATACCCACAGAATACAGATCCACTCTTCTTGGCGTGTACACAATCAATTTTTTGTTGAGAGGAGGCAATTCTCAAAGCAAACGACCGCATTTGGCGATAATGCCCGAATTTTAGCATCAGTTTGGTTGTATGCAGCTTTTGCCAACAAGCTTCACTACGTTTTCGCCGGCTGTGTAACAGTATAATTGGCTTGCATAGAAAAGCTGATCTGATATATGAATGAACAGATTAAATCTTTATAATCCATGTTGATCCAATTAATAATATACTTTCTTAATTTCTTACATAATATTAGTTCTGAAAAAAGGAAAAAGGTTAAACAAAACAATGCCACATATAAATGTAGAAAAGCAGGAGGTAACAAGTTTTATTTATGAAATGTTACAGTTACAAACAACAAATCAAAATTATTGTGTTCAGTTTAGATGTATATGTTTACGAATCTGGCAAAACTTAACATAGGCTTAGGATGGTGTCTGCCTTTTACAGTTGTCTTCGGTGAACAGGAAATCCTTCTGTAAATACTCGCTCGAAAAATAATCGATACTCAAAAAAATATTCTAACTACTCGACTCGACCCGAACTCAAAAATCACTACTCACACACCCCTATAACATACTCTTAGTTCGAGATTCTATAATGGATCATGGATACATTAACATTGGAAATAAATTTATGAGAATATAAATATGTGGGAGCCCTTGTTACAGTCAAACTGGAGGGCCCATGTCGCAGGTCTCACTGAAGGGTTTGCCACGGTTCTGGACCGACAGCCTTACATCTTGTGGAAGAATTGAGAATAACATCATAAATAGCTGTCTATAAACTAGAACTATTTAAAATGTACAATTGCCTCTTGCTAGCTTAGTGGTTAGCACTTCTGCTTTCAATGAAGAGGTTCAGAGTTTGATTTCCGGGAGGTCCACCCTAAATAATTTGCCAAAGGGGTTTGAACCGTTGTCCATCAACAATGTTTGACTACTCTTACTTAAAAGTCCACTGACACAGAAAGAAAAAATAGAAAATCTATTAAGAAAATTCTATTCAGATTGCCAAAAGAACTATGGGAGAAACCAGCTTACATTAAATTTAAAACTACATTAAGGGTCTTAAAATAAAATAATTCTTACACTCTCTCAAATAATTTTAAGATAAAAATTAAATTAAACTAGGTTGTTTGTGAAAGAATTACTTCAGGAGCTAAATCCCACTCAAGCTTCAGTAAACGAAAATTTTGTTTAACATTACTGAACATATAATTCTTTCTTTGATTTTCTTGTACAAATCTGATAATTTTGTTAGTATGCAATTTAGACTTTGAATATCATGCATAATATTAATGATATTATTAATCCATTTCAACCTGTAAGTCTTCAAGTTTATTTAACTTTTCTCATCTCTTGACATGTTTTTATTTCAAGGGTAGTTTTTCCAAAAAACACAAAACTTGTAAACCTATTGAATACACTGTTATCAGATAAAGGCGCTACAGCTATTAACAAGACAAGAATACTTGGAGGATGGAGTAGGTTTAAGAAGAGGTTTTACTCAGAATAAAAAGAAATATTACCTGTATGGGACCTGCAGGTATAGATAGAAGATACCACCTTCATAAGGACTGCCCACCGGGCCTGTGATGGTGGCCATCCAGTGACAGCTTTTTTTGTCTAGAGGGAGTGCTTCGATACCTTCTGGGGGATCAGTCTTCAAACCTACAAGCACAACATATTTTTAATGAGTAAATGAAAAACAAACTAGAAATAACTTTGAAATAAAGTGATTATAATAATCCTGTAAACAGCAACCCTTTGCGGGTCTGGGCATGCTGGACAGCTTTTACGGCCGATTGAAGTGCAGTCAGCACAACGGATCCCAATCGCCATTAATCCAGTTTTCTCTATCAGGATTCGCTACAAGTTGTATCTTACCAATTGCCTCACGTTGCTGAGTCAACACCTCAACGTGTTCAGGGGCAAATTTCCAAAAGCCTGGCTGGACCAGGAATCGAACTTGGGACCTCAAGCTCCGGAGGTGAGTGTGTTAACCACTCAACCACCGGAACCCCTAGAATTTTACTGATTGCAAAATAAAATCTTCTTTTGGATAATGTTGATTAGGTCAAAGGGCACTAGGTTAGGAATTAGTATGTTAGGAGAGGTAGGGCATCAGCAAATGTATCTAAGTACTGTCCACTAACACCTTACAGTAGTGAAAAAACAAAGATATATCACAAAACAAAAATTTTCAGTGCCACTGCTACTCTCTACTCACCTGAGGAAATTGCCAGTGGGACTGGTACTCTCTGCTCACCTAAGGAAATTGTCAGTGGGACTGGTACTCTCTACTCACCTGAGGAAATTGTCAGTGGGACTGGTACTCTCTACTCACCTGAGGAAATTGCCAGTGGGACTGGTACTCTCTACTCACCTGAGGAAATTGCCAGTGGGACTGGTACTCTCTGCTCACCTAAGGAAATTGTCAGTGGGACTGGTACTCTCTACTCACCTGAGGAAATTGTCAGTGGGACTGGTACTCTCTACTCACCTGAGGAAATTGTCAGTGGGACTGGTACTCTCTACTCACCTGAGGAAATTGCCAGTGGGACTGGTACTCTCTACTCACCTGAGGAAATTGCCAGTGGGACTGGTACTCTCTACTCACTTGAGGAAATTGTCAGAGGGACTGATACTCTCTTCTCACCTGAGGAAATTGCCAGTGGGTCTGAAAATTTGTTCCATGTGATTGTGTCTTAGTTTGTTTACTACTGCAAAGGGGGTTAGTGGACTTGTCTTCTTAGGTAAGTTTGCTGATACACTATCTATCCTAATATACTTTAAAATAAAATTCCACTTGAAAAATAAATAAGCAAAGCATTTTTTAGTGTTCACAAAGGAAACATTAAGTGTTAAATAAAACTTTTAATTTGAACAATAACAAGATTGAAACAAACAATTCAACTCTAATTCACTGGCCAACAATATATGTTTTACTTTTATTTGTAAACAAATATACATGCAGATAAAATAGTGGGTGGCACTACAGTAAATCCTATCATATTAGGCCGGATAACTTTGAAGTTGGATATGAAATTACCATAATAAAGGCAAGGTTTTTTTGTAGCTAATGCATCGTGGGTATTACGGTTATGCTTTGAGGGAACTACAGTATGTAATTAATGAATTGTTTAGTAATAATACTTACTGAGCTGTAAGGGGTTTCCAAAATATTTAGTAATAATTTTATAAATCAACACACATTTTTATTTAAAAAAAATTAAAATAAAACACTGTTGGCCTGCTATTATCATACTTCTTGGTTAAGGCACTTTCTGTTCATATATAAAATTTTAAAAATATCAAAATATTATATATTTTATTTTAGAACATACTGTAAACAAAAAACAATGAAACATTAAAATACAGTATACTAGAAAAACTTGTACTAACACACATGGAATGGTAACACAGTCAATAGCAACTGTTTGATCTACCATACACCAGGGCAATATTTCTAAAAATAGCGAAGGTGACGTTTGTTGTGGAGAAATCCTTCATTACGCTCCTAACCCCTCTCTTTCCAGGGCCAGGTGCTGGGAACTAATATTCCCTCTCTTTGACACTGAGCCACTCATGTCAGTTATCAGAGATTCTTGTATCACAGGGCCGGATATACCGGGTTTTACTGTACTTGTTGAAAGTATAGTCTACAACTCGAGGATCTACAGTCATTATTCATGAGTTTGTTGAGCACAACATTAGTACACAATTTGTTTATTAAATCCCCTTAGTTTGCTGCACCAAGTGGCCGGAGTTAAGCCAGCCAGTTCATAATGTGGAGACGCTTTGTGAGAACCGATTGTTCATTGCACATTTGGTATTTTAACAAAGATTTTAACGTATCAAATATAAAAATAACAATTGTTTCAATAAATAAACCTAACTTGTAGAGGGTCTGGCTAAAATATAACCAGACTGGTTGTTAGCCCTTAATTATTGCAACTTAACAGCCAAACAAGTTGCAAACAATTACAGTATTTCTTAAGTAAAACATATTTCACTTTCGTTTGTTTTGAAACTCCCAAGAATATTTGGGTTGGTTAATATAGCTCACAAAAAAAATTTTTCGTTAATAAACTAAAACATAAGCCATAAATATAATATACACATTATTAACAAGCATTGATTGCATAATGGTAACATCATTATCTTTATACACACAGATAGATTTCCCATCCAATGTAAAAATTTGAGTCTCAAAATATCAGCTGGTTTTGTGGTCCATTATGGAGCGCTAGTGTAGTTCCATATGAATGTAATGCAGTTTAACACGTTAGCTGCCATTAAAATTTATGACTTTTACAGAACTGCAGTGTAGGTCATATCTAGCCGGCACGTAAATTTTTGACCAGTGTTATGCCGGTCATATATGACCGGCAGTAGCCAATTGCGTTGTTATTTTTGAGGTTATGTGTTCCATAAAGTGCTGCGTTCTTGTGGCCAAACAATGAACTACTATCAATGTAGATTACCACTGCTACATACAGTATGGTTTTTATTGCTCTACGCCTTCCTTTAGTAGTCAAACAAATGCTTTGGATTCGGGCTAGTTTATGAGCTCTAGTGCCGGTCATACCTGGCCGGCAGTAATTATTTCAATTTGTTGCCTATTTTTTATTGCAAATAATCAAGTTTTCTTGTCAAATGTGAACGTTACAGGCCTACTATAAATTAATTATAGGAAAATTCAAATTATACACATTACTGAACATAAGAATGGTTTAATATTACATTGTTAAATCGTAAGTGTTTAATACATAATAATGCGTATTAAACACTTATCTACTTTATATAAATTCAAAATATGAAATAAAACTCCATAAAAATATGGAATATAACACGTAATATGAACAAAATTGTAAAAATATGAAAAAAGTACATTAAAATAATCTTTTTTTAACACTTATATAACATTCAAAACAATATAAAATATTTTTAAAAAATCAAGATGAAACACTAACAAAATATACTATTTTTAAGTTTTCACACTTAATATGTATAACATTATAAAATAATAAAAATATATTACAATTCAAAATACATAATTTTTGTTAATACTTACAGTTCGAATATTTATAAAAATCTAATATATATACATATAAATCCGTTATTTACACAAAACAAATATACAAAATACTGTTACAAAATCATGTTGTCACTATTTTTTTATGGATTTCACGGAAACAGTCGAAATTACTCACGAAAAGTTGAAGACCCTTGTGGTCAGATCTAGCCGGCAGTGATTTGTTTGGTGAAATACGTTAACGAAAAAAGCTTTGCCGGTCAGATATGACCGACATTTTATTAAGCACATTCTGTGTGTATTTTTTATTATATTGGGGTACACAAGTAAATAAAAACGCCATATTATAATTATATTGTAAAAATATTGTTTTCTTTAGTTTGGCAATTACAGGGTTGTACTGGGCTATTGACCGGCATTTTGGGTAGGCTCGGAGCCGGTCAGATATGACCGGCACGGCAGCTAACGTGTTAAACCAGCTGTGGTTGTGGGCCTAACAATTACAGGCACAAATATTCCCATTAGATAGAATATCTATTGTTGGTGTATATAATCAAGGATTTAACTAAAAGTAGTATTTTAGTAAATAACTTAATTATAAACTTATAGGCCTCATGGGTAAAACGTTCTTGTAGCTAAAACATGTCCTTATATAACTGAAGCCCGTGTAATGGATACTGGAGTTGATCACTCTCATTGTGTAATATAACAATGGATAATTTTCTTAAAACAAATACAACATGTAATTGAATGTGTAAATAAAAAACTTATTAGTTCAAAATATATAATGATGGAAGGGTTAAAAAACTCAATTTCTTAATACAGATATGCAAGGTTGATTTGAATTTAAAAAAATGTTGGTTCTGGTTGAGTGTCTGACTATGTAAAATTATTTTATTTTTAATCCTATAATTAGGGTAGTTTAGGCCACTAATTAATTTCCCCATAATTATATACCATACTGCAGTAAAGAATTAAAACAAGTAGGCTATAATGAACAATTAGCTAAATGGTTAGATCTTGTTTCTCTTAAAGTGTAGGCTACATCTAAAGGCAAAATGAACTTTTGTGTATTTTGTGCTTATATTGTAATATATTTTTGCTGTGACGTTCATTTCTAATGTACGAACACATATTATGCTAACTAAGAAACCATTTAATGTTACAGTACTTCTGCTCTCAATTGTTCTAATAACAAGTAATTTGTCTTTAATTGCTAAAACTTTCTTTTGAGCACCAAAACTTGCCATCTACAAAAACTCCTACAGAAAAGGTGTGGGTTGGAAAACAAAGTAATACTTAAGTGTCCGCTCAAATTTGGCAGTGATGTAGATAATCTGCCATTAGTGAAATAATAACCACACCCAACTTATCAAGACAAGTTATTTTGATGTTTTTGTAATGTTTCAGCCAAGGACTTCTCTTTTGTAGAGAATAAATAAGTTATCTATAACCTTAATTAATGTCGTTTTGTCGCCCCTTTTAAAAATTATTTTATAACAGGAGATGCCAAAAACCAAGTTCCGATAGAATCAACAAACTATTTCCTGACAAAAAAATAGATACTAGCTAATGTATTCAAATATTATTTGTGCAATACATGAAATAAATATTTATTGTATATGATTCTTTAATGTAAAAATAGAATGACAAAATATATACTTTTCAGTTCATTTCTTAGTCGATGCCTTCGCCAGGAGTTCTCCTCTCCAATTGGTTGCAGCTGGTCTGACATCTGGACCAAACACATCTTGCACGGACAACTGTCCATTCTAAAAAAACACCACAAATTGTAATGATGACATGTAAATGATACATTCACATACACTCTCCGCATGTCTGTCTATGCATTTTAGCGTGATATTTGTCTAGCTTTACTAATTGTTTACATACTTTTTTAAATAGTGTTCGTAACTTTGATGCTAAAACATGAAATATACAATATATACGATATAACTGAATCTAAACCTTTATTCATGATCATTGAGAACAGAATATTTGTCAATATACAATAATGCAATAATACTACCAATAACAAGAGTTATATAAAAATTGCAAATGAGTATATGTGAATGATTGTAGTTTTCATTACCAATTATGTTTGACTGATTCTTAGTAAGGGCCATTTACTTGTAGTCTAATAAACAGAGCAAATAAATTGTAAAACACTTTCACTGATTAAAGTTTATCATAAAAGTAAACTTACAAGTTGGTGTAAACAGAAAACCAGTCTTGTATATTGTATATGGGCTTGTAGAGAGGCCAACGGCGAACTGTGTATGTGTGCCATTGCTCCAAAGTGACATGCGATTGTAACACTTGACGCCAGCGCTTACACACGTTTCCCACACACCAGAGGGAAATGTCGTCTAGGTACGAGAATACTGCCAACAACACTGCAACAAATATGCAGTTCCAGACTTGTACAATTTTTATAGGTTTTTACAACTATTAATAATATATACAGTATGGGTACAGTGAAGGAGTAGGAGTGAACTAATCCATAGTAAATCTTTGGAAAAATCAAGTTCGATTACTTATGAAAATTAAACCAATAACTAAATGTTACTAAAACATGTACCAGTAGGCCTATGAATCTTTTAACGTTTCATCAGCTGTTCATTGACCAAAAAAAAAAAAAAATCTCTTTGTTAAATTTTCATACCTATAATACTATTTTGTTGGAAAAGTACAACTTTTTCAATATTTCAATACGTAATTTTCTATGGTATTGAACATGGTTGATTGGAAATGTCAAATATGGTATTGTTGTAATCAGCTTATTTTGCAAATTCCTTTGCAAAGGTTATTAGTAGTTTAAAATAGACTGAATTTTGTAATAATTTTTATTTGACAGAAAAGTGATGTTTACTTAGCCATGAATAACGTGTTTGGCAGGACAGCGCGTTACTAAGTCGCTACAGTCAGGCCAACACTAAGTCATTGCAGTCATGCCAATACTAAGTTGCTGAAGTCAGACCTTTCTTTGTATTGGCAACTCTTCATCTCATAATCTGGCACACTTATCTTTTTCCAAATGAAACACATATATAATGCCATTCATTATGCAAGGTGTCTTTTATAAATGGGCCACCGTTGTGATCTTGGAAACCATAAGTCCGATGGGAAACCTTCCCTTGTTTATGGAAACAATTAAAAATACATATTTCAAATTTTGCAAAATGGCCACCATTTTCCAATATGGCGGAATGGCGGTCAACTTTCTTTTTTCTTATGGAACACCCTACATTTTATGATAGTTGTTGATAGAATTAGTAATTTTAAGACTTTTATTCTTGGCAGTTTTTCTATATTTTGTTTAATAACGTAGATATAAGAGCTGAAAATGATCAGATTCCTTATGGAGCTTACCATTGAAATACAATTTTTTTAAATATACAATTAAAAAAGAGATCTAATCTGCAAATATTACAGCAAAAAATTGGAAAATGTATGCTTAGCTATTATTTTTATGATTTGACAGATTAGTGTATTAAATTATACTACATAGTCATTTAAAGAAATATATTAATATTTTGTCACAAATAAATGTTGGCTGCACTGTTTACCATTATCAGCTGTTTTATTCAACTTCCAATACTGCTGCCAATCTACATTGGATGTTGAATTAAAAAGTTGATAATGGTAACAGTGCAGCCAACATCAATTTAACTGTGACAAAATAATAACATATTTCTTTAAATTTCTGTGTATTATAATTTAATACACTACAGTATTCTGTGAAATCATGAAAAAGAATAGCTAGACATACATTTTCCAAATTTTTGCTGTAATGTTTGCAGATTAGACTGTTTTGAATTTATATTTTTTTAATTGAATTTCTATGGTAAGCTCCATAAGGAATCTGATCAGCTCTCATATCTACATTATTAAGCAAAATATTGAAACTGCCAAGAATAAAAAAGTCTTAAAATTACTAATTCTATCTACAACTATCATAAAATGTAGGGTGTTGCATAAGAAAAAACAAAGTTGACCGCCATATTAGAAAATGGCAGCAATGGATTGGTTGGTAGCGTAGTTGGTTCAATCCCAGCTTCATGTGCTAAAGGTTGTCAGTTCGATCCCAATCAGAGTCATAACACATTTTGAGAAGGATCAGCTGATAACCACCGGCTGTTCATTTGTCATTGAGCTATTAATTAATGACACTTTCTAAGGAATAGTCGGCCTTAGTTTGTAACAATGACTACATTCGCTCATCTACACTCATTCGAAATCCATATTCGCCCATATCTTGACGATCGGCGTCTTATGAATAAATAAATAAATAAATTTTCAAAATTTGAAACATGTATTTTTAATTGTTTCCAAAAACAAGGTAAGGTTCCCCATTCAAAGTTTTTTGTCAGACTTATGGTTTTCAAGATCACAATGGTGGCCCATTTAAAAAAGGCACCCTGTATAACAATTTTCATCTTTAATTGAAAATACACTAAATAAAACACTGAAAAATTATCAAACACAGCATTGAGTGTCATTAATTCTATTCCAAATAGCAAAACACATATTCTTCCAAGTTAATCCAAATTAAATTAATGGTAAAAAAAAAAAAAAAAAAAAAAAAAATACAAGACCCAAAATTCCAAAACAGGAGTCATTATATTTGTCACATCTATTGCTCTTCTAAATGATAGTAAAATTCTAAATAAGGATAACATTCTGAAATTTCCCATCATCTTGTTTGGTGCTCACCAAAGTGGACATAACCAAAACATACCTGTGATGTCAATGACTGATCAGCACCGCCCATACACGTATAATGGTGATAACCCACCTACCCACCTATATATGTACAGTGGTGGTGACCCTCCAACCCGCCCATACCCGCTCTCTTAACTCACCTGAAGAAAGTGCCAGTGGCACAGAAAATTTGTGTGATTTTGTGTTTCTTTTGTGTATGGTACTACTACTTTGGTGTTAGTGAACTTGTCTTCTAAGGTAGGTTTGCTGATGTCCTATCTCTCCAATATACTAATTCCTGGCCTAGTGCCCTTAAACCTAACCTAAAATATGTCCAGTATGCAACTTTGTTGGATACATATAGTATTCATGGTCTACCTCTGAATGGCTTTCATCATAACTCACAAACAGAGGTCAGTGTGACCAGATCATAAAGCCTTGTCACAAAGTATCACTATGAGCCAAGGTGTCCCCCAGGGATCTATACTTTGTCCAGTTTTATTCCTAATCTGTGTTAAAAGACTTATCAACATCAATATAGAACGGAAAGATGGTTAAATATTCTGACATGATTCTGCATTAAAAGTAAAACATAGAGCAATGTACAATATAAACAGACACATTAATTAAACTGAACTCCTACATTCAATATTCTTTTCAAAATCTTCTTCAGGTAAACAGCTGTGACGTTAAATGATATAGAGGAAGTTGAATCTACTGTTCTTAGAAATATACCTTGATAGAGGTCTGACTTACACTCAAGTCAAACACATTTGTTTAAAAGTTATTTTAGGCATTCATGCAATGCGTAACCCTGTTAAGTTTTGTTTCCTCACAGTAATAAAGATAGCCTATTTTTGCTTAATGTAAGTATATCTTACCTATGAGTTTATTAAAGGGGAGAGTGTGCAAAATTTAAATTTGAGATAATTTTTAGGCTTCAAAAGAAAGCCATTACAGTAATGAAACCATGAAATACAGTCAAGAAACATTCAGGAAGTGCAACCTGCTGACCTTGCCTTGTCTCTCCAAATTGCTGTATTCTGCCGGTTAAGTTGTAATTTACAGGCGGAGATATTCACAGTTACAACAATGGAGACATGGATGGCTTACGAACTCAAGCTTACAGAAAAAGAGCTTTTGAACATTCCCTCTTCAGGTTTAAGTTAAAATAATCCATGCACTGCCTGCAGCCAAAAGATTTGGAAAGCCCAACTCAATTTAAAGCTTGATTAAAACACCTTTTGCGTCTAAAGCATTCTACTCTATTGATGTGTTCCTAACTTACTGGAGCTACTAAATTTCATACATTAAGGCAAACACTAGTAATCAAGAGTGAATGTATGATTGAATGTTAACTGATAAGTTTCAGAGTGTAATGAATGCGAGTATCAACATACTAATTAATGGCGCATGCAATACAATGGCAATACAATCTACAGCAATAAACATGGCTAATAATATTCAATAAAAACAGAAGCTTAAAAAATTAAAAGATTAAATGGTGATCCCCAACATTTCCCATGCAGATATTGAATGACTGAACAAAAAACCACCATAGGTCTCTTGAGGTAAAAAGATTAACAGAGATAACTAATATACTCCTACAAGTATAAAAGATATAAAATAACAAAACATGCCCCATAGGGTCAAAATTAACTCCAAGATAATTGCTAAGAGTTAAAGGATTCTGAAAATGACTACTTAACCTTTATGATTGTGTTACGTGATTACTTTATTAATATGCTACCTTCGGGTGGAAGACATTCAACTATTCGTGGAGACCAGTTATCTGGCTCTCGAGGTGTAGACAGCAGCTCCAGGCGATGAGAGAGGGGATCAGGGCGTGGAGGTGTGGGAGGAGGTGGTGGCTGAGGGGCTCCACCCTGACTAGAGCTTCGTCGTTCAGGCCCACTAAACAGATCAGTAGGTTCATCATTTCCGGAATCTCCATCATCTGTTTTCTGTAAATTGAAAGTTCAAATCAAAGAGCATTATTAATTTAATACTGTATTATAAAATTTAATTATTATCTTATAAAGATCATAATAAACTTATAAATCTACCCTTCAAGAATTCCACCAAATACAGTATTATGTTTGAGATTGTAATAATAAATTGTTACAACTATATTCCTTATGACTATACTTGGTCAGTATTACTTTACAAAAAAAGGCTATGGTAAATAATGGCCAAACCATTAGTGATCAATGTACCTCGCTGAAAACTGGCATTTCTTGAGCACTGCCCAACTCCTCTGGAAACAGAAATGTATGACATGTTGCACACACAGGTTCTTCAAAACATGGCCCATAGTAACCATTGCAAATGTAACAAGAACTTTGCTAGAACAAAAATATAATTTTACAATTTAACACATAAAAAAGTTATAGTTTGTTTATATATCCAAATTAGTCATTACATGTAACAGTTATTTGAACACTGTCTCCAGGTTGCTGTAACCTAGAAACAAAGTTATCTTTATGAATAAGATTTTACATCATATTAAGCCTAAGAAGCAGGGTCATAGCTGAGAGAACAAATATACAGTCATAAACCATGTCTAATGAAAAAATAATGATCATGTTAAGCTAAGAATAAAAAAATTTTTGAACATATTTATTTCTACTCAGACCATGTAAAAGAGCCGTGTTGCTACTCCGCTGCCCTCGTTACAACTTGAGGAGCTATTCTTCCCTCCTCAGGTCAGTCCTTTCCATTTTTGTTCCCGGCGGCTGAGCTGGGGGTGGGTGATCAAGTTAAAAAAAAAAAAGAAAAAAAGAAGAAAATCTCCACTAGGTCTCGCCCTACAAAAAAAAAAATAAATAAATAAACTGAACAGTGTAAATGATTAAACACAGCCATCCATATAATTTAATAGGGCCTTTTCTTGTTAGGCCTAGTGGTTAAGTTTGATTATTTATTTTGTTATTTGTATTATTGAAGTCAGTTTATAATAAAACTGTACCGTGCTAAATTTTCTTTTTAATTGCTTAATTTTTTAACTTTTCACCAAAAGGGGAGTATTTAGTAACGTTTTTACTTTATTTTAATTCGGAGCTGCCCAGGGATTCCGACTGACTCCCTAGCATCGGTGGAATCATGGGATGCGGGCTAAATTGCCGGTTATTTGTTTTGTAAAATTTTCTAAATTTTTTCAATGTAATTTCTCTTAATATGGTGTTTCTAGTAATTCTGAAGAAAGGCACGTCTAGTATGTCATTTTTGGTATTTGTAGCTTTTATTAATATTGCGTATAATTTGTAATTCTTGTTTATTTTGGTTTTCTTGTTATTTTGAGTGTTTTTGATATTGTGGCCTTCTGCCAAATATATAACTTCTTCCTTTTGAATTAAATAGTTTTTTGATCAGCTGCCGAGTTATGATTTAACCTTCAGACTGCCGCCCGTGATCCTATCGCCTGTTTTGAGCCATCACCCAGTATAATGGTGGGTCTCAATTGGTATCAGAGTGTGGTTACCTTTAAAAAAAAAACTTATTGGAATAAATAAATGAACTTAAACCTTTCAAAAAAATAAAATTTAAAAATAATGTTAGGCTATCCGCTTGGGTACTGTTCTTGGTAGGATTCACAGGTGGATCGGAGTGGTCTGTAGTGGCTCGGTAGACTGAGGGTTTTTATTCATCTAGGACCCTGGAGTTGTCGTTTTCTTTGTACTGTTGAAACTTTGTCTTTTCTTCATGACTTATTTGCAGAATGTTGCGCTCCTAGTGAAGGTGGAATTAGTTTTTGAATTGAGGATACGTGGTGTGACCCCGGAGGGTGATGTTGAGAATCTCCGTAGGTTGTTGCGGGAGCAGTTGTCCGCGGGTACGGCAGTGGAGTGGTCTGATCTACTGGAGGTTGGGGATGAGTTGATGATATGTAAACGTAAGGTGGAAGATTGAGAAGGGGTGTTAGAAGACCTTCAGTTGGAACCTCCAGTAGGTTGTGACCGGGCCGGCCCTCTTGCATGTCTGGGGCACCTGCAGTGTGTCAATGCTGGAGGAGATTTTTCAGGCACTCTCTGGTTCCACGACCTACTACTTTGGGTCAGCGGCTATCCTTCTTGCCATCGCCTAATGTGTCGAGGCCGCAGGCTGAGACAAGGGCATTTCCAGTGCCTGAGGCTCCTTCTGAACCTGTAGGTGTTTCTGTTGAGGTTGCTTGTGGTTCTGCTCCAGCTGCCGTTCTCCTGTTTGTTCGTCTACTCATCTGCAGCTGAGCTACAAGTTGCCTAACCCACTAACGCCCATGATCCAGAGTCTCCCTGTGATCGATGGGATGGACCCCGAGGAACTCCTGAAGTTTCTAGATGTCTTTCTAAGACTTATTGAGATGCCCGGCATGCAGACTGGAGACTTGCTTTGTCTGATCATAACGTATGCAGAGGTCCCGTAAGGGGATTTGCTAAGTTCTGTCTTGGCCAGTGATGCCTCGGTGGACTCGCTCCACCGAGAGTTACTTTCTTCTTCTTTTCTTCCATTCGACTCAGGGAGAGGCTGGTCATGGACAAATTTTATCCTTCCCAGCATAGGGGTGAGTCTTTGTCAGCCTATGTCTCATCCAGCAAGGAAGCTCGTCGAGCGTTGCGTCTCACACTTTTCGAGACTGATACCGTTCATGTCATTCTTAATGGCATCTCTCCTGAAAAATGGTGCAGATTAGTTTTTGCTGGTGTTTCTTCGTCTTTTCGGGAGCTGCATCAGCTGTGAATTGTTTCGCGCAGCGTGCAGTTCTCAGACCAGCAAGGGAGGGATTATGAGAGTCATTGTGCTCTCCCCACCCGTTGACCAGCAATGTCTGTATATGCGAGTCGGCCAGTGGAGATTCGTGGTTCTCGGCCTCCTGTTGTTTATTTTGCCTTTAGCCAACCTGGTCACATTCGTCGTGATTGCCCACGTTCTCGAGGTCGTGGTGCGGGAAACGCTCAGCACAGGGGGTTGCCTCCACAGTAGCTCCCCGCGTTTTGCGAGTGACCGTAGCCATTGCCAATAGCAGGAGTCCCGGGGATTTTTCGGGCCTTGCTGGCATGGCCTCCCTTGGACTAAGTGCAGTTACCTCAATATCTCCTGGCGTTTTCATTTCTTTCGGTGGTACAGTGTGTCAAGTCCTTCTGGTTCGGCATACAGTATCATCAATCTTTCTCTATTTGAGCCTCTTGCCGCCTTAGGACTTGTCAAGCACACTGAGCATTCTTCTTTTACTTGCTGGACGGCATTCCAATCTCCATTACCCATTCTTCTAAAGGCGTTTTTACATTTTAAGATTGAAGAATTTTCCTGGGGTTGGGATTTTCTTGTTGCCAAGTACCTGGCGGTTTCTTGTATCTTAGGGGCAGACTTCATTTCTAAAAGTGGTATGGTGCTTGACCTCTAGAAGCGCCAATGTATGTTTTTTAAGTTCAATCGGCAAGTTTTTGTGCCTCTAGTAGGTGATTCTGACTGCCCTCCTGCAGTTAGAGAGGTGGGCTGTGAGCCCGAACAACTCAAGGTGGATCTGGTTTGTCTTCTCCCCCCTGAGCAGGCGGAGGCCATTAGGAGGCTGTGTTTGCAGTTTCCTGATGTGCTTACGTCTGATCTTGGGGTCACTTCTCTTCTGGAGTATGAGATCCATCTCACTGATTCTCAGCCAGTTAGAAGTCATCCTTACAAACTTGCTACCCCAAAGATGGAGGTTATGAGGGCTATGATCGAAGATCTTCTTAGCAAGGGTGTTATTGAACTGTCTCGTTCCGCTTATGCCAGTCCAGCTTTTCTTGTGCACAAGCCTAATGGTAAATCTAGGCTTGTGATGGATTATCGGAGGCTCAACGCTAAGGTCGCTATTGACTCGGTACCTCTGCCTGATTTGCATTCTGCTTTTGATTGATTCAGTAAGGCTGTTTTTCAGTGTTTTTGATTTGAACCAGACCTACCACCAGATTCCATTGAAGGAGGAATCACAGCCTATGACTAGCTACTGTGTTCCCGGGAATCTCTATCAGTTCACTAGGGTTCCTATGGGTCTTGCTATGGGTGCCCAGACTCTCACTTGTCTGCTTGATTCCATCTTCCACAATGTGAAATTCAAGTTTGTTTTCAAATATCTTGACGACCTTCTGATCTACAGTGACTTTTGGAGAACACATGCTACATCTGGATGAAGTTCTTAGTCGTCTTAAATCAGCTGGCCTTACCATCAATCCAGAGAAAGGAACTTTTGCTCGTCCTGAGATTTCTTTTCTGGGTCATCTTATTTCTTCTCGCGGCGTCTTTTCCTCTGGCTTTTGACGACCTACTGTCCCATCAGCAAAAAGATCCTGAGCTGATGGGTGAGCTTCTAGATGGAGATGCCCATCCTCCTTATTTTCTGTCTAAAGGGGTACTCTGTTGCTGTCCTCCACAGAGGGGTGAACCCCGTGTAGTGCTGCCTAGTCATCTAGTACCGATGGTCTTTCAATTTTATCACTCTACTCTTGTGAGCGGTCATCTTGGTATTCATAAGACCATCGCTAAGATTCGTAAGATCTGGAAAGGCATGGAACAGGACGTTGCTGGCAGAGTACGGGCTTGCCACCTGTGCTCTCTCAGCAAGCCTAGTCAAAATGCTAAGTTAGGTTTGTTATCTGCTGAGGTGGCCGAACGTCCTTTTGAGAAAATGTTCATAGACTACGTGGGTCCTTTTCCCCGTAGCAAGTCAGGTTACTTCTACCTACTTGTTTGTGTGGATGCTTTCTAGAAGTTTGTTTGGCTTTTCCCACTTCAGAGTGCTACGGCTAAGCTCGCCATCCTTGCTCTACAGTCCCAACTCAGTGATGGGTCTCATTGAAAAGGCAATATTGGCTCCAAAAAATGAGACAGCTGTAGAAATTAATATTATTTTACTAAACATTTTTCAAGAAATAAAAATTTATCAATAGTACAATATTCAATTGTACAAGTAGGTGATGCTGTACAATTTCCAACTGAATTTCTGCATACATAGATCCACCTGAATTTCTACCACCTAGACTCACTTTAAACATTGGAAACTTTTTCTAAAATGCTTCTTAGAAACCTTTTTCCACCAAAGTTATGCAATGGTAAACGTTTACGAGTAACTGCTCTCCATAAAAATGTTATTGAAACAGCTATTATTACTAGCAGTACTAGAGGAGAATCTGTATTTATTCCTAGAATCCAATTAATTCCTACAGACTATCCATTCCAATTCAAAAGAGAGCAGGTCCCCTATTAATTTGTCTTTTGCAATGACTGTTAATAAGTCTCAAGGGCAGTCATTAAAATTTATAGACATAGATTTGAGAGAAGTGTGCTATTCCCACTGAAATGTTAAATAGCCTGTTCTATAGTAAGCAGTCCATCAAGTTTAGTTACTTTTACACAAAAAGGAAAGACAAATAACGTACTTTAAAATAAGTTAAGCTTAAAATTCTTAAATGTGCATGCATGATATGATTAGTAAATTGTTGTATTGCAAATTTATAACTTTAAATAAAAAGTAATAATATTATTTTAATTTATATGTTTTTTTTTAAACCAATGTGAACATTTTCATTTTAGTGTTGTTTTTCTGAATCACTCCTGATTAATGTTTTATAGGTTAATTACCTTCAATATGCCAGTGATCATGTAAATCCTCTTGGATTATGCGTTACGGCTTTTATGCCATAATCAGATCCTTAAATAAATACATTTGATGTCCAGTGTTTTTTTTAATCGACAAGACCATCAAGAATAAATTTAAAAATGTTTCAAGTTTATTAAGGATCTGCTGATGACATAAAAGCCGAAACAAGTAATCCAAGAAGATTTACAGGATCGCTGACAGATTGAAGGTAATTAACCTATAAAACATCAATGTGGAAAACCATACTATCACATACTATTAACAATTATTACAATTTACACTTTTATAGATGATAAAAAAAGGCAAAATAAATAGGCATATAATCTGCTTCTTAGACATCTTTTTAGCCTAAGTTCATAAACAAGTTCATAAAAAAGTTTGAAAGTTTGCAAGCAAAGCCGCAACGGGGGTGCTATTCGTGTATATTTAAGCACTCATTTTTAAATTTTTATATAATCTTCATATAAAGTTCTTTGTTCTAAATCTTATTGTAAACTAGGTTCGACAAATTCAAAGCCACTGAAAATACAATTATATTAAATGTGATCATATATATATATATATATATATATATATATATTATATGCAAGTAATTTTTATAAATTTTAAATTACATTTGTATTTTGTACATTATTGTAAATAACTTTTTAAACTAGGTCAAAAAATTAAAAGACCGCTAAGCAAAATCCTGAATATTTAAGCAAGTATTTTTTTAATATTATGGGTTCTCTCTTTAATCTGTTTATTGTTTTAAATATAATTATAAACCTGATTAGACAATTAAAAATTCCCTGCAATTATTATTATTATATGTTAAATATAATTATGTAACTAATAATAAACTTTTAAATATTTACTACTCGTTCAATTTAATGTTGACTTGGTTTCAATACATTAAAACTGACGCCCATCTTCTTAAACTGGAAAGCTAGAAGCGTGCCCCTGTGTTAAGATGTATTTTGCCAAGGACCAAGACTTGTAACAGTTTTCAAGCGACCTGCAATCTGTCAAGGGTCCACCAGTTGTTCAGAATGAAGAATGAATGGGAGAGACCCGAAGAAAACCGATGACGAACCAGAGTGTGGGTCATCATCTTTGTCTAACATTTGCCGCCAAAACGAGATTTCAGCTAGCGGTCAGTTGCTTAAACTCAATTCTTTACCTACTGATTTGGTCTGAAATTTTAACATGGGAACTTTTCGTCTTACTCTATCTGTAGTCATTGCTATTACAGTCAACTTCAAATATTTTTCAGCTTTGAGAGGCTAAATATCAATATTTAGTAAAAATTAGGTGTTGGAAACATAGTTAATTTCATTAGTATACACCTAGGCGGCCCACATACATCGCGCCACAGCAGTTATGGTTAGGTTATCATAGCCTATTGTAGAATATATTTTTACAAATTCTCCTGACTGAAAAGCGGTTTGGGACAGTGAAAATATGTTATTACAGGTTCATTCTACAATATAACCTAACTATAACTGCCGTGACATCTCCCAAATGTCAGTGACAGCACGTGGATTTTAAACCTTCTAATCACTTTGCAACATGAACGACTGATTTCCGACACTTGATTTTAATTTTTCTAGCTAAGTGAGGACTACCACATCATCATATAAAAAGATTTGAAGTTGACTAAGTAATAGTGAGAAATTACCCAAATGATATAGGCACACAATGTGAAAACTGCAGTTTTCAACGCAAACATAACTCCAGCCGCGTTTATACGAATTTTTTCCAATGCCAGTTGCCATCTGTAATTTGAGATGTCAACACAGGAGGAACTTGTGTTGGTAGAATTTGCAAAATGTAATTTCAGGCATAGTTATTCAGGTTTTTATTTTTGATATTTGGGTCCCTTAGGTTCCAAAGAAATGGCTGATCACAATAGAGCTTGATCAAACTTAAAATACTATCCCTCGACCAATCAAAATCACTTACAAGGTTGTCCATATTGACTTGCACTGCAACAAGATGTACTAATAGCAAATGCCGATATAGAGTACTGACGCCGCGTCGGCCAACCATGTGCACTGGCCATTAGAAGTGTTGCAACATTGTTGTGTGTTACCTAAGCCCCATCAACATTGCTGTCAACAAAAGTGAAGTTGAAAACACTCTTTGATCTTTATAGACTATTGGTGGGTAATGTTAGTACAATTTTTGTAATTGTTGTCAACTTCGGTGTAAACACAATTTTAGAGACTGACTTTAACTCGCTGTGCCTATACATGGCAGTGGTAGTAGTAGACTACTATACTACTACTACCACCGCCTACAACCTTCACGACTACTACTATCCTACTATAAAGTAGGAAAGTAGCAACGAACAATTAAACAAGCAGAGTAGGCTTGAGGAATTTCATGGAACATATGAAATCGATTATATTTTAAAAAATTTTTTCTAATACTATTAAGATGGTGATTACAGGCTATTTCATTATCTAGTTACTAATTTGCACTACTTTACAAATATTTGATCAAAACTTCTTGGCAGAAATAAAGGAAGTTTGCTGTAACTATAAACACAGTATATCGGAAGTTTGCCATATTCTGCCAACAAGAAACTTTCGATGTAGGCCTGTCACATTTTGGTCAGGGTTAATACTATTGATGTTATTATTAGCCTAAGTATTGGATTGTACATATTGCTGTTACATTTTTACAATGAGTATTGCTAAAGTAGTGTCTATTGTTATTTCCTGTCTCAATTATGTAGCCTAGCTAGTTTATTATATTACTGTACATTGGTGTAAGCCATTGAAAAAAAAATAAAGTTGTTCATAAGCTTACCTCAAATTCAAATTCTTCATTTTTTATCATATCTGTCTCTGATTGACAGTTCAACGACAAATCATTGTTTAGACCAAGATTTGTACCATTTCCAAATGTACTGTTTAAGGAACAAGAAGCCATATTATTATTTATAATATAGTCACAAGAAGACTATATTATTTTAATATAGTTTATTACGATATTACAAAAAAAGAACTGTTCTCCATGTAATTAGGCAGCAATTATTGTGTTTCTTTTGGTTTAGAAACAAATATATCAAATCAGTATTCGAATACTTGGATATAAGTATATAACATAAGTTAATTCAAAATACAATATTTGAGGTTATGTGTCCCCCTTATGTTTATTTTTGCTCCTACCACTTTTTACTCCCAACTGGTTGGCTCTTAAATAGTACATGAGCCTTTGTTGTTCTCAAATTTAATTTTGCCACATGTGTGTGTGTGTGTGTGTGTGTGTGTGTGTGTGTGTGTGTGTGTGTGTGTGTGTGTGTGTGTGTGTGTGTGTGTGTGTGTGTGTGTGTGTGTGTGTGTGTGTGTGTGTGTGTGTGTGTGTGTGTGTGTGTGTGTGTGTGTGTGTGTGTGTGTGTGTGTGTGTGTGTGTGTGTGTGTGTGTGTGTGTGTGTGTGTGTGTGTGTGTGTGTGTGTGTGTGTGTGTGTGTGTGTGTGTGTGTGTGTGTGTGTGTGTGTGTGTGTGTGTGTGTGTGTGTGTGTGTGTGTGTGTGTGTGTGTGTGTGTGTGTGTGTGTGTGTGTGTGTGTGTGTGTGTGTGTGTGTGTGTGTGTGTGTGTGTGTGTGTGTGTGTGTGTGTGTGTGTGTGTGTGTGTGTGTGTGTGTGTGTGTGTGTGTGTGTGTGTGTGTGTGTGTGTGTGTGTGTGTGTGTGTGTGTGTGTGTGTGTGTGTGTGTGTGTGTGTGTTGTGTGTGTGTGTGTGTGTGTGTGTGTGTGTGTGTGTGTGTGTGTGTGTGTGTGTGTGTGTGTGTGTGTGTGTGTGTGTGTGTGTGTGTGTGTGTGTGTGTGTGTGTGTGTGTGTGTGTGTGTGTGTGTGTGTGTGTGTGTGTGTGTGTGTGTGTGTGTGTGTGTGTGTGTGTGTGTGTGTGTGTGTGTGTGTGTGTGTGTGTGTGTGTGTGTGTGTGTGTGTGTGTGTGTGTGTGTGTGTGTGTGTGTGTGTGTGTGTGTGTGTGTGTGTGTGTGTGTGTGTGTGTGTGTGTGTGTGTGTGTGTGTGTGTGTGTGTGTGTGTGTGTGTGTGTGTGTGTGTGTGTGTGTGTGTGTGTGTGTGTGTGTGTGTGTGTGTGTGTGTGTGTGTGTGTGTGTGTGTGTGTGTGTGTGTGTGTGTGTGTGTGTGTGTGTGTGTGTGTGTGTGTGTGTGTGTGTGTGTGTGTGTGTGTGTGTGTGGTGTGTGTGTGTGTGTGTGTGTGTGTGTGTGTGTGTGTGTGTGTGTGTGTGTGTGTGTGTGTGTGTGTGTGTGTGTGTGTGTGTGTGTGTGTGTGTGTGTGTGTGTGTGTGTGTGTGTGTGTGTGTGTGTGTGTGTGTGTGTGTGTGTGTGTGTGTGTGTGTGTGTGTGTGTGTGTGTGTGTGTGTGTGTGTGTGTGTGTGTGTGTGTGTGTGTGTGTGTGTGTGTGTGTGTGTGTGTGTGTGTGTGTGTGTGTGTGTGTGTGTGTGTGTGTGTGTGTGTGTGTGTGTGTGTGTGTGTGTGTGTGTGTGTGTGTGTGTGTGTGTGTGTGTGTGTGTGTGTGTGTGTGTGTGTGTGTGTGTGTGTGTGTGTGTGTGTGTGTGTGTGTGTGTGTGTGTGTGTGTGTGTGTGTGTGTGTGTGTGTGTGTGTGTGTGTGTGTGTGTGTGTGTGTGTGTGTGTGTGTGTGTGTGTGTGTGTGTGTGTGTGTGTGTGTGTGTGTGTGTGTGTGTGTGTGTGTGTGTGTGTGTGTGTGTGTGTGTGTGTGTGTGTGTGTGTGTGTGTGTGTGTGTGTGTGTGTGTGTGTGTGTGTGTGTGTGTGTGTGTGTGTGTGTGTGTGTGTGTGTGTGTGTGTAGTAGTTATAGAATAGAAGGTAATACTTACTTTACTTTAAACAATGAGGCCCAGAGTGTAATGTATTGATATACATTAATATAATATATTTAAATATTTAGCTGTATCAATTAACAATGTTCTATTTCTCGAATATAATTATAATTTTATATCGTTATGTTGATAATATAAAGACTATATTCACGTCTGTATTTATATGTAGTGGTGTGATGTGGTGGCGTGATATGACGTCAGTTATAAGCAATAAAGCTATTGGCTGCCTACCCATCACCTGATTCGTTCTGTGTCAACAGCCCTCACCTCACCTCGACACCTTCACAGTCTCTTCCTGATAACCGTGATGTAAACACCGTTCCTCCAGGCAGTCAATGTTACAAGTAACATGTGTGCTTATTTTAATTATAAGCTACCCTTATTTACTATCTAAAGGTCTTGGACTGGAAGATAGTACACAGAGGACCAAGCGATGTCACTACTAGTCCCATTGTCGTCTGTCCTCTGCTGTTGTCCACCAGTTCAGTCAGGCTTCCAGTTCTTGTAAGTCTTTCCTTACTCCATCCAACATCTCTTCCGAGGTCTCCCCACTGGTCTTCTTCCCTCCACTGCCATGTCCATAGCCATCCTAGTTCATTCTAACCACATGCCCAACCCAATCCAATCTCCTTAAAACTCCTATATTTGGTTCTTGATACAAATTGTACAGTTCTTCATTATATCTTCTTCTCCATTATCCTATTACTAAATTAAGAACAGGGCCAAAAACCTTCCATAGCACTCTTCTTTCAAATATCAGGAGTCGACTCAGGTCTGTATTACGTGTGCTCCATATTTGGTTACCATACAAAAGAACGGGACAAATCAACGATTTATAGTCTTAATTTAAGATCACAGGAAATGTTTCTTGAGCTTAGTATTTTATTAAGTGCATTGAGGCTTCTATTTGCTATTAGCAATCTGGCTTCTGTTTTACTTGAGGAGTTTTCGGTTTCACTAGGTATTTAACCTCTTGAACTCTCTTGTAGCAGTTATTGCCAATTTTAATGTTTCTGTCATGATTTATTCTTCTACCAATAATTAAATAATCAGTTTTTGAAGGGTTAACCAATAATCCGATATTACTTTCTACTATTTGCATTATCTCTGATTATAACACAGTCACCTGCATATGCTAAAAATACAATCTTCTTCCATTAATCATCACACCTTTCAAAATTGTGCTTGTAAATTTCCCTCTTGATTTTCTCTATAATTAAATTAAATAAGATCGGAGATAGTCCACTCCCTGTCTCAATCAAGTCGTAATTGTAAAACGTTCTGTTGCTTAATTTTGGCTTCTGTTTCATTGAGACAAATCAGACTCACAAGTTTTTTGGGTATGCAGAACTCAGTTAATATCCTAATCAAACCTCCTCTATGTACACTGTCGTATGCATTCTGAAAATCCACAAATAAAAGATGCAGGCTATAATTTTGTACTCAAACATTTTTTCACATAGTTGATTTATTATAAATATATTATCAGTGATAGATTTCCCTTGTTGAAAACCTCCTTGGTATTCGCCAATTATATTATATGAAAGGTTTTATTTTAATTGTTTATATATAAACTATAACTATAAAGTGAACATTATTACTTTAGTTTATTTATATAGAATCACTTTATAGCATACCGTTTTTTCACAAACAATGCATAGTTTTTTGTTAAATGCACTGAAAGCCTTTAATCGAAGTGAAATTCCTGTAAAAGGTCCATCTCTTGATGACAAGGGTTATGTATGAAACGTAATGTAAGGTGTGTTAATGTAGAAGCATGAAAGCAACAAAACTAATTATTTTCCTAATTTTGCGAGAATTTTCCATAAAATTATCTGTAAAATACGTTACGTCTTAACATATGTTTCTAGTTATACATTGACGATGAATGGAGAATATTATACCCATTGATTGTTGAAAACCAGCGTCCCCCTTTTTAGCACAACTGTTTTACTAACGGAAAAGATCAAATCCATTGCAACTGATGTTATACACAAATCTCCGTTAAACAAATTTAAGGTATTTTGTATACGTCTGCCTTCCATACATCGTACTTGTCTTTCTAAAGCCGGGTCTACACCTATAAACCTAACTGTCAGTCTTGTTTGATCAAACAAGTTTGACAGAATATACTGTACGTATGGACGCAAAGTTTGACAACCTGCATGTAAAATTTGATGTTTGACAAACCAGCGAAAGACTGACGGACCGTTCCGTGGTGTACAAGCAGTACTGACAACAAGTTTGTAAATGTGGATGCACATCAGTCAAATATGTCAAACTTTCTCTTTATTCCTAGAGTCCGTGCCAGTTAGGATCGCCCCTCTAAAGCCTAGTCGAAACTTCATACATACCATTACTTTATACATACACGTACAGTGGTAATAACCTACCCGCACGCCCATACACGTACAGTGGTAATAACCCACCCACCCACCCATACACGTACAGTGGTATTAACCCAATCACCTGCCCATACACGTACAGTGGTAATAACCAACCCGCCCACCCATACACGTACAGTGGTATTAACCCAATCACATAACCATACACGTACAGTGGTAATAACCCTCCCGCCCACCCATACACGTACAGTGGTAATAACCGAATGTACGAATGGTAATGTACGAAATGGTCAGTAGGCCACCACTGCGGTGTACAAAAATGGGTGTCTGGTAGGATCTTCGTATCCGGGCAATATTCTTGCCATTGTCGCTCTGTACGGATTATCATAAGCAATTTCTGAATAAATGGATAACTGGCGCATGGACAGGCAGGTGCAGAGACCCACCCGCCCACCTATACACGTACATTGACAGTGACCCACCCATACACATACATTGGCAGTGACCCACACGCCACCCATACACATACATTGGCAGTGACCCACCCGCCCACCTATTCACATACATTGACAGTGATGTAACGAGAACATTACATCGTTTGTGTTCTCTACATTTTAAAGTTCTTTTCTTGTAAATTTTTAGTTTTTATATAGTATACATTTTTTAAACGTGTTATGTGCAATTTAAAATAGTTTGTAATTGAAAATTTAAAAAACGATGATGTCAGACTTATAACATTGGTCCCATGACTTTTTTTATAAAATTTATACAGATTTATCGTGGGTTTCCATGCCTGTGGCAGGTTAATAAAAGGACTACAGTGATATAAAGAAGTGTCAAGCATACAGTACGCTGCTTAATTAATTAGTGCAAGGAAAAGAGCCCAATCCTCCAGCCCATTCCAATCAATACCAATCCAACGGACATCCTCATGGCAGTGTACTTTATTTATTATTATTATTTTATTTTTTTTTTTTTCATTTGAAGAGTAACAAGATTTAACAATTTACAGTACGTGGGTCTATCCACACGTAAGTAATTACGCCAGATCTCAGGTTCAATTTCTTTCATAACATATGCTTAAGTCTGGCTATCACAGACCTGCTAACCTAGGACAAATTCAATGCGGGAGACTTTTATATAAAATATCTTGTGGTGCCCGGAGGGCCTCCCCCGGCAATCCGGGGAGCCAGAGTTCACCCCCCCCCCCCAGAAAAATGTTCAATTTCGGGCTATAACATGTCGTGTTTAAATTCAATTTTAGTGGCACTTTTGCCTGTTTCACTTCAGCCGCAGTAAACGAAGTAATAACGATTAAATTGTCGATTAAAATTACTTACACTTTGGGCATGCAATTGAGATGATGCCTACGAAAACACTACGTTATGAAAAACGTCTATTCATTGTTATGCTATGAAAAATACTTACGTGACCTTTAGCTTATCTTTTTATGTTTCGTAACAGAAGTGTGACATTGTATAACGAACTAGAAAAGTTACAAGTTAAGATATTGGGTAGGAAATTGGCGTGATTATTCATTGTGATCGAAATGGATGTCACATCTTGTTTTATTTGTTTATTGGGTATAAATTTGAAAAAAAGTTCACACGAACATATGATAAAAACGTTTTTAAAGAATAAAAAAAATATTATTTTTAATATATATGATTGATATGTAATTATTTAAATTAGTAATTGGTGATCAAGTTATGATTCCATTGATTGTCGATGTTACTGCTGTCCCGTAAAAGCTTATAATTCATTTACTAAGCTATAATAGAAAATGATGTTACCGTTTAATATGATAAATGTAAACATCAAATGGGCTTCTTGCGGACCTAACGCTTAGCAATCCTGGCTTCAAAATACACGGGTTCGAATCCCGGGAGGTCCAACTAAATTAAAAATGGCCCAGCTTGAAGGGGTTGGGCCGCTGTTTCTTAACAACGTTTGAATAGCTAATAAAAAATGCTACTGGGGTTGAAATACATTGAAAAAAGAATATACCTAGATAAGTTATTTTTAACAATTTCCCGTGTAAGATCTGACGTGTACCGGACGACCGGTGTACCTAGACTGGCTTAGAGAATTTTTCGCTATGCATCTAAGGAATACCATAGAATAGTAACCGTATAATATTATTACTGTACACATAGGAATATCCACTTGTGGTTTTCGCAGTCTTATCATAGACCTTCTCTATAGTCTTATCCTTTATGCCAAATAACTTAGGCTTGGGTACTGCTACATACATCAGTTGTTTTTTGTTGTTGTTGTGAGTTTAAGTAATAAGTTTAGGGTTATGTTCTGTTGTATAGTGGAGGTTAGGTGTTAGGTGTGTATCATAACAAAATCCCTGTAAAGTTGTTAATTATGTAGATTATAGCTTATTTTAAACATTACTTAGCTACAACTTTTAAGCTTTGCTTTTATACAAACTAATTATGTAATTTAGTGATTGTTAACCCTGTGACTGATAAGCCAACAATTAAAATTTTCTGAAAACTGGTTGTATTTTTGGCATGTGTAATCCCAAAAGTGATAGGCCTAAATTGGCGTGTTTGCAAGGGTTTTATTGAAAATATGCAACTATGGTAATTAGTAACATTATTTGCTT
This sequence comes from Stictocephala bisonia, assembly GCA_035578905.1. Lineage (NCBI taxonomy): Eukaryota > Metazoa > Arthropoda > Insecta > Hemiptera > Membracidae > Stictocephala > Stictocephala bisonia. Next base: position 564,612 of record JAQJVL010000329.1, read on the forward strand.
CAAAGTAGCCTTGTTCTTTCTTTACCCTAATTTGTTAACAATATAGTAATATTTTAATAGAAGTATTAAACAAAATATACATATATCCAAATGTTTTGATAATTCCCCCCCCCCCCTGGATTTTGAAGTTAGAAAACATATACCATATACATATTTAGCTTATTGACTATAGTATATCCTATAAATAAATTTAATCATGAAGAGGTTTGCATTAAACATACTTACTTTATGAATAAAATTTTAAAAAAATTACGTAAGTGGAAGAGGCAATTTATTGGAAATCCCTGTATATGTAGCATTGCGAGTCTTTAGTAAAATAAAATGGAAATTTGACTATAATTGCAACTTATTAATCAAAAAGAGTTTTGGTAAATGCTCATAGATTCGTTAATTGTTGTCATATCTTCATACTTTTTGTTTCGTATTGTAACAAAATAAACAGTGAATAGTCCTGTAACAAGAAAATACTTACAAAAGTATTTATTTATAAAAAAGGTTTTATATTTTTTAAATTGTAATTATGAATAAAAAAGAGTGCCAAAAATTGTTTTACCTATTCCACTGTAAAGAGCGTCCAATGAAGAACAATCATATATTTTCAGTTCATTGTTATAAAAAAATGAGGAGTATAAAGGAAATATAAAAAATGTCATTGATCACAAAAAGTTGTTGAGAACTTGACATTTGAAACATTTGATTTGAACAAACAAGCAATAACTATTCAATCATTTATAATAATGACATTGCAATGTTTTATTTCTATAAAACCATTATTATAATAAAAAAATTACAATAAATGAGGTATTATGGTTTTGAAGCATCAGTAATATTTACATTGCTTTCATTGTTAAGCTCTTCATCAATAACATTGCGCTGCAAGGAATCGTTTGCAGCAAAGATTTTACTAACTTTGCTAAAAACAAGGAATTTATTATAAATTCGGAACATGAAAGTTCAAAATAAACATTTTTTTAAAACAAACTATTTACATGTATAATGCATTTCTGTAGAATAAAACATTATACAACTGAATAACAAAAAACACAAACTTCACAAAACAAACAGGAAAACATAACCACGATCATCCTTTGTGCGAAAAAAATGTAACAAGTCAATTGTCGGCAACCAAATGGCCATATATCGATTCTCTAATACCTTTGGAATAAAATTACATCAATTGCGGCCAGTAAAATAAACAAGCCTGTTGTATATAAATAAAATACATAGCGTCTACTATGTAGACACTCATACTTTTAGGGCACTAAAGGGGTTAACATGCATTATACAAATTAACGTTATATTTTTTAAATTGAATTAGATGTATGTCTCAACTAATTCGTGGATGTTTGAATTCATTTAACCAAAAAGTAACATCATAATACATTAATTACGCAACAACAAAATATAGTTGCATTTCGGACGTACAGCCAACTGCGATTAATCATTGTTTATCAGTTTATGGCGAGTTTTGCTACAACGATAAATCGTTGCTTATCAGCCATAGGGTTAAGACATTAAGTAATACCAATGTACGTGTATGGCTGGTTGGATGGGTCAGTGCCAATGTACGTGTATAGATGGGTGAGTCTGTCAGTGCCAATGTACGTGTAATAATTAAGACAGTCATCCCATCGAAATTGATAGGGAACTAAGTGGAACTCTTAGTTAGAGATAATGTTAAGAAAGTAAGAAAGAATTATAACAAGCAACAACAAATAAGTCAGAGCATTTCTACATTTGGATGTTGATGGGGTTTAGGTAAATAGTATTTAGGGTGCAACATTTAACAAGAGTTTTAGCAAAACAAAATCGTAAGCACACATTGCTGATGATTTACATAAAGACCCTCTTCATACAGATTTATGTTTGTGATGAGTGAGGAACAGTCAAATGAGAAACAAGGTAATCTTGAATAGGCTCATGTAGCCCAGCTAAACTGTTTGAAGTGATTATTTTTAGACAAGGCATTTTAAAATAATTAGTTAATAGTAAGGGGCAGAGCTTGAAAGGATAAGCAGGATTTTCTGTAGCCTAGAGATACTACTGAATTGGTTTAGTTATAATGAAAATATGTCAGTGGGAAAGTCACAAATCAGACGTCAACTACAAGTGGAGTCAAGTTTATCAGCAAAGTCTAGAAAACTGCAAAATTACTTTTTTACCAGCCAACATACCTCCTAAGTTAAAGTATATGATGGGTTATTATTTGGTTTATTCAAGTGATGTTTGATTTGTTTCAAATTATTTGTATAGCGCTTTGAACTTAGTAAGGTACTGTCATGTTAGTGAGCTAACAAATGTGAGGGAGGTATGCTTATTGACTTCATACTTTGTCTTAGTCTATCTATGCCAGAGGCATATTTTGCTTTCAGTACTAATGTCATATGTGCAGGTTTATACTTCTGATCATGTCTTTACACTGTTTACGCTACATAATAAAACGTTGAGGGATAAAAGTCCAAACCCACCAAGCAAATAATAGGTGGGCCTCCAGGGATTTGAACCCGTGACTCTGCATATGAAGCAGAAGTGCCAACTACTAGATTAACAAGAGGCTTACAACTCATACCTCTTAAATGTATTCAATTCATAACCATGCATAAATATTCTGTCAAAATGGTTTTAACTTAATGCGTTAAGTTAAATTTAAGTTTACATCCCAAATATTGTCCTATTGTATAGGATAGGCTACTGTTTTATTCTTCCAAATTGTAACTAAATTAATTTTCTTAAATAATCCAATAATTCCAACAAAAAAATAACCATTTCTCCCTAAAAAATATCCGTCTTCCCTTATATTGGTTAGTTTTACACTAGTGATTAATTTTCTTCATTCATTGGTGCAGATATTAATTCTGTTTATTTTCAATAAGTACGGTCTCATTAGTTATATTTTTGGACCAACTTGGGGTGTTTTTTGGGTGGAGGGTAAGCCTTTTTCACCAAATTCTGTCAGAATTTAGGAAAATGTCAATAAGAAGAGAGTAAAATATTGGTAGCTGTGCAGTTTCTCGCCAACTAATAAACCTGTATTGCTCTTGCATGCTAACTTATAGTGAGTAGCCTATGTATCGGAGAGACTGATCTCCTTCTTAACCTTACCCTGCCCATTCCCCATAGACTATTGATCCGTGCAAGAAACCTATTCAAACAAAGTAGTATTGTAAGGGGGCATCAGACGAGAAACGTCTGTACAGTAAAGACCAGTACAATAGAAGGTGAATATTAATGATAAACTTTCCAGTCTAGGCCAGATTCAAACCAGCGCTATCTCTAACACAAGCTCAAAGTCCTGCTGCCTTTAGACCACTCTGCCACGGCTCGCCCTGTGGCCACACATCTTTGTATAAACATGAATCCAAAAATAATTTGTGTCTAGATGACAACATTTCTCTGCTTTTGAGCAAACATGTACCATGGCAATATGCACTATAATTATATCCAGGAAACCTAATAAAATGTGTTCATTTTTACACTGGGGGTCAGCCACTAATCACTGCTGGGGGATTACACACTGAGGGAGTCCAGGAACCAAGGAGAGGTCACAACCAACAGTCTTATGTTAATGACTGTGTATAGACAGTCTTAAACTCAAGACTTTCTTAATTTTGCTGTTTGTTGATTACTTAAAGGCAGAACACATTTCAGGAACACGTCTACACCATTAAAATCGTCATTTAATAAATTATTTAGAAGTACAAGACATAATATTGCAGAGGAAGCAAACTTGGAACTCAACTAAATTTATAGCATTATAAAAGTATCTAACTTTACTTGTTGTTTTCGACTGGCAAGAACGGGCTTAAATGATTCAAACGAGTTAATTCAGCAATTCAACAAAATACAAATTGTAATAGGCTATGTCTATGAAATCATAAATGCTAAAATAAATAAGATAATTAGATAAAATAACATGCAATGGCAACATAAATAAATATGTGTATTGTATAATATATAGTTCTATAGCAAGCAACAGTACAAACACTACAATTTCTATGGCATGCAATTCATGCGAGAGTTACTTTGAAAACCATGTACTAGCTACAAGATCAAAGAAAATGCAACAGCTACTTACCTTGTAAGGTTATTTATGTATTTATTTATTAATAATTTGTATTGGCCTATAAATAATTTAGAGTATGGTAGTAGTCTACCTCCTCAAAGTCTCTTAAACTATATAGGCGGTGGTCCAGAAGCCAGGACCTCTTAACCTGGGTAAATTTTGTCTTAGTCAAAGATCTTACTTCATGCAGGAGTGTATTAAATTACCTTGTACCTGTAGCAGGATAACAATTTTAAGTCTTTACTAAGTGTGTATCTATTTGTAAATAGCTTGGAATTATTTCTTGTTAAATAACCATACATATGATCAAATTTGGTTCTATATTCTTAATTTATATCAGGCAATGAAATATATATAAATTATAAACCGTAAATGTCTTACACAAGCAAAATAGGAGTCTGCAATGTTCCAGCCAACCAGCACCACTTAAGATTCTAATGGCTCTCTTCTGTAAAAGTAAAAGCCTATATGTACCTGAGGAGTGCACCCATAGTCTAATCCCGTTTAGGTTAGATGGGAGTGGAAAAAAGCATAATAGGCTGCTTTTAGAAAATCATTAAGCAGCTCACTCACTCTTCAACCTTTTTTTTTCAAAATTTCTTTATTTATGTAAATGTACACAGGTACAACAAATAGCGTCATGTTATAAATTATCAAAATTTGTTCTTAAAACTAATAACATAAAATCATTGGCCCTCCTTAATTCTTTATTACAGTAGAGGACTACCTCTAACTTTGTAAGTATTCATCTATAGAATACAAGGCTAACTTTATCAAATGTTCTTTGGCTCTAGCTTTAAATTTATGAAAGTCACTTTCTATAGTGATATGCTTTGGTAATTTGTGCAAAAACTTTGTTCCTATAAACTTAGTATTTTTTTAAAAAAATTCCAATTTATGTGTTTCAACGTGTCTACTTATTCTAGTGTTATAAATATGGTTATTTGACATTGGAAAAAAGTTCTGTTTTACATAAGCTGTAGTTTCTAGAATAAAAAGACCATATACTGTCAGTATTCCCAAGTCAGCAAAGATATGTTTAACTGAGTCCTCTTTTTTTAACTTGCACATAATTCTTGAAGCTTTTTTTTGTTGGACTAAAATTTTATCTAAGTTTCTCTTTTTTGTAGCTCCATATATACTTATTCCGTAAGTTAGATGTGCATGAACTAAGGCAAAATACATTGTTTTTAAAGTTTGTAGATTACAGCACTTTGCCATTTGCCTCAACGCAAATAAGCCTGTTGACATTTTACCTATTACATGATCAGCATGCTTATCCCAACTTAGGTTTTCATCAATAAAAAGACCTAAAAATTTTGTAACTGCAACTTGTTCTATTATTTTATCATTTAATACTATTTGTGGGTTTATTTTTTTTCTTGTTTGTTTTGTACAAAAGGAGATAAAATTGGATTTACTCAAGTTGAGAAGAAGATTTTTGTTTTTTAAGAATTCTTTAACAGTGACAGACTAATAAATGATGAAATTTCTACATTTTCTTTAGTATCTCCTTTTATTGTTAAATTTGAATCATCAGCAAATAGACAAATGTTGCTACCAGCAGGGATAACATCCGGTAAGCCCTTCAAGTAACAAAGAAACAAGAGTGGGCCCAGGACCGACCCTTGCGGCACGCCATGCTTGATTATTTTTATTTGTGAATTAAATTTCCGAATATAATTATATTTATTAGAACTATCTGTTATTATATGTTCAATCTCAACAAACTGCCGTCTATTCTGGAGATAAGATTCAAACCACTTTAGCTCTTTTCCAATAATTCCTAATTTTACTAATGTTTTCATAAGTTCAATATGGGACACACTGTCAAAGGCTCTTGTCAGGTCTAAAAAGATGCCTAACACCTTTTCCCTTTTATCAATAGAATTAATTATTGATTGGACGAATTCTATTGCGGCAGTAATTGTCGATTTTCCTGATTGAAACCCATGCTGTTCTTTATCTAAGAGTTTGTGGTTGACTAAATAATCTACTAACTGAATATAAACAACTCTCTCAATTATTTTCGAAAAAATAGGTAGCACCGATACAGGACGGTAACATGACACATCCGTGGGAATTCCTTTTTTAAAAATAGGAATCACTCTGGCAAGTTTCAAAGAGTCGGGGAATACACCAGAAATAATAGACGAGTTGACCACGTGCAATAAGGGTTTCAATATTATGGGAAGTACTTTTTTAACGATAACTATGGAAATTTCATCACTACCAGCAGAAAACTTATTTTCAAAAGATTTGATTATTTTTTCTAAAACCTCTTCCGTTATTGTTCTAAATTTAAACCTAAACCTAGCTTGTGCTGGAGGGTTGCTCTCCAACCATGAATTCTGATTCTTTTGAGGAATTTTAGGCAAAACAGAACTTTCAACCACGGATACAAAGAAATCATTAAAAACATTTGCAACTTGAATAGGATTAGTAACTAAAATCCCAGCCCGTTCAACAACAATATTAGGGTTTGAAATTGATTCCTTATTTATCTCAGTTTTTATAAGATTCCATGTCATCTTTGATTTATTTTTAGAGTTACTTATCTTATTATCAAAAAAACACTTTTTATTCATATTGATACAATGTTTTAGTTCTTTTTTTAAATTCTCAATTAATAGTTTGGTTTGATTTCTCTTATTTTTTCTGAATTCTTTTTCAAGTTCAATACCTTCTTAGTAAATATAACACTACTTAATCTAACACATAACATATAGTTTACAGCTCATTCCAAACAAGCGTTTTAGCTAAATTAAAACCTAACAGTTTAACAGAGTTGACATGTAGATAATTTATTAGGGTAAAAGTAATTGCTTGAGTTTTTAACTCGTTCAATACTAATTTATTGCTTTGAAACCATTTTGATGCAGTTTCAAGCAAGTGTGTTTGCTTTAGCATAGTCAGTATGACTAGCAAACAAGGTGGTATTGTCTGCACAGAGAATGGAATTACCTGATATGCTATGGTACAAATCATTTATTGGCAAGACAATCAGAAAATTCCCTAGCATGGAGCCCAGGACACCATGCTTTAAACATCGAGGTTGAATTTTATCCACTCCAGCTCACTACTTGCTGTCTTAAATGGAGATACGTGATTGCACCTTGTGTGCACTACCCTTTACACCATACATTTTGAGCTTACTTAAAAGAATTTTATGTGAAGTGCAATCGAAAAGCACATGAAAGATTGCAACATAAGACAGAGGTGTGCATTTTTTCTTCAAAAGATTTTAGAATTTCCTGAAGAAGGCGATCCACTCCCGATACAATAGATCTGCCCTTTCTGAAACCATATGAGGCAGGTACTAAAAGGTGATGCACTTCAAAGTAGTCAAACAATTGTAATAATATTACTGTCTAAAACACCTATGCAAAAACAGGCACTATAGATATCGGCCGGTAGCTGGAAACATTGTCTCTAAGACCCTTTTTATATATGGGGACTGTTCTAGGTATCCTTAAGACATAAGTGAAAACTCCTGATGCTAAACAGTTGATTATCAGAAAGGCTAAAATTGGGGCTATCACCCATACTACAAATCTTTAAAACATCCACAGTCATGTCATAATTATTATCATTACTTTTAGATGCCTTAAAACTATTTACAATGTCCTTGTCACGGACTGGCTTCCACACAAGATACTAACTATTAATGGAATATTGTCGAGAGCATTAATACTGTTTCCAGTGCAGCCTTTCACAAGAACGTCAACAAATTTAATGCACTATCTTTTACATTCACAGTTCCTAGCTCATGCAAAAGGATATCAAAATGCATCAAAAGTTTCTAAAAGCCAAATTAGAAATTAAATTCTTATATATTGTCTGAAACTGCTAATAATGCATCCTCTGTTTGTTTGCTTTTAAGGAAACCATATTGACATGATCTGAAAATTTAAAATTTTGTTAGATAATGTTGATACCCTTAAATAATTTTGTCTTTTTTTCAGATATTTTGAGAATATATTGGACTAGCTAATTGATATTATTTTTATTTATTTATCTATTCATAAGACCGCCAATCGTCAAGATATGGGCGAATATGGATTTTGAATGAGTGTAGATGAGCGAATGTAGTCATTGTTACAAACTAAGGCCGACTATTCCTTAGAAAGTGTCATTAATTAATAGCCCAATGACAAATGAACAGCTGGTGGTTATCAGCTGATCCTTCTCAAAATGTGTTATGACTCTGGGATCAAACTGAGAACCTTTAGCTTATGAAACTGGGATTGAACCAACTACGCTACCGACCAATTGTCTAATGTGAACAAATCACTATTCTTTTGTTTAAATAAGCACAACTGAGTTTAGTTTTAAGCTTTCATGAAATACTCCTTTACTAAAACTACTACTTACGAGAAAAACTTACTCTGGTACAAGTTCTTGGCTTACTTATTTCAATAAACATATGTTTTTCTTATTCAGTCTAGATGCATTTTCATTTTTTAAATGCTTTATTGTACTTTTCATTTCATTTTCAATAGTACGAGTTTAAAGGAAGATTGCTGAGAGGTTTATTGAGTATAGTAGCATCTACTATGTCTGGACTGCGATAAAATAGACATTTATCTAATCAGCAGTGACACGTGAATCCAGAATAATAGACTCCACAGTCCACACTTGCATTAGATTATGTTTTATATCTGTGTGGAAGGTGGAGCCTAGTGATGTAGCCCGGGTAAACACCCAGTGGTTAAGTAAATATAAAATGGGTATCCACCCCAAGCTTGGGTAAATACCTTACAACTGGGTATTTATAATTTTTATTCCATTTAGAGGAGATTGATTTGTATTTTTGCAATTCCCATGCTGTAAAGATGTTAAAAGGATGACTAAAAGTGTTGTTAAGTTTTTTATATGGTTTCCATACATGCATTTTACTTAGCATGATCGATATAAATACCCAAGTCCTGGGTATTTATCATTTTTATAGTTTTTTTAGGTATTAAATAAATGAAATCTTAATAAAAATGAGAAAAATACATTACAAATATAATAGTTAACACGTTTAGATTCATTATTATTAATAGACCTACCCAAATATAAAACCTTTTTATTAATTTAAATAGTTTAATTCATTTCAATCGAACTGTTTAGTTCACATTCTCTTGACAATTGTCAAACCATTGTCCGATACACAAAATATCGTCCAAATAGTGGATACGAATCCCTTCTCTTGAGGTGTGCCAATATTGGCTTCAAAATTTTTGTGAAAATGAAAGGTCATGTACATGAACCAAATGGCAAACACGTAAATTGATAAAGCTGTTCCATGACTTGAAATCTTACATATTTGCTTCTGGAACCATATTTTTCAATGCCAGCAGACTGTTTTTTTAGAATTGATTTTACTTTAAATACACGGGTATTCTATATCACTATTGGGGCCCATTCACGTGTCATCGTTGATAAGATGTATACAATAAATAATTACAATGTAATTATACTCCATATCGTCAACAATGGAGTAGGATCCTCAATTTCTGCTTGGTCTATAGGAAAGCACATGGTTTTAATATCTAATCTTCAACATAAGCATTCTTGGTTTGCACAATGTTTTATTACTTTTTCAGGATATGTTCTATAATAATGGAGGAGAAAAGTCTAAGTAACGATGTTGTAGTATATCATAACATTTCATCCAAAGAAGATTTTACAGACAATATTCAATGTAAAAGGCTTCCTGCCATTTTAAAAGGAGTTGATATTGGTGAATGCTGTGTAAAATGGACCACTGAATATCTAATAGACAAAATTGGCCATTTAGATGCTAAAATACATGTTTCATCAGAAAGTAAAATGGACTTTATTAACAAAAATTTTGTATACAAAACCCTAACTTTAGCAGAAACAATAAAAAGAGCATCCTCGATTGAACATGAAAGTTACTTTATACAAGCCAACGAACTTTATTACTTGAGGTCTTTAAGCCAGGAAAGAAGAGGACGTGAAGTTTCAGATTTTCAAAAGCAGTTTCCTCAAATTAGGGACGATATTAAAATTCCCACTTTGTTTAATGCCAATGATTTTTTTTCAAGTGTTTTAAGGATAAGTTCTAAAGGAATCCAGCTATGGACTCACTACGACATTATGGACAATCTACTGATCCAAGTGCAAGGTAGTAAACAAGTGGTGTTGTTTGATCCTTCTGACGTAAACTACTTGTACATGGAAGGAGATAAATCACAGGTTTTGGATATAGACAATCCAGATTTAACAAAGTTTCCAGACTTTGCTAAAGCAAAAAAGTATATTTGCTTTCTAGAACCTGGAGACATTTTATTTATTCCAGCCCTATGGTTCCACAATACCTTGGCATTGACATATGGAGTAGCAGTGAATATATTTTGGAAAAATTTGGAACATGAATTGTACGACAAAAATGATTTTTATGGAAATAAAGATCTCTTACCTGCTGCTAAAGTAAGTATTAGTTATAGTTAAATACAGATTAAACTATTAGGATATAATTGCAATTTGTGCATTATACTATCATAAAAATAAGCATAAATTAATAATTATAAACTTACTAAATACTGTTTTAATAAGTTCTTTGCACTTCTTAAATTAGTGGTTAACCATATATAGTAAAAATATAATACATTAAGTAGAATCCCTTTAGTTTGACCATGTTTGGTTCAGTTGGTCTTGCGGGTTAACGAAAAGACATTCGCCCGCATGACCATTGCCCATGACAGAAATCGATAAGAGTAACTTGTACGAAGCATTCAAGAGTCACACATTATCAGATCAGTGACATATCAATTGTGAGACCCATCCCCCCACCAAAGCTGGGAAGCGTGCCAACTTGGGGATGGCTCAAAACGAGTAAAGCGATGGGATCACGGGTGGCAGTTGGAGGGTCAAAATAAAACTCGGCAGCTGAGCAAAACTAATTTTTATTTCCAGTAAACAAAGTTTAATAAATCAAAAACGGCAGAAGGCCACAATAATAATTCGTACTTAAATCAATAATAACAAACACTAAAATTAACAAGATACCACACATTAATAACAAACGCTACAAAACAACAAACTCTACAAATACCAAATTTAACAATTAACAAACTGTATGGCCTATCTGCAGTTTAGCCAGAGACACCCAAAACGTAAGCAATTAAAGCCCCAATCAAAAGTGAAGAAAATTATAAAAATTTTGGTATCACCAATTACACCGGCAATTTGGCCCGCATCCCTTGATTCCACCGAGGCCAGGGAGTAAGCCGGAATCCCTGGGCAGCTCCGAATCAGAAATTAAGCAAAAGCATCATAATCCCCTTTTGGTGAGTTGAAAAATTAAACAATTTAAAAGAAAATATAACACGGTACCGTTCGAGTAAAAATTCACTTCCAAGCACCCCTAATACACTTAACAAACAAAATAAATAACAATAACTAGGCCTAAACATATAAATAAATAATAACAGGATTTAACAATGGGGACCTAACAAATATAAAAATCTAAACAAATGTAACAAGAAAATAAACTAATTAAAAATAAATAACAATAAATATTAACAGCGAACGTTCTTTGTGTATTTTAAAGTTTTTCTTTCTTTAATAAATAAATATGTCCCCAATGGCTGTGTTGCATTAATCACTGTTCAGTCTTAGGCCTAGGCCACATAAATATATCCATAAACATTTTCCTTTTTTATTTCTTTTTTTTTTTTTTATTTATTTTTTTTTTTTTTTTTTCCACAAATCACCCCCAGCTCAGCCGCCGGGAAAAAAGATGGAACGAACTGACCTGAGGACTGAAGAAAACACCCAGATGTAGGGAATGGCAGCTTAGTCGCAACATGTGCTCTACGACTTGGTCCTCAGGCCAGGCAGGCAGTGCAGAAGGTCGACCTTCCCCGGACGGCAGGCCGAGGGCTGAACGTCCCACTCGAGGACCCTGGAGTTTTAGGAGCTCTAGCCTGGCATGGTAAGGAGGTTCGGCCGAGTAGAACTCTACTAGAACAATCTAGACTGAACAGACAGGCCAACCTGACCGAAGCTGCTGGAACACGGAACGAACGGAACTGGGCCAACGGCCACCAAAGTACGCGAAACGCCGGACACGAGCGATCTCAGGCAGCCTGGCAGACAACGACGAAAAAAACGAAACTGTACCGGTCCAAGACCCGGTACAACCTCCCTCTGCAAAACTCAACACACCCAGGCAGGGGAGAAAACTCGGTACCTCAGGGAACCAAACAGAAGACGAAGAAGACCTCCGAAGAGTGGTGTTCCAAGGACGCCCAAGAGAATCTAAGAGGGGAAACCCCTCGAACAGGGAGCGAACTACCCTGACTGTCGGGCCCGACAAGAAAAGAGAGAAAAAGAGACTCTCAGAACAGCCACCTAGGGCGCAGAGGTGATCAATCTCTTTGCCCCAAGAAACCCCCAGGAACACCAACTCCTGGACCAACCGTTCCCCGGAAAGCCTTAAGCTGGGACACATGGGCTTTCCTAAACACCCTGCCTGACTGGGGATCAACCAGCAGAGCAGTCACCGGTGACAAAAACCTGTCGATGCGGTGGGGACCAGACCACCGATAGCACAACTTTGCAGCTCTTCGTTCCGCGGCCGAACTGACCGGGTGAGCCTGACAAAGAACCAGATCTCCAACCTGAAAAGGGTTAGGAGTACGACCCTTATCATACCTCCTCCTTACTCTCTCTCTAGCACGTAGCAGGTTGCGCCGAGCAGCCCGCCACGTGGACACTACGTCAGTGGCACCTGGCGTAGGTAGAAGATCCTCTAACCTCCACAAGTTGGACAAAGGGTTGTTAGGAGGGTAGCCATGTAGAATTTCGAAGGGAGTGGCATTGTGACTCTCATGCTTGGAAGAATTGAAAGCAAGCTGGAGCCAAGAGAGACTCTCATCCCAGGTGTTCTGCTTCTCAGCATGGAAAGTAATAAGGGCAGACCGAAGATTGCGGTTGAACCGCTCTGTATGAGAAGGCTGTGGGTAATACGGAGAGGTAGTCACATGCCGGATACCATTGCCAAAACAGAACCTACGAAACTCATGTGAGGTAAACTGGCTACCGTTGTCGGACACAAGAGTGGAAGGCACACCAAAGTGCTGGAAGAGTTGGGACTGGAGAGCACGGATGGTGAGCTTAGCCGTAGCACTCCGAAGCGGGAAAAGCCAAACGAACTTCGAGAAAGCATCCACACAAACAAGTAGGTAGGAGCTACCTGACTTGCTACCAAAGTCGTCTACAGACGATTCCGAGTCCCGTGAGCGAAGGCTCAAAACAATGTGACTTTATTAGGCGGTGCCGTACTTCGGGCGGCCCGTCGCACGAGCCAGTGGCCGCGTACCGTAAGTGGATGGCTCAGTCCAACTGTGTCTGTGTCCGTACTGGTCGCGGCTTAACCTGGGTCGACCCTTCGGGGAGTTCGATGTCGGGACTCGGAATCGTCTGTAGACGACTTTGGTACCGAGCGGGGTGTTGTACTCGGTAGAGCAGTTGCCACGCTGCGATCTGTTGAGACTCAGCCTTTAGCTCGGGGGGGTGATTTGTGGAAAAAAAAATAAATAAATAAAAAAAAAAAAAGAAATAAAAATGGAAAATGTTTATGGATATATTTATGTGGCCTAGCCTAAGACTGAACCGTGATTAATGCAACACAGCCATTGGGGACATATTTATTTATTAAAGAAAGAAAAACTTTAAAATACACAAAGAACGTTCGCTGTTAATATTTATTGTTATTTATTTTTAATTAGTTTATTTTCTTGTTACATTTGTTTAGATTTTTATATTTGTTAGGTCCCCATTGTTAAATCCTGTTATTATTTATTTATATGTTTAGGCCTAGTTATTGTTATTTATTTTGTTTGTTAAGTGTATTAGGGGTGCTTGGAAGTGAATTTTTACTCGAACGGTACCGTGTTATATTTTCTTTTAAATTGTTTAATTTTTCAACTCACCAAAAGGGGATTATGATGCTTTTGCTTAATTTCTGATTCGGAGCTGCCCAGGGATTCCGGCTTACTCCCTGGCCTCGGTGGAATCAAGGGATGCGGGCCAAATTGCCGGTGTAATTGGTGATACCAAAATTTTTATAATTTTCTTCACTTTTGATTGGGGCTTTAATTGCTTACGTTTTGGGTGTCTCTGGCTAAACTGCAGATAGGCCATACAGTTTGTTAATTGTTAAATTTGGTATTTGTAGAGTTTGTTGTTTTGTAGCGTTTGTTATTAATGTGTGGTATCTTGTTAATTTTAGTGTTTGTTATTATTGATTTAAGTACGAATTATTATTGTGGCCTTCTGCCGTTTTTGATTTATTAAATTTTGTTTACTGGAAATAAAAATTAGTTTTGCTCAGCTGCCGAGTTTTATTTTGACCCTCCAACTGCCACCCGTGATCCCATCGCTTTACTCGTTTTGAGCCATCCCCAAGTTGGCACCCTTCCCAGCTTTGGTGGGGGGATGGGTCTCAATTGGAAGCGTGCTGGGCCCATAACCCAGAGGTCCATGGATCGTAACCACGCTCTGCTACCAATTGAGACCCATCCCTCCACCAAAGCTGGGAAGCGTGCCAACTTGGGGATGGCTCAAAACGAGTAAAGCGATGGGATCACGGGTGGCAGTTGGAGGGTCAAAATAAAACTCGGCAGCTGAGCAAAACTAATTTTTATTTCCAGTAAACAAAATTTAATAAATCAAAAACGGCAGAAGGCCACAATAATAATTCGTACTTAAATCAATAATAACAGACACTAAAATTAACAAGATACCACACATTAATAACAAACGCTACAAAACAACAAACTCTACAAATACCAAATTTAACAATTAACAAACTGTATGGCCTATCTGCAGTTTAGCCAGAGAGACCCAAAACGTAAGCAATTAAAGCCCCAATCAAAAGTGAAGAAAATTATAAAAATTTTGGTATCACCAATTACACCGGCAATTTGGCCCGCATCCCTTGATTCCACCGAGGCCAGGGAGTAAGCCGGAATCCCTGGGCAGCTCCGAATCAGAAATTAAGCAAAAGCATCATAATCCCCTTTTGGTGAGTTGAAAAATTAAACAATTTAAAAGAAAATATAACACGGTACCGTTCGAGTAAAAATTCACTTCCAAGCACCCCTAATACACTTAACAAACAAAATAAATAACAATAACTAGGCCTAAACATATAAATAAATAATAACAGGATTTAACAATGGGGACCTAACAAATATAAAAATCTAAAGAAATGTAACAAGAAAATAAACTAATTAAAAATAAATAACAATAAATATTAACAGCAAACGTTCTTTGTGTATTTTAAAGTTTTTCTTTCTTTAATAAATAAATATGTCCCCAATGGCTGTGTTGCATTAATCACGGTTCAGTCTTAGGCCTAGGCCACATAAATATATCCATAAACATTTTCCTTTTTTATTTCTTTTTTTTTTTTTATTTTTTATTTTTTTTTCCACAAATCACCCCCAGATAGGCCATCTCGAACGCAACAAATCTCAACAGTTCACAAAAAAAACGACAACTCCAGGGTCCAAGACGAACAAAACCCTCAGCCTACCGAGCCACTGCCGACCACTCCAATCCACCCATGAAACCCATTCAAAACAGTAACCAAGCGGATTGCCTAGTTTTTTTTTTTTTATTATAAGTTAAATTATTTATTTGGTTTTCTAATTGTTTTTTGTTTTTAAATAAAATTTTGGTATCACCAATTACACCGGCAATTTGGCCCGCATCCCTTGATTCCACCGAGGCCAGGGAGTAAGCCGGAATCCCTGGGCAGCTCCGAATCAGAAATTAAGCAAAAGCATCATAATCCCCTTTTGGTGAGTTGAAAAATTAAACAATTTAAAAGAAAATATAACACGGTACCGTTCGAGTAAAAATTCACTTCCAAGCACCCCTAATACACTTAACAAACAAAATAAATAACAATAACTAGGCCTAAACATATAAATAAATAATAACAGGATTTAACAATGGGGACCTAACAAATATAAAAATCTAAAGAAATGTAACAAGAAAATAAACTAATTAAAAATAAATAACAATAAATATTAACAGCAAACGTTCTTTGTGTATTTTAAAGTTTTTCTTTCTTTAATAAATAAATATGTCCCCAATGGCTGTGTTGCATTAATCACGGTTCAGTCTTAGGCCTAGGCCACATAAATATATCCATAAACATTTTCCTTTTTTATTTCTTTTTTTTTTTTTATTTTTTATTTTTTTTTCCACAAATCACCCCCAGATAGGCCATCTCGAACGCAACAAATCTCAACAGTTCACAAAAAAAACGACAACTCCAGGGTCCAAGACGAACAAAACCCTCAGCCTACCGAGCCACTGCCGACCACTCCAATCCACCCATGAAACCCATTCAAAACAGTAACCAAGCGGATTGCCTAGTTTTTTTTTTTTTTATTATAAGTTAAATTATTTATTTGGTTTTCTAATTGTTTTTTGTTTTTAAATAAAATTTTGGTATCACCAATTACACCGGCAATTTGGCCCGCATCCCTTGATTCCACCGAGGCCAGGGAGTAAGCCGGAATCCCTGGGCAGCTCCGAATCAGAAATTAAGCAAAAGCATCATAATCCCCTTTTGGTGAGTTGAAAAATTAAACAATTTAAAAGAAAATATAACACGGTACCGTTCGAGTAAAAATTCACTTCCAAGCACCCCTAATACACTTAACAAACAAAATAAATAACAATAACTAGGCCTAAACATATAAATAAATAATAACAGGATTTAACAATGGGGACCTAACAAATATAAAAATCTAAACAAATGTAACAAGAAAATAAACTAATTAAAAATAAATAACAATAAATATTAACAGCGAACGTTCTTTGTGTATTTTAAAGTTTTTCTTTCTTTAATAAATAAATATGTCCCCAATGGCTGTGTTGCATTTAATCACTGTTCAGTCTTAGGCCTAGGCCACATAAATATATCCATAAACATTTTCCTTTTTTCTTTCTTTTTTTTTTTTTATTTATTTATTTTTTTTTTTTTCCACAAATCACCCCCAGCTCAGCCGCCGGGAAAACAGATGGAACGAACTGACCTGAGGACTGAAGAAAACACCCAGATGTAGGGAATGGCAGCTTAGTCGCAACATGTGCTCTACGACTTGGTCCTCAGGCCAGGCAGGCAGTGCAGAAGGTCGACCTTCCCCGGACGGCAGGCCGAGGGCTGAACGTCCCACTCGAGGACCCTGGAGTTTTAGGAGCTCTAGCCTGGCATGGTAAGGAGGTTCGGCCGAGTAGAACTCTACTAGAACAATCTAGACTGAACAGACAGGCCAACCTGACCGAAGCTGCTGGAACACGGAACGAACGGAACTGGGCCAACGGCCACCAAAGTACGCGAAACGCCGGACACGAGCGATCTCAGGCAGCCTGGCAGACAACGACGAAAAAAACGAAACTGTACCGGTCCAAGACCCGGTACAATTGTTACAGAAAATATCACATACACGTGGTAGTTATGTTATAAGTCATGATACAAAATGGAGGACTAAGAAAGTAAGGAATGCAGACCTTGGCAATGGTTCTTAATATGTTGATAAGCAATAAGGGAGGAACTTGGAAAAACAAAAAACATGTAGACTCCCACTATGCCAATTCCTAAATTTCATTGAAATTTAATTGTCAAAGTCAAACATTATTTATTTAATATATGTACAATAAACAATGAATAGGTGGGTGGGTCAATACCAGTGTACGTGTATGGGTGGACAGGTGGGTCACTGTACGTGTAGTATTGTGTTTCTAATGTATCTGTGTGTAAAGCTGTAAAATATTTTTCACAACACTACCATGAGTTCAGCTGTTGTTTATAACCAGCGAAACGTCATATTTCCCACAGCTGTCTATTGTTGACAGTCGAAAGTAACATTTCATGTCTTTTAACATTAACTTCATGTCTTGCCCATGACAGAAATCGATAAGAGTAACTTGTACGAAGCATTCAAGAGTCACACATAATATCAGATCAGTGACATATCAATTGTTTCAGAAAGTATCACATACACATGGTAGTTATGTTATAAGTCATGATACAAAATGGAGGACTAAGAAAGTAAGGAATGCAGACCTTGGCCATGGTTCTTAATATGTTGATAAGCAATAAGGGAGGAACTTGGAAGAACAAAAATCAAAACATGTAGACTCCCACTATGCCAATTTCTAAATTTCATTGAAATTTAATTGTCAAAGTCAAACATTATTTATTTAATATATGTACAATAAACAATGAATAGAGTCAAAGTCTCTTCAGTTACAGAATTAGCTAATAGGGCCCTTTATACGTACGTTCTTTCACAAGTGCTTGAGTGTGCAGAATTGCGTAGTGGGAAATCACCGATTCAAGTACACATGATGCGTTTCCTGCTCAAGTTGCAAGTTTTTCGAACACACGTTCTTTTGCGTGCGAATCCCTGTTTCACTTTTGTTAGAAAGGAAAGAATGTGCGACTAAAGGTGATTTGCATGTGATTAACCGCGTGAAAGTGAAATGTGTTTGAGCGTGTGCAAAACACACAGTTTTGCTGTAGATTCTGTACGCTGTGTTAACGTGTGTTTTGGTTTTAGTGTTAATTCATTTTAATTAATAAATGTTAAATTTGTTTAATTCAAGTGCTTTAAATTTGTTTCAAGATGGACATGAAAAGAAAAAAATTGCTCAAGTAATTGCATGGTCTTATGTTTAAATAACCTTCAAAAACTTGAGTTGTAGGTTCCAGCCCAAACCTAGTGGGGTAGTAATCAATTAATAAAATACAATACTAAAATGATACTGTTAATTATAATTATCATTATTGAAAATTTAATCAAAATTGTTAGAGCTGTTTTTGAGAAAATTCAATTTTAATATGTTATTGCCATAAAATTACTAAAAAAATGTTAATAAGTGAAAAAATGGTATGGAGATATTGGTTTAATACACCTACACCAGCAAAGTACACATACACACAGAAGTTTTTTTAACCATTTTTTTGGTTCAGGCGACCCTAAAATAGATTTTAGACCAACTTATAAAAACAGCTTTTTTGGACGATCACAATACTTTCTCTATGCTAACGCATATGGGAGAAAATGAAAAGGACTCTTTCTATAAACAAAAGAAAGGGACTTTTTAATTTTTTTTTTTTTTTTTTTTTTTTTTTTGTGGTGGACTTCAGTAAGTTGAATCAGTAATGAAATCAGAGACTGCACTAGTGGACTTTACCAAAGTGTATTTTATCGAAATACTTGATATTTCTTTGTGGATGCATATTGCTTTATATTGTGATTATTTTGTCAATGTTTTTGAAACATATTTGCCTACAAGCCTACTTCATCATTGTCTGACTTGATATTGGTATTTCACTGATGGCACGTAACAGCCTTCCTTTCATTTTAAAGGTGCCCTAGAGTACTTTTGATATTTTAATTTAAAAAACATGTCTGGGAGTTTCCTGCTCTCATACCACTGCTTCAGTTCTGTTGGATTCAATGTTTAAAGCCAATTTAAAAAGGTGCTTTGTTTTAAAAAATAAATGGCCATAAAGAACAGAAAATGATATCAGATAGCTTTGCTCATGAATGGTTATTAAAAAAACTGTAAGGTGATTTATGGCAAAGATGTATTGATACAAGCTTCTTCAAATATTGAGAGTCAGAATCGTTAAGTGGTGCTAAAATTTTCTTATCGGCTCATTGGGAAAATGAGCTTCTTCCTGATAGAAATTCTTTTTAGGGACTATTGCTTTTCCACAAAACCCTGTGTAAACATACACATCAATTAAAGGATGGCTGACTTGCCAGGAAAGGATTTAATTAATTACTGTCGCGGTCAAGCTAAGATGATTATTTAGAATGGTTTTGCATCTTCAATTCGGTTGATTTTGATTTTTAGAAGGAAAGATTTTTTGTTGTGTTTTAGTGTTAACAGAACATGTTAAGGGTGCATTCTAAAATACAGACCTTGAAAAACGTCTTTAACCTGTGTAGATATCCCTGACTGGACCTTGAGATGAAGAAGCTAGTTTTTAATTGCTGTTTGCCACATGTTTTAGTTTTTGTGTTTTAAACTAGAAAGATTTAATAAAATATTCATCATCACGATAAAACTCAACATACAGGTAGTCCTCGTTATACGCGGTCCCGATTTACGCGGTTTCACTTATACGCGGATGGGCCGGACCCCCCACCAACACCAACCCACCAACAATATAACTATATAACAATAAATTAAAAACAACAACCCAGCTCTCGATTAAGACATTTTTCTCCCAAACAGCTGAAAAGGTACAAACACCTGGTAAGCAGACGTCAGACGTAAACAAAGGCGGGCAGTCTGACCCTCCCAGCCCAGTGGCAGGCACATCAAAAGATTGAACTACTGTATATGATGTGCTTTTTTAGTTATGTACTGTACAGTACTTTTATTACTTTTTAATATCCTTTTCTCTTTGAATTTAATTTTTAGTTAAAGTATGCCTATATACATTTATACTGTACGTTCTTATTTTGTTTGTTCATGTAGTCAAATTTGAATTAAATAAAATGTGTTGATGAATTATTATAGGCCTACATTTTTATTATATTTCCAAAACAATTAATTAACCTTTTGATAATCTTATGATATTGTAGTTTGAATTGCGTACAGTACTAATAAGCAGTAGGCCGGCCTGCTGTGGCTACAGTGGCGTAACCCGCTTTAGCTCCGACTCGTTATACGCGGTTTCGTTATAAGCGGTGCTTAGGCGGAACGTATCTACCGCGTATAACGAGGACTACCTGTACTTAAATATTTCATCCTCCATTGATGTCTCAAACATTTTAATACAACGATAGGCAATTTCAGCACTTGACAGACTGAGTACATTAGTTAGCACATGCGTCATCGCGGACAGCTGATCACAGGCCAAATACGCGATGTCATCAGACTTTATTTAACACAAACAACTTGTAATTCTTATTGATCCCACTAAAAAGTGTTTGATTGCAGTCACTAGTTACTTTTTTTGTATAGTTATTTTTACCTCTAGTATACAGCACACACTGATTTCTCATCAGTTTTGTTTGTTTTCGTGTATCGCTGGCTATGGGGAATAATTTATGTTCACAAATAAATGTATTTTAATTACAAAAGTATTTGTATCAAAGTATATACAATACAAATCAATATAATGGGTGTTTAAAAAGTCTTGAACCCCCTTAATGCTATACTATATAATATTAATAAACACAGAACAATGAAACTCTAGGATTACGTCCTCACTGTGGTTACTACATTTTTGGCCGTCTTAATTGCCCTTTTTGCTTTGGAGGGACGTCCTGTGGATGAAGTCTAAAATCTTAAATGTAAGCATAGGTTGGAGCTATACCTTATTTTAAGGGTAATTGTTAGAGGAACACATTGCTGCAACCCCTACTGAAAAAGTACTATTCATTTAGAAAATAGCATCCTCTCAAAGTTCCAATAAGGCCAACTGTTATTTCCAAACGAGTATGCCTTTTTCAGTCGGGGTTGCGGCAATGTGTTTAACAATGACCTTTAAAATGAGGTATAGCTCAACCTATGCTTACATTTAAGATTTTTCAGATTTCCTCTACAGGACGTCCCCCCAAAACGAAAAAGGACAGTTAAAACGACCAAAAAGTCATTAACCACAGTGAGGACACAATCCTAGAGTTTCATTGCTCTGCATTGATTAGTAAAATAAATATTAACACTTTGAAGCCTGGGCCCTTAATACTCCGTTTGGCATGGAATCCTGGGGGTTTTATGTTCACATTAAAAAAATTGTAAATGCCTTATAAATTTCATAAAAAGGTTATATTATATATCTTTGTAAAGGGGAGAAAATTCTCTTTTCAATGATGGGCAAAACTTTAGGTGTTGTAAATTTTTTATTTTTTACAGAAGCTACAAATAAGTACAAAAATATGTAAAACAAAAAATAGCTACACAAGAATTATTTGACATAATTTGCCCTTGTATGATTCACTTTAAAACATTCTGGAACACTGGCACATATAAAAACAATATATACACACATTCCAGTCACTGTACGGTTAGATTGACACAAAACTATTACGATAATTCAGCTGTCAGCTGAATTATCGTAACAGCTGATAATTGTCAGCTGTTACGATAATTATTTATCCAAGACCAGATGTAGATAAAAAAAATAATAGACCGATAAAACATAATAACAGATAACTAAAAGACATATTCAGATGACCTAAACCCGATTATATGTTGATAATAAAGATATAATGAATTAAATATGGGCGCCCGAGCTATTCTCGGGCGTCGGCGAGTACGCCAGTTTGCGTCGCCCGATCTATCTTCGGGCTTAGGCTTCAAAGTGTTATGGGGGTTCCAGACTTTTTGAACACCCGGTATAATAATACACGTCTTTTACAAAGTAATAAAGATATGCACTGAACAAGAACAAAACGTTAACTGCCGATGCATAGCGAACTATTGGCTGGCACGACAAAAAATTCCAGCCGCTAGGCCCAGTGTGCCTGGAGTTGGTAGTAGGGGCACTATGAATCTACTTGTCCCATTTGCCTTCTGGGTCTGGCATTCTAACCACTTGTAATTAAACTTATTAAATTGTCCAGAATATGCAAATTGTTGGTTGAGTACTGACTCGACTTTCTGCATGGCAAATTTAAGAGGGGGCCGGATAGAGGCCGGCCGCCGCGCTCTGACTCCAGCCCGTTTAACATGGGAGAAATATTTAATTTCTTAATTACCGCCTAACCGACGGTTATTTGAGAAAAATAAAGAAGTAGCCCGAATCTACGCGTCATTAACTATTATTAGAGGTAAATAATTTAAACAATAATAATTTATATTTGTTACAAATTGACTTTTAAGAGAACGTTTTTCCCATTTAAACCTACGTATAATTGACTAATTTGAAATAACTAGTTAAAACGTTATTTACTGTGATAAAAATATAATTTTTGCATCCTTAGAATCCTTATTATTTTTAGTACGGGGAGACTTCGATTTTTAAAAAATAATAATTTGTTAGTCGTTATTTTTGGCAATTCTAAAAAATGCTTGCATGTAGACGTTACTCATCGGGCGGTAGAAGTTCAGAGATGTCCTCACAGAGCGCTGCACCTTCGTTTGTAGTCTGCACTCTGCAGTCCTGTCTGTTCCACGCGAGGAGTCAGACTGTCATTGATATATTTTAAAACATATTGATTGATTTCTATCTTATGAGAATACATTTTACGTGAACATAATAATTAATTGTGTTTAAATCTAGTACTATAACATATATAGTAAAGATTTAGTTCTCTATAGTAAAAATATTTCCTTATGTGCATTTTTTTATTCAGTAATATAATTGTAATAATTATATATATGAAACATATAGTTTTTTAATGTTGATAATATATAATAATAGTAGCAAGATCATTATTATTATATATTATTACAATATTAGTATTTAAAAAACATTAAAGTAAAAATAAAACAGTGCTAGAAGTTATTTACTTAATTATCTACCTGTAATGATCGAGGCTGGCGGACTACTATGTAACAATTCTTTGCGTTAATATATGTTACAATTGTATCTGACAAACTTATTCTCAGATTATTAACATTTGAAATTAATAATTAGGCCAAAATGTCTGTGTTGCTAGGGAAGTTAAAATTAATAATAATGTTACATGTAAAGGAGTATGAGAATTTTTATCTGGAGGTGTATATGTACCGTTGTATAACATAAACTGTGTGAACCCTGTCATCGCAGCAAAATATGGCGACAGACTTTCACAGATTTACAACCCATGCCGGATGTACGAAACAAAGCCAAGAGGGTAGCGCGGCGGCATCCAAAGATTCCAGTCACAAGTGTTACTAGCCTTGACCAACTGATCGTGAGCGATGTTGGATTATGTATTGAAACAGTTTAGACTACGAAACTTTTAGTTACTGTCCCTGCAACCAATAAAGATTTGTTATGAGTCTCTTATTGACCCTTTTCTTATAAAACATGTTTATAATTAAGATATCGTAATTTTAATTATATCAATCGCCAAAGAAGATGGGTTTCTCTATATTTTTGATTTTTTAATGATTTACTGAGTGATATAGTGATCACAGAAAACAAAAGTCAAACCATGTACAGTGTGCTCAAACACAGTGCTTTGAAAAACAGGAAAATGCGTTACAAAATACGGAAATCGTCAGATTGATGATTTATAGCAGACGAGTCATAAGACGTAAATAAGACATTACTTGATAACACATGAAGACCTTACTAGGCAAACACATGAAGACCTTACTAGGCAAACCCACAAAGACCTTACTAGGCAAACACATGAAGACCTTACTAGGCAAACACATGAAGACCTTATTAGGCAAACACATGAAGACCTTACTAGGCAAACACATGAAGACCTAACTAGGCAAAACCATGAAGACCTTGCTAGGCAAACACATGAAGACCTAACTAGGCAAAACCATGAAGACCTTACTAGGCAAACCCATGAAGACCTTACTAGGCAAACATATGAAGACCTTACTAGGCAAACACATGAATGCCTTACTAGGCTCCTTGTATCTTGGTACATTATAATATGATATACAGCATATACATTTATTTATTTTAAAATTGTATTAAGTTAAGATTTTATCCACATTCTAAATTCATAATCTAAATTTATTGTATAGTATTATTATTTATTTAGTTTTTAGGTGTTCAATATTTAGTTGTATTCTCCTTGTATGTACAGTTTACATTTTCTAGAGCCCGAGTATGTTGATTATATAATGCTTTTATTTGTATTGTATTTAGTTAGGTGTTCCATGTCTGAAAACAGGAAATCGTAACTGTACAAGTTAGAAAAATAAGTTGTGTCAGTTTTATCTGTACTGTTGTCTACTATAACGGTATAACTATTTTACTGGGTTATTTATATTACTATTATAAACTTAGTTTTGTAATACGTCAAATATGTCATGAAATAAGTTGTATTAAGTTTCTTAGAATTGTTAATACATAAGAATTTGTTTAGTCATTAGTATTGTAAATAGTAAATGTTCGTGTAATGCTATACCTTTTGGTGTATTTGTAGTGTAATGATAGCTAAGGAATGGGTGATATTGTTTAATGTAATAAAGAAGTAATTTTAAACTCGTTCCGTTCATTTATAAAGTACATGTTTTAGTAGTAGAGTCAGGTTTCATAACCAAAGTATGGAGTTATTTGGAGTCATTTTCCTATAGTTTTGTAAGGTTTTATCCGCTGTCAAATTATTTCAATATGAAAATAAGTAAGGTCTACAACACCGACAGAACTACAACTAACCGTAGGCTTACCACTCAAAAGCTAGGACTCAGGCTTGTGACTCTAGAGAGTGACCTTGACTCAAAAGATGAACAAACTACCACGTATCAACCCAACAGGACGGTGACCTTTTCATCTTCCAATCAGAGTTAGTTCGATATTCCAACGGTAGTGGGAGTTCATTCGTTGGATATAGACAACAAATTAATTACAAATAAGTACATACGATAATGTAACTACACATTACTGTATTATAGAATGATACAAACGAAATATGACACATTGGGTTTTTAATTATTGCGTACAAAGTACTGTATAGCCTAAACACATGCGCGATGTAGGCTACACTTGCCGCTTGTCTGTACTTGTGAAACGGTGAAATAACGTGAGAGCTGTGTTGTTTTATATCGAGTATTCATTTGGAAATTGGCAATGTAACGCATCTATCGTTTATACTCGTTCAAAAATGAAAAAATATACTAGCTGAATATAATGTGGGATAAAAGTACTTATAAATTAAAAACAGAATAAAATACCGTTATATGAGTTTTTGAAAATAGTCAGGTGCACAAATAAAATAATAAAACGTTTCATGAAACACGGTAATCTTGTTTTCTCGTGAAAAGTAAACAAAATAAGCGTTTACTGATAAGACATAGACATAGGAATGGATATAATGATCATTTCGAAGTCAGGGTGCAAATCAGTATTACTTAATTTATGTAGTCATTTACAAAAATACTTATATCATTTTATAGATTTAATAACGTAATAGCGACTATAGTGCATATTGATTAAATTATTAAAAATTATTATATGCTGATGCCACATTTACTCTTTTATTTTTAAAATTATAGAAATATAAACTGTTGTACGTCATTAAGAGTTATTATTATTATTTTAAAATGTTAACTTAATTTTTTATGGGAATTTGAATGTCTGAAGATTTAGTTTCAGGTAGTACTAAATTAATGTATGCTATTGCTATACGCGGGTTAATAATTAATTACAATATGCTTTTTACTTAAGCTTTGTAGAAGTTAGATTGATTACAGTTTGATGTTTGTATTTTTATGAAGACAATATTGTTAATATTATTTGTGTTATAATATTAAATTATTAAAATACTAAAAACGTGTGTAATATTTTTAAAACCTGAGTCCACTAAAAATACAAAAGGTAAGACTTGTTAAGATTTAATTGCACTAATTTATGTCATTCATACAATAAGCAATAAGGACTCTATTATCATTTTTCAGTTGTAATTGAAAAATAGTTTGATGATATTGAGCTACATAATCAATATTTTTGTCACGCCATTTTTGTCATCATACTATTATATTTAAATTATCAGATACTCTAATTAATTTCGTTTATTTCACATGTGTACCTACTTGAAATTTGTCATTAAATTTTTATTTTATTTTCTGTTAATTTTATATTTAGTCATTCACTTTTATAAATTAGTTTCATTCGTTTGTGTCAGTTACTTGTAAATATTTTAATATCACAAATTCTAATTTTGTGATATTTAAATATAACAAGTTTTCATACTAGTTTCATTAAGTGCTGTGTTTATTCAACATAACAGTAGTATTTGTATTAGATAAGTAGTATAAACTCTGTTTTGTTAGTTTCAATAACAAGAAACCAGATGCAACTCTACCTAATTTATTTGTACTACCGAAGGAATGAGGACAAGCGGACTGCGGAAGGCCTCAGACAACCCTGTCGGCTGGCGGTGTCAGTCACTCGTCCCTTCCCTTTTGTTGTTCTATAAAAGATTAGAAAGAAAGTGAAGTGATGGTGCAAGGGGCGAACGGCCGAGCAATAAATAAATGCCTTGGCGGCCAAGCCAAAAAGCGCCCCTAGTGCCTTAAACGCCAACTACCAACACAGACAACGTACTGCACTAAACACCGCTCCCTGTGGCCGTTCGCCAAACTAAAATGCGATTTTCAATCTGACTCCGGAGCCCTCTTAAATCAATATTTACAGATATCCTCCCCCAAAGATTATTTATGGTCAAACTATCTTCACTCACAAAAATCGTATAAACCACCCTCCCCTTTTCCTTGCAGATGACACGAGTCCACCAACCCCCAGTGACTTGTGCCCCACTACTATAGAATTAACATCATATGAGATAAAGTGTTAACCCTTAAGTACACGCGTGGGGTGTTCAAAACACTCTAGTGAAAGAAATGTTATCTTTATTCAAAATGGGTATTGGCTAACTTTCCCAGTCTTTCAGTACCTTCAAACTACAGCCTGAAGTCATGCCAAACTGGTTTTCGTTATTTTTTGGTGAGTTGATAATCCATCACGTTCTGTCTGAGGTGTCCGTGTCACTCCGCACATGTACTAGTGTCACTGTTTGAGAAGCATTTATGTAACACATGACAGTATATTTTAAAATCGGATTGTAGATAAAAATTTAACTTATACATTTAACTTATATTTAAAAAATAAAACAAAATTTTCAAAAGTCATTATTGTATAAAATATAATATTGATTCTTTTTTGTAAAAAATGTGCACACTTTTGCAATTTATTTGTTTATTAGTATAAATATTTTTTTTTAACAAAATTTAACTATTTAAATGGTATACAACTAGTTAGATGTTAATTATAAAAACTCAATTTCTTAAATTGTAAAGTAATTATAATTGTAGACTACATTTAGTTTGGGGTGTTTGAAACATCCTGCGTGGGACTTGATGTTACAAATAGCTGCGTGGATACTTAAGGGTTAACCATTTCACTCCATACAAAAAATGCCAAATCATAGGTTCTATCTCAGGAATTCAGTCCATAATAATATTTTCATAACAAATTGTTTGATTGGTGAAGAACTGTTCTCGTGGACAATAAATTGGCTTGGCAAATCATTAAGCATCTTAATGATTTGTTTATAGTTAAATATGTGAAATTGTAAATGTATTTCTCAATTTTTTTAAGTTAAAAAATTCATAATACTGTATCAGCTTACAGTCCACTAGATTAAACCTTTAATAATCATACAGTATTCTTTATTAAATAATAAACGAGAACTGAACAGTTAAAATAGAGAAACTTGTTTTAACCCATTGACGGTGAAATTGCATGTCTACTCTAAGACTATCAACTTTTGAGCGGTAAGTTGAAAATTTGGGAAATGGCCATCTTAAATTTTCATTCACAAGTTTAACTCTCTTCCGTTTGTATTGGCGCAGCACGTCCTTGACACTACTGGCTAGTATGAATTCAGGCTGTGCTACAACTTGGAACACGTTATCGAATTTGTTACATTCAAAAAGTAATTTAGTTCTATTATAAGACACATTATATATTGTTTAAAAACTTATTTGGGAATATCACTAAGTTCAGAAATATCATCATCACTAGGAACATCACTATCTAATTCCTTCAAATGTACTATCAATTTTGCTATTCCACAAACAATGATTCTGGATTCATTATAATTCACTAAAAAAACAAACACTTTGTTTGGTGGTACACAGATAAGAACTAGGTCAAATATGGAATACTATTTACAATTCTTACAGTCAGCTGACATTATTGTATAAATAGTTACTTATGTCTGTAATGAAAAAGCACTATACAGAAAGTACGATAATAAAAATGTAATTATTAAATGAAGATTTCATAGAGAGCAGAACTTGATCTAAATTGTGTTGGTATAGTTATAACAATATTGTCTGAGACAGAACCAATAGACTGTTTGTTCCTGTAGGCGATAACAAAGTGTGTGTGCACCTGCAATTCAAGTGAAGGCTTTTTGAGGGGCTTAGTCAGTAGTGTCATGCTACTCAACAAGTTGTTTCGAGGCGGGTTGACAGGAGAGGGTTAAAGAAAGTCTAAAAATTTGATAAGAATTTAAATGATTATCCTTTAGATAGTGATGGGATTCTACGGAGAAGCTATGTTGAAGTATAATTCTACATTACACATTCAACATTTATCAAAAAGAGGATGTTTCCTTAATTTAAAATGTATTATTTTTCAGGCTTTACAAAATGTAGAAAATGCTATTAAATTGATAGGTGGATTACCTAAACAATACAAGCAATTCTACTTGAAGCGATGCTTGAAGAATATTGAAAAACACATTGATCCCAATTAAATATAGAAAAAGATGTTTTTAAATATTGTTAAGATTAAAAAAAGATTTTACCTTAACTAGACACTTATTTCAACCTCCCACAAAAAATGTCCTCTTTTCACATAGCTGAAAAAAGGTTTAATTTACCTATAACACCCAATGCAATAAAATTAAGCGTTTTTGTTTTTATAAAGGATAATTTTATTCATATTTAGCATAGTTATTAATAAAATTACATATTGCAAAGTAACTAATAGTAATAATTATGTATGATATATTATAGAAACATAAAGTGTAACAAAATCAACAAATCAACACTTTACACCACTAAAACAGATCAGAGATAGTGGTCCTAAACACAAGATTCAATAACCCAACCAAACACTGACAGTGATATGCTATATATATATTAAGATTAAAAATTTTAATTATTTAGGTACACAGCATAAATTTAATAACAGATATCAAAAATAATATTTATTTATCTATAGGCACTTAACAATTACAAGTAATGGAGCAGAAATACACGGGATGATTTTTTTATTTTTAAGTGATCTACTATTGGGATCTTATAAACCTGCAGAGATACAACAAACATTAAATGGGGAACTTAACCTACTTTTTTTCATTAACACATTTTCTGCTAACCTTCAAGTGATGGAATATTTGGTTTTTTTGTGTTCAAATATAATGAACGGTGGTAGTATTTGGTGCAAAAGAATGTTTGTAGAGTGCTCACAACGAATCACAGTGCTCCGACAAATGCTGGAAACACACTTTGGCAGTAACACAAAACTAACAAGATGGCATGGATTCGCGGTGTGCGCATGTACAGAGCACGAGGCATGTCGCAGAACAGTGTCATCAGCAGCGAATGTGTTAATACAAATATGTGTTAAGTGATAGTTAAAAAGCCACCATTTTCCAAAATGGTGGACAACTAAACTTTTTTGTTATGGGAAAACTATGTAATTAATTATCTTTTCTGATAGAAAATGTAATTTTAAGACTTCTATTCTTTGCATTTTCCCTGTAATACTACCTGATTTTAATCTTAAGACACTCAACTAGTCCCTAATTTAAAAAGGCAACTTTTGGCATTGCAAAATTGATGTAACAACCATGTTTTATTCAGTAATATTAAGCTGCAGAATTAAATTCATTTTAGTCATTATAGAGGTTTATTTTCTTGGACAAAATTCTAAAACAAAATCACCTTGTATTTCTATAAAACAGACACTAATAACACAAAATATTTCAATAATCATAAGTTGATCATACTTAATGACTAATTTGTGCATAAGCCTCAGCATCATGGATCTAATCATAAAACAAATCAATAACAACGCTTTATATTAAAATCTAACCATTTGAATGTCACAAATCCAAATTGGTAACAATATTTTATGCTCAACTACATTAATTTGTACAAAATTCCCATTTTTTATCATTAAGAGTAATTATGTTCCATTTTATAATGTTTAACCCTCTACTGTCTAGTGGTTCATCCTCGTTTAACCCTCCACATGTCTAATGGTTCATCCTCGAATGACAGCATTTTTACCAATTTGCAAGTGTTTTTGTTGCTGCTGTTACAAGTTTTAGTATTATACTGAAAATCTTGCACTATTTTTAAGAAAAAAATATATATAAATAATAACGTTTATTTTTCGTAATTAATTACAATCGTTAATTGTTACTTACTAAACATATGGATCCAAATTAACCTCTGAATAACAAAAACATATACAAGTTTCACATTGTACACACAAACAAAGGGTGAAACAACCCCTATACAAACATCAACCATGCCACAGATTTCCATGTATGTGACTGCACTTGAGGGTTAAACCAGGACATACTCAAAAGGCTTTACTCCTCAATCACTAATTCCATATTTCAGTACATGAAAATAATGCTTCATAAAGTATGTTTACTTTATATATCAAACTAACACAAGAATTCATGCTAGAACGTGTATAGTGAACTAGTGGTCTTAATGCCCATAACCAAAACTTGACATTTCACACAATAGACATATGTCCTTTTTAAAGTGGAGGGTTTAAACATACTAGTATTTAAACAATTATTGAAGATTATGTTGTAACATTGTACACAATTTGATTTTTTAAAGAAAATAATACATTCTTATTTCAGTATCTTCTGCTGAAAAATACACTATATTGAACATGACAAGTCAAGATTAAGTAGGTTCTGTGTTATTATAGTAAGAGTAATTTTATGCTTAAAATGAAATATTAAGGAATGAAATATACTGTCTTAATAATCTGGTATTGATGATTTTCTTAAGTGCATTGTTATTACTTTTAGATATTTTAATCTATCACAGATATTACAATTATTAATGTATCTGTTTAAAATAAACTCAATGAAATAAACAAAATGTGTTGTTAAATTCGTATAAATAGTTTAAAACACCTATATTAACAAACCTGACAAACAGTATTAGTTCAATTTAATTTTCAAATCAGCAACCTTGTAATAAAAATGCCAGTTTCTTAGGAACTTGTAGACATTTTCTGATATTTTAAATATTTTACATTTTGATATTTCTCTCAATAGTGAAATTTTTGTTCCTCTGTTGACTAGCATATTACGAGGGTCGTCCAGAAAGTAAAGAACGTTTTGGTGTAAGTCAATAAAAACAAAAGATACGAGGATGAACATTTATTTACAACTATTTATAACCTTACTCTATTTTTCAATAAAATCACCGGAACCATCAAGGCACTTGTTGTAGCGTGACACTAATTTTTGAATACCGACGTTATACTCTTCTGCCGCCAAGGAATGAGACCACGTTTTTACTCCTTCTTTGAGATCATCGTCGTCCAAAAAGTTTTTCCCGCCTAAAAACACTTTCAACTTTGGAAACTAGTGATAGTCACTCGGAGCCAGATCCGGACTATACGGAGGATGTCCAAAGATTTGCCATTTGAAAGATTGAAGTTCTGCTTGGGTTCGTGCACTGCAATGAGGCCGAGCATTGTCGTGGATCAGCACCACCTTCGACGACAGCATTCCGCGTCGTTTGTTTTGAATAGCGCGGCGAAGCCGATGCAAGGTCTCGATGTAGGCCGCTGAGTTGATTGTTTCTCCTCTCGGCATGAACTCCACATGGATTAGGCCTTTCCTGTCCCAAAAAACAGTCAGAAACCGAATCACACTACGGACTTCACACTTGGCGGGATTTTCAATTGGCGCCGCCATTTTGAACTTCCACAAGAGACGCAAACGTGACCTCACGGCACCGCTACACAGCTCAAACTGAAGCGGAAGGTTTGGACTAAAGAATAAGCCAACTCCCGCGGTGGTGGAGGAACTGCGCCGTCCGTGATGCGCAATCGTTCTTTATTTTCTGGACGACCCTCGTATGTTAGTATAATTCAAAAAGTACTTGCATGCAGCCAACCTGCCCAGTCAATGTTGGTGGTTAGGAAGTCACATTTCTTAGCCTCTAAATTCGCCTGCTGAAATAGGACCTCTTTCAACTTATCAATAGTATACACCTGGGATAAGCATATTATTTGAACTTCAAGTTTTGTAATAGACAATAGGCTTGGGATTATTGTAATAAGAGATATACAGTATGCTTAGTATCTCCTCACCCGAAGAAGCATGTGGCACTGAAAATTTGTGTTTCTATGTCTGTATCTGTTTTCTTTTCCTTGTCCATTGTGTTAATGGACTGGTCTTTTATTGTAAGTATTCTGATATGCCATCTCTTATTATATAAATTTATTAGAACTTAATTAATTGGAAGGTCTTTTTTATAGACATGGTCAATGAAGTTTACTAATGTTACTTTTAAGTTTATTGAGGAAAGGGCAGTTTATCAACCTCGAATAACTGTTCTTCATGTTCAGCTCTTAACCCTTGAAGGAATAAAAAATATTGAAAAAGGAGTAATTCCTTTCTGCAATGTTTCTATGTAAACTGGCCAAAGGAGTATACTGCTGTTCTTGAATGGTACATTTAGTAAAATAATTGTTATATTAATTGTTTGATGGAATTTTTACATAATAAGTCTATTTCAATGAATAATCAACTGTTGCCTATTAGTTTTGGCATTGTTGTTGTTGTTGTAACATTGAATAAAAGATAGCAGAAAACATGATAGTCAGCTGACATATTTCCCGCCTAACTCTACTTTGTGTGCTTGGATCAATGTTTTCTGCTAGTTTAAGCAGAAAATAAAAATTTCTTACAATCAGCTAGGCAGTTTCCCACAACAATATTTGTTATTACGCATGCACTTCATCACTTTCAACAGTCATCAACTGCCAACCGGCTGCTGCTACATAAGACGTCACAGCACTTCCCACAACCGACTTAAGTTCCTGCTGGCCAGGCTAGGAAACTCAAGCAACAATGTCTTGTTTGAGCAAGCACCCAACTCAGACCTGAGAAAAGGGAATACTATACCACCAAAAGCCATGAATCTGATGATGAAAAAAGAAAAAAGCCATGAAAAGAAATAAAAGAACAAAAACCAGCTTCAGTTTGTACATTTTAGGTTTAGGAAGTCTCATTTTATATATACAACGTTAAATAATTCAAAGAATATTTACTTAATTAATTTTACTTAATTGACCCACCCACCCACCCATACACGTACAGTGATATTGACCCACCCATACACGTACAGTGGTATTGACCACCCACCCACCCACACACGTACAATGATATTGACCCACCCGCCCACCCTTACACGTACATTGGTATTGAACTACCCGCCCACCCATACACGTGTGTATATATATATATATATATATATATATTTACTCACGTTTTGAGGACTACCATACAAAACAATTATTTTATTAAAATGTAAAAATCTCAACTTTTTCAACAAAAATATAATACTTTGGTCACTTATGTTAATAATAAATACTACTTGTTCATATAAAAATATGTTAAGGATTTTTTTCTTATTCCTTTTTTAACATTTTTTGTTAATCCTTTTGGGTTAGTGTTAGAACGGCGGCACTCCTTAAAGTGTTAAAAACAAAGTAATAAAATAAACAACAGTTTTAACATTTCACACCTTCTGTGTACTTTTCAAGGCTCAGAAAATGAATTACTGACTGATGAATCTTTTGAATACACCTTCACAAAAACAAAGTAAAAACCTGTTTTTTTATTCCAGGGTTTGGGATACTGTCGCTAAATATCTCAAAATAGCAATTTTAACTATTCTCTATCGAATAAACTTATATCCTAAACTAATTTAAAGTCATAGTTATTTTTATCTTATGTCTTAGTTTTCTGAACAAAATTAAGACATACATTTTGTTTCGTACCTTGCTTTTAAATATATCTAAATAAATAAATGTAAATAACAATACATTTCAAAATATAACTCATCAATCAGAGTAAAAACACAGATTTGCACTTACAGTTTAGTTATAAATATACTTATATCTAATTAAATATATGAAATAAATACTTTTCAAAACTTTTTCATAAAAGTGATGTACATTCTTAGGATAAATATATTACCATAAAAATATTTGTTGCACCTTTGGTAAAACGTCTAAACTGACCATCAGAAGGAATTATCAGATTATTCTTAACTTACTCACAGCCTAAAATAAATTGTTTAATTCATTATAAATACATGTTTCATAAACTAGCCATGGTATAGAAACATAATAATATGTCATTGGTCCCCAATCACAGATATTGTTCATATACAAGAAAAGAAAGAATGGTTACTGTAGAAGCCAATTGTACATCAAATTGGAACGTTATATTGTATGTCAAAATAAGGTATGATAGGAATGTTACTTTTTGTGATATCACAGACATTTTGAATGAACATAAAAACATTAGTTAAATACAGGCACTGTTAACAAACTATTTTAAGATTGTAAAGGTTTTCTTTAAATATGGTCATAACTTTTCTGACAGAGTTAACCCTTAAAACGCGGCATACGGATATATCAATATAATGAAAATAGCTCTAAACGCGGCATACTGGTATATCCGTATTATTGTAATTATTTTTTTTATAGGGAATTATTCCTGATAGAGTCGAGAGTGATCACATATGCCTTAATATGTTTATTTATAACTGAACAGAAGCAAACTGGAAAAGATATTGCACTACACAATGTTAGAACAGATGTTATGCTTACTACGTAGTTGCGTCAGCTGACACGCGGCGCGGCATACGGATATGACCTTGAGGACGTATTACTTCACAATTAGCCTACAGAAAGTGAATCTGAATCTAAAGACTATCAGTGACGTTAAGCCAATTAGGTTCACCTGTAATGTGTATTTGGACTGCTGGTTGAATTTCCTCGTCGTCAACATCAGATTCACTTTCTGTAGGCTCATTGTGAAGTAATACGTCCTCAAGGTCATATCCGTTGCCTTGCAGGACCTAGCAATGTAATCCCTATTTATAATGTATTATAATGTAAATGACATTTCAATGAAGCGCCGTGAAACAATATATTTTTGCAAGACCTGTGTGGAGCATCCCACACTTCATCCTGACATATGCTTTGAAGAGTATCACACTTTGAAAAATTTCTAGACAAATAATTTAGTTTTGTTTAGCTTATTAGTAGATTATTGATTGCTTTTTTATTGTAATTTATGTGTTTTTAATAAGAATATCTTTGTACTAATTGTAAATAATGTAGTTTTTTCCAAATGATTTTAAAAATTAATTTTTACATTTTGTCACATTATTTATATATAATAAAATAAATCTGTATAATATGGTTTTTTCATTACTTGAATACCCATTTAATAAAAAACAAATTTTACTTTGATAAAATTTAAAATTAAATAAAAGTTAAATGCGCGTTAATGACTCCTAGGCCAAATTCTATTCAGCGTTTTAAGGGTTAAATTATTTTGTCTAACCTTTAAAATATAAATTTGTATGTAGTGGAACGTACACAATTTGTATGTAGTGGAACGTACACAATTCTAGCCAATATTTAACAGTTTAATAAAATAGATGTTTCTATGTTAATTAATTGATTAATTGCTCCAATTGCAATTCAATAACAATTGAACAGCGAAGAAACTAAGCAGCAATTGGTAGACATTGTGAATAAGGAATTGTGTGCAAGGCTGGTTTTGTGCAACACCTTCGGTGTAGCATGACAGACATGCCACATTCTGAGTTCTATTGAATCATTTAGACTTAATTAAAAATTAATTATTCATCCTCAAACTGTGATTAATATTAATTTCGCTAAATATTTATAACAAATATAATATGAATAAAAGCTTGTACTGATAAGATTTATAGCAATTTGAAAGTGAGAGGGTGGATATTCTATATATATATATATATATGTCAGCCTACAGCCTTTTCGTGGACAATCGAGTTCCTACTATGCTTAACTTGTTAAATAATTAAAAATAAATATATGTCATTAAATGTAAATAAATCTAATAGAAATATAACTGGTTATAGAGCAGTTTATAATATTATGAAACTTAAAGCGTAATGAGAAATTTTTGAGACATACTATATAAATAATTTGGTGCAAAACCAAACAATAAGTAGACATTTTTAGAACATTACGATAGGACTGATGGCCTGTTTTGTTGAATGATTTCTCCCAGAATCTCTTCATCTGTGGATAAAACAACATCAGAGTCAGATTCGTTCCTTGGCAGTCTTACATGTCGATACCGAGCTTTCCCCTTTTGTATAAGTCTATTGCTTCTGCTCTTTTTCCCAGCTTGATGCATGAGAAAATCATCAGTTACCCAAAACATGATAGCCTGAAATAAGTAAAATCAATTCAAATAATCTTTTTGATTTGGTGATATTCTGTTTTTCCTGTTAAAATTACCCCTGGTTTATTTTTAGTCATCTATTACATTTAAAATTAGTACTAAATAGATCTGAAAGGGGTTTTTAATTAAAACTTAATTAATCATAGCTTAAAAAGAAAAAGATAATTTAATGGTAACAACAAAAAATGTAATGACCCAAAAACTAGGGGATAAAATAATTAATTCTATTCCTGGCTGTTGGAGAAACTATTTTACAGTTTAGATGAATGTTATAGCATGAAGAATAGATTTTTAAGATTATTATTTTGTGATTGGATCCATTTTGAGTATTTAGTTATTTTATTCTTTAGATTTTAGTCATTTTTTAAGATTTTGAACACGACTTGTCTGTAATTATGACTTTAGATATAGCCTTCTTATCCAAGTCTGTATAGCCTTTGAATATGTAACATTATTGTAGCAAATATAAATGATTATTATTTTCGGTTCTAGATGTTAAAAAAAATTGTTCAAAGTATTTTCTAGTTTTATACAGTTTTTTATGAGCAAAGACCAAACAAGTGAATTATTTTTTAAAGCAAAAATTATGAGATTTCAGTTAAAAGTACCTGTTTCTCAAATTATGAGATTTGATCTGTTTCTTTTTATGTGAATGAAATAATTGTTACATTACAACTTACATTCACCACAAGAGGAATTATCAACATCACAACAGCTAATTCCACGTCTTCATTGGAGAAGGGATAAAGAATCAATTGACGAACTTGTGTCCAAAACTGGAACTGGATAAGTAATGTCAGAATAACTTTGACTAAGAACATAATACAGAGGTACAGGCAACACTGGATTAGCCAGGAATGGGTTGATGGCGGCATCCCTGAAACCATAAATTAATATCCCCAAGTTAATTAATATCTATAGTAAAAATATATAAAGTGAAAAATATATATTTTTCTTTTAATTTAAGAACATACAGTAGCCACGGAATATCTTGAGCTGTCGAAACCGTTACTTTTCAAATGCTTGGTGGTTAGCGGAGGGGAGGGGTACGACATACGCATGCGTGGCTTTGTACTAGCCTGACATACAGACGTTGGCTACCGCTGCTGATCAGCTGATTGGAGAGTGGAGTATCGCTGCCTTCTTTTTGTATCGAAAGCGTTTGTTATTTGAAATATTAAGTGCAATAATTTTGTTTATATTATTAGCTGTAATGTATCTAATGACTTATCCACAGATTTTATAATTTAAATATTAATTTAATTAGAATTAATTAAATTAAATATTAATTAAAGTAATTAGAATCTATCTTTAAAGAGATTAAATTTAATATCATTCACAAAGTTATTCACAATACAATTAAATATACTGTAGTTTAATTAATTGTATATTACAGTTAAATATACAATTAAATTACGGACTGCTTACAATAAAAACTTGAACAGTACTTATTTACTAACATAACCTACATTCTATAAATTCACTAGTGTTTAATTATTTGGTATTCCATGATTTTATTTTTCTCATTAAATATTAGACAAAGATAATAATAATATAATTAAAGGCCTATAATTATATCATGATAACACATTATAATACCAAGTAATGACATTATAAATAAAAAATATCAGTGATTAATCGGATGGGAATTGTGTTAAACGCTGTTAATTGGTAGAGATCCCCCTCCCCCCGGCACTGACCATGACGTAAGCCACCAGGGTTAAAAAATCAAGGGCTGGCTCACTCCTATACTGCTGAATGCTCTGTCTTGTGCCCGCCCCTCCTCTCTGTGTGACATCACCAGGGAAACATCTACCTCCCGACTTGCACGGACCGTGCCACATGCTAGCTTATATGCTTTTGCTCTAATTCATTGTTTTGCTATTTCTTATAAAATTTGTGATTTATATTGTATATGTAAGGTATGTCACCGACTAATAGTAACTATGTGTGAGTTGTTTTTTTTTTTTCGTAATGGTAAACTGTGCAGTTGCAACATGTAAAAACTATTCTAAAATAACTAATGCAGTGTAAACTTGATGAACACTAGGAATGCGCGTGTGTAGTGATTATTTAAATCCTGAAGATTGTAAACATGACATGCAAAATAGGCTACTGTAACTTCCACAAAACAAGATTTTGAAGTATGGTGATATACCGAGCGTGAATATCCCAACTCTCAAAACTCGTAAGTTGACTGATACATCTACTACATGAGAAAGAAATATTCGATATAAGAAATAAACAATTAAGAAAACAGCTCTACAACATATAAATTTATTAAGTCCTAAAAAACGAAGACTTGTACTGTAACTCATGATGACCTATTAGATGTTTGAAGCGCCACAAACAATGAAAATGTTGAAAGTAATTTTAAAATTAATAATGATATCGAGTTGAATGTTGAAATTAACAATGATGCTGGATATTGTAATAATTGTAGCAGTATTATTTTTATTTATTCTAAAGACACCGATTGTCAAGATATGGGCGAATATGGATTTCAAATGAGTGTAGATGAGCGAATGTAGTCATTGTTACAAACTAAGGCCGACTATTCCTTAGAAAGTGTCATTAATTAATAGCCCAATGACAAATGAACAGCCGGTGGTTATCAGCTGATACCTTTGAAAATATGTTACATCTCTGATTGGGATCAAACTGAGAACCTTATCTTATGAATCTGGAATTTAACCAACTAAGCTTGCAAAGGACAATGGCGAGCTAAGAATGTGTCATAATTTAAAACCTAAGTTTGTATTGGTTAAAGGTAATGCCAGACAGAAGGTTGGTCCAGCAAAAGCTATTTTCTCTAGAACTGTCTCTAAAGCAATATTAACTTTAACCCTTTCCAATTGTATGTCGTAATAATTTAGCTGTTCCACTTGTATGTCAGACGGCATCCGACACGGCAATGACACAAGTTTCATTTGGATTTTTGGTTATCGATGTTCCCAATTCGTACTGCTTTAATGCGGAAACTAAATGAAGTGCAATCGGTCGCCATGGGAAGTGGAATGTCACGTGATGTTGTTGTTATTCTTTCTTGTTTATTCTAACCTTCAGTTCAATGTTTCGTTAGTTGACACTTGACATTAGTGTAAACATGTCAGCTCATAGTAGTCCAAATCTTACGGATGCTGAAGTAATTACAACGTGATTTATCATATGGTGAATCAAGTGAAGATGAAGGTGTTAGTAATGATGAAATAATTCTTCCAACATTTGAAACAGTGTTGTTTAAGTAGGCCAAACTGTAAATAGTGGTGATGGTGATATATTATATTTGAACGATATCATACCATATTACAAAACAACTTTTTAATTAACTTTTGTTTTCTTTCCATACTATCACATAAAATATACATTCAAGTGTTTAAATTAATTTTATAACATTTTAATTATTGCATAAACCTCACAAATACTTAACCGCTTCTTACTACTGACAATACGTCATAATATTACGATCTGAGGGGGCAAACAAGTAAAAAAATAATCGAGTGGAAAGGGTTTAAAGGTAATGAATAAGCTGCTGAATTTTTTGAACTTATGGACTCTTTCTTTGACATCATGAACAGTATTGATTCATGGAAGAAAACTATCAGATTGTTTGAGGGAGAAGTTAATGCACGGACTCTTAATTGACAAAGATAAATTTGTTATTAGCCGATTAAAAAACGAGCTTTTGACGAAGTTATATATATATATAAAAAGAACTACACTTAGCAATCTTTTCTTGATTTTTTAATATTTAAAATCGATTTCGGTCTCGAAAGACCATCATCAGTTTAACATAGAAGTTTTATAAAGTTTGTCCAGAAGCAATTCACTTGTACGCACGATTAAGGACATATTAAATTCAAACACCTATATATCAACAGAATTAATTAACGTAAGAGAATTAATGAACGTAAACAGAAAAAGTCTACGTGGATAACATCTAATTTAACTAACCAAGAATGTTAATATTATTTTAACTATAATAGTGAAATTCAAGATTCTAACCTATAATTTGATATAAACTTTAATGTGTAAATAAAATGTTTCTGATGTGAAAAGAAAATATTGATGTCAATAAAAAAAAGGAACCACGATCATGTGAGTGTATGTAACATTAAATAGCTGTAGGCCTAATTATAAGAGTTTATGATGTTTTATTTTAAAGTATATAAGTGTATATCAGTGATATGCTACTTATTAGTCTACATTTAACTTGACATATAAATATAAAGCAAATAGCGATTAGCGCATTGCTGTCAAACCAACAGCAGCGGGCGAGAGCACAGAAGCTGTGCAGTCGTTACTGCAGTGACGTCACATGGCTCTGGCCGCCGGAACAATTTCCGAGTGCGAGTGAGCCAGCCCTTGATTTAGTAGCCCTGGCAAGCCACATAAGCCAGTAAGATATCCCGTGGCTATTGTACTGGCTCGTGTTGTCCTTACAAAAATTACAAATAAATGATACAACTAAGA
Source organism: Stictocephala bisonia (assembly GCA_035578905.1). NCBI lineage: Eukaryota > Metazoa > Arthropoda > Insecta > Hemiptera > Membracidae > Stictocephala > Stictocephala bisonia. Next base: position 606,363 of record JAQJVL010000329.1, read on the forward strand.
CGTTTACAGAATCAATAAGTTAACAGGCTATTCATCACACTTTTTAACCTCTTAACTATTGGGTTATTCTACATCTCTTGTGCCCCAAAAAGTAATTCTTTTGCAAATTTTGTTTTATTTCAAATATTTATTACGAATAAAACACCAGAAAAAAGTGTACTTAGATTATTTATTTAATAAATAAAATGCTATATTTAGTCCAACAAACACTCATATAACAAATAAACATGAAAGGTAAAAGAAATCTAATGAACAATGTATAAAATAAATATCTTACAATGAACATGACCAATATTTTAGGTTAATGCAGTAAATCATATAATACACAGTTTCCAACAATATCGATCAAATGCAGATCGTTTATGTTACAGATGATGTTTTTTAATGGCATACAGTACTTAACAGTGACTGCCAAGGTAACATGTGGATACTGCTGCAATCAATTTTCTGAAAAGAGTAAGCTTCTGTGCTCTATTGGCATTAGTTCTATTTACTACAGTGTTTTGAATCAACTTCGATAGAGCGCTTGTACGTCCAAACAACTCAAAACAAATATAAAGTAAACCTATTGCATAATGCAAATGTTTCGTGAATAACTTCCAGTCATATCGGCTCCCGCAAATTGTGCGTGATTACTATGGATGGCTGGCCTGCGCCTACCACACTCGTGTCGGGATTTCTAGTCAATAAGTTAAACATGTCATATTCGGGTTTCTGGTCTGAATTTAAATAAAAATATATTTTTAAAAATATATTTATATTCTTAGTTAATGTTTATATTATTAATATTTTAAAATGGCTTCAGATCAGTTTAGAAGCCTAAACATAACATATTTTAAAAAGTGATGAATAGCCTATTTGACAGAGATAGCAAAAGATTGACACCATCACCAAAAATAAGCACCGTCAAGAATTAGAACCAATAAGCCAACTTACTGTAATAAGAATTGTATTATTAATTTGTTCACTTTTAATTTTCATTCATTACTAATTGACTCAGAGTCAGATAAATCACAAAACTGAACAAAAATAAGTTTCGTTAAGTCATCTTCTGCAGATAACTATGGTCCACACACAATATACAAAACGATCAACAATAATTACTGACTAGTCCATGCAACAAAAGTAAGTTTCGTTAAGTCATCTTCTGCAGATAACTATGGTCCACACACAATATACAAAACGATCAACAATAATTACTGACTAGTCCATGCAACAAAAGTCAGCTGATAAAAACAGTTGCATTTCTGTTAAATTATATGACTAACAAAAGTAGATCAAAATACTATAGTTAAAAATTAAGTTCAAAGAACTGTAGGCCTACTACCAATACCAACGGTTGAGTTGACCCTTCTTATCCATACACACATGGTGGTATTGAACAAAATCAGCTGCTTAACACATTGAGTGCGGGTCACACGCCCGCGGGTGATAGCAGTGCTTGCGCGAGCAGCGGATAAGTCGCCGGCGGTGGACGGATCAATACCGGCTTGTACGCTTCAGTGTCGCCTAGCCCTTTGGCTTAGAAGGGTCGGATTTGCGCCGCATTATAGCCTGTTTCTCGCGTCACATTTCCTTGTTCTTTGTTCGTGGATCGCGCCATTTTGAGCCAGTTGGCGGGGGTTAGCGTGCCTGCGCGCGCAGCGGAACTGTTGCCGGCGGTTGACGAAGCAATGCTTGTTTGTGGAATTTAGTGTGGTCCAGCCACTTGCCTTATAACGGTCGGATTTGCGCTGCATTGTTGCCTGTGTCTCGCGTCACGTGTCGGTGTTCGCCGTTCGTGGATCGCGCCATTTTGAGCCAGTTCGCTTGCATCGGAGTTTTACCATTTTATTTTTGTGTATAATAGTGAAACATTAGTATCGTGTTGTGTTATATTGTATTGTTATTTGTGTTATATTGTAAATATATTTGTATAGTGTTTATTCTTTTCTGCAATGTTTCAACCAACTCCTGGGCCATCTTCGGCTCCTGACTTTGTCCTACCGACAGTGATGGTGAAGTTGATGACCCAATCCAACATCAGATGATGGGAAATGCTTCAGATGACTCTGATTCTTATGAATCTGATGATTCTGATATCGGAAATGATACTCCTGTATGGCGTATTTCAACTTCAGGAATGCGACCTGCCGCGACTAATTGCGGCAGGCGTCCCGCGGCGCGCATGGGTTTCGTTGCGATGTGCGGCTCCACCGCCGGCGGACGATCACTTCGGAAGCCCCGATATACCAGAATTGAGGCCATAAACTGGATTTGGTGTATCAACCCTGTTTCCTGACTATATAAGGTATTGTTTTGGTACAAAATATTATTTTAGTATCTGACATGTTTTTAACATATTTTTTCAGCATCGAATGTGTTAAACGGAATAAAATTTAAAACCTCCATGTACATGTACCAAACCAAACATGCATAAATAAGGTGTGGTTTTGCATAAAACAGTGCCGTGCAGGCTTATACAAGGGCATAGTACTCAGACGGATAAATTCATTTTAATTGCATTGCTGTTTTTTATTTTCATTCTCATACTCTTTCCTTATCATTATTGATGCGATATGCATTTTCATATTCCGTAATCTTTAAAACTCAATTTAACTAAACTTAGCAGTGTATTTAAAAAATATTCAGGAAGTTTTTAAAAAAAGGAAGTGTATTTAAAAAAAGTTTCAGGAAATTGCCTATACTAAAAAAACTATTTGAAAAAAAAAGAATTAATAAACAATTGTAAAAATAGTTAGTTTCGTTAATGAAAATAATTTTTTGAATATAAAATTTCTAGAATTTGAATCCTGGACTCGTTCAATATTTTGAATTGAAACAAAAATAATTACGCTTCTGCTCTTCACAAGTAAATGTGAAACAAAAAGATAATCATGAGCACATGGTAAAATTAAGTGGTAAATGGGTTTTTAAATAAAATAACATTAATACTACTTTTTGATCCACCACTGAAACCATGAATTAACAATTTTATTTGCATTGTAAAAATTACTTACTCTTAACATCTTGTTTGCTTTTAAATAATGTGCCTAATTATAAAAGGAAGATTGCATGTTAGAAATAAAACGTGTAAACATTACAAAATTGTGAGTGAAAATTCAGCGCAAGTATCGGTAATAGAATTTATCCAATTAATGCACTCTCTTTAAATATAAAAGATTCATACGGACTGATATATTAACATTTCATCTAGGAATTTTAAATCATAGACAAGGAAATAAAAGCCTTAGTTGGCAAATAAACTAATATCTGTAACAAACGTTATTACATTATTAAAATCACAAATTATGCTTTGTTCCATTTCAATCCTCAACTCCTCATTCAGTTATCCTCAATTCATTTTAGTTATTTTAGTCCTCATTTGAGATTCTTTATCAACTGTGATAGTGCTCTCCATTAGTTAAGAGGTAAAAACAACTAAATACGTACCCAACTGCACATCAAATTCTAATACTACTGTGTAAGTACACTACAATAAAGAAATTTAAAAAAAATAGATTTACACACCTCCAGGATACAATAATAATTAAACTTAAGATACAAGCTACATGGATGTACAAACAGAATGTAGAAACCATCCTATATCAATATCAACACTCAATACAACCAATCGCTAACCATTTATTTAATTTACTGACGATAATATTTTAACACAAGTTAAATGGCAAAATATTGTAAAAGCTAACTTTTATTGAGAAGCGCCATACCATATGGAAGTAGAAACTGTGTCAACTGGTGACGAGCAATGCTGACAAAGCACAGCAAGCACATTCCACTACTTGGATCGACAGCACATATATTACCAACTGCTAACATTATTCGCACAGTCTACTGAATATCAGCAATACTCTGACCTACACTGCCTTCATTTTGCTAATGCAACAATAATGCACTTGTGTACTATATATGTCACATAGCAATTTTACTGAAGAAGCTGGATTTTTTCTATCTCTTCAATTTGATATTGTTTTTAAGTTTTCATTAATATATAACCCATACATACTATGACAATTAATATAATGGTTATTTATTTTTGACATTTTAAAAACAATAACTACAAGGATTCTGTCTTTGTCATAAAAAAACACAGTTCCAAATCTTGACTCTCATTAACATTTAACCACGAGGAGCCTGTCAAAACTTGTCATTAAAATCAGTTCTAAAGTTTGATATTTTCAATTGAAATACACCATGCATAATAGGAAACATTAGAAAGAATAGTGTATAGTTGACGCTCAATAATCCAACGTTCGCTACTCCAGCATACTCACTAGTTGATTTGATAGAATAGTATTCAGTCATTTGATAGAATAGAATATTTCTTTATTGTCACAAGTACATTTAATATGTATAGTACAAACTGAAGAAAAAGGTGACATTGTCAAACTTAGACTAAGTCTAAACCTATCATAAAGGTAAGCGTAACATTTTAATATTGTTTATAGTTTAACATTACATTACCTACTGTACATATACAACTGAAGTATGAAGAAAACAAAAATATATTAGACAAATTAGTGAAAGATGTAGTTTAAAAATTACTATCATTTAAATATTCATTTAATGAATAATATACTATATCAATTAAAAATACTTTGATAAGGCGTTTAAAGTGTTCAGTTTTTTCTGTGCTTTTCAAGTTATTTGGTAATTGATTAAAAGTGTTTCCCCCATGTAAATATTTGTTTGTTCATATAAAACTAAACGATGCCGAGGATACAAGAAATCATTGTTATATCTTGTATTATAGGAATGAACGTTCAATGTATACATAGTAAGTTAAATGATATTGTAAACATAATAATACAAAAATACATTGAATAATAATACTAAGTAAAACTAAACAAATTGTCTAAGATAAAAACAAAAATAATAAAAATCTTACAGTAATTTCTTTTCATGGGAGAAAAGCCTACATGGGCATACTGCCTGTGTGTAGGCTGAGTTGCAAGTATTGTATTAAAAAAGGACCAAAATGTAATTGTTCTATCGCAGATTATTATATAAAGGGAAAATATTTTAAATTTATGTCTATACTAACTAAAATGTACATAAATAAGAATAGAAAGTAAACATGTATTTAAAAAAAAGGAAAAATAGATAATATTTATAAATAATAATAATAATAATATGAACTTTGAAAAGTGGTAGCATAAATTTATTTAATAATTAACACTTCAATGACATTGCAACTCGGATGTGAGGCAATCATATCCAAAAAGTAATCACTGACTGTGTGTCAATTTAAGAAGGGCAAGAGAAACAAGTGCATGTAGGATGATGCCATGTGAAAACTTCTCGCAATGACTACTGTAGATATTGCTTCTCGTCATACAGTCTCAACACAAGACCCTCCAAACAATGGCCCACTCATACAGTACCGACCTCGGCCACAGTTCACTCAGTGGGGGGGGGGGGGAGTGGCGAGCATCAAATCCGCCCGTAGACACTCGTAATGACATTCTCTGCTCCGTCCAAACCTACCAGATTGATCCAATCAGTTACCTATTTTTTGAATATAGATATTGAAGTACAAGAGAATAAATTAAAATTGGGGTAATTCCATCGGAGATTTAAAAGCAATGCATGTGCAATATAGACCGGAGTAGTAGTTGAAAATGATTTATTAATAGTCGGTGTGACAAAACCTACATTAGCAGAGTAGCGTGTGCTGTAAGTGTGTAAAATTGGAGAGAATATAGAATTATGTTTGAATATAAATACCATCAAATGTTTAATAAAGAGTTGACGAATATTAAGGACTGATACGTCTTGGAATAAGGTGTCTTGGATAGATGGTTTTGTTCATGTAACATAGTGTTTAATTTACTTTTAACAAATATTAAAAGCATTTAGAACTGTATAAACAAATTACAGATTTAAGTCCCTGAATAGTTTTTTGCGTGAAGTTCTCCTACTTACAAAGGTTCTCCTACTACAAAATCTTTTGAATTTTAAATATTTTATTAATACAGTAATAGTAGATCCCCAAAATTCAATGCCAAATTGAAGAACTAAGTAGAAAAATGCATAGTAGACCATAAATCTTGTCAAATTGCTCTCTTAAAATATTTATTTATTTATTTATTCATAAGACGCCGATCGTCAAGATATGGGCGAATATGGATTTCGAATGAATGTGATGAGTGCATATGAGCGAATGTAGTCAATGTTACAAACTAAGGCCGACAACTCAAGTGTCATTAATTAATAGCCCAATGACAAATGAACAGCCGGTGGTTATCAGCTGATCCTTCTCAAAATGTATTGACTCTGATTGGGATCGAACTGAGAACCTTTAGCACATGAAGCTGGGATTGAACCAACTACGCTACCGACCAATTTTTATCATTTGATAACATCTATTTCATTTCTTTATGAGTTTTTCTAAATAAGGCTTCCAAGTTAAATTGTTATCAATTTTGAAGTGTTTGTAAACGTTATCTCTTCTCCTCTGGAGAGATAAATTACTATTTGTATATCTCTGGATTGAGTTGTCCATAGTTCAATTTAGTTTATTGGCTGTTAAGTTGTAACCGTTTACTTGAAACCAAACAGAAAGCTGTTTTGAATTTTGGTTAACAATTTTCATTGAATCATCAATTGTTTTTGCTCTTATTGTTGCTGTTGGATGTTTGATGCAAAAAACAAAATATACTGCATCTTTACTTCTATTTTGTGTGTTTATTCATTACCTTTTAACTTTTAAAACAGTCCTTTTGCATTGTATTTGTATCTTAACAGCATACAGTAGTCTATCTCTTTTGCTTCATTTAATATGCATACAGTACACATAGCATATGCACTACATATAGCCTTTCTGTAATCCAGACACTCTCATTAATATAACAGGGTGTCTGTCCCATAATTACCATAAATATCGGTTTATAGAGCGTCAACTGTAATTGTTTTTCACAAACTATCAATTTGTACGTTGTGACAAAAACAAATTAAACTAAACCTACAATTTTATTTGTAACATTTATTCATTTTCTGATAAAAACTAATCAAATAGGTTAATATAAATAAAAATAAATATGGCAAACCAAGACAAATCAACTTTTATGGTTGGATAGAATATTTTTGTGAAACTTAAGGAACTTCCTCAATGGCCTGCTGTCATAACTGAAATGATTATGATACAAAATACAAGGGTCTTTTTTTGTGATAGTCAAACCAGATTAATAACAAAAATCTGACTTTTATTCCTACACAGAACAGAAACCTTATAGGCAAACTGAGTCCGATATCGCTATTTTCCCGTCCCGTTCCAGTTTGTTCCAGATATTGTTCAAAGTATCTATAGTTGCCATGGTAATATTTACTTGTCTTTTGAGTCACTCAATGTTTGATTTGAACTTCGTAGTATTTTTTTTTTTTTTTTTTTCGTTTTAAAACTAATCAGCTTTAGACAGCTCCAGCTGTCTTCTTCACATTGAACGTTCACTGTTGCGTGTTTAGGTTGTGTTTGTAAACAATACTTACATTGTTTTTGTTTTTATTTTATGTTTTGTTAGTTACTATTATTAGTTTTTAGAATATATCAATGTGCATAAAGTGTAAATTTGTGTACTGTTTTCATGTACAGCTAGTATTACGGCGTCCACAAGTAAAGATAGTTTAGATGACACAAACATTGTAGCTATGTTTGACTAATGTTTATGGTTTTATATATTCATTTTTGTTTATATACTGTTACCAGTATCAGTACTATTTGCATATGTGTCATTGTGAGTACAAAAAAGAACTGCAGCAGTTAAAAAATTGTGATATAGATAACATGAAAATTTAGTATTCTACAAAATGATAATTTTGTAAGAGAAAAGGCTTTGTAATGTTTTATAAAGTAGCATATGGAAATTATAATATGTTTAGAAACCAAACAAAATTGGTTTCTTCTGTCTAGAATAAAATGCTTGTTTTAATGATGTTCATGCCATATTAAAAAAAATTTATGTTATAACTTAATCAAAATATAAGAAATTTTTATAAATTATTTTTGAATTTTTATATTTATATTTTTTATCTGAGTAAAAGGTACATAAATTACATACAAATTTTCAGCAGATTATACTGTATAATTTGGTATATAAAACTTAGTACCTGCTTACATAATAGGTCATTTTAACTATATATATGAAACATATGCAGAATTAAAGGGATCTGGCAGGGCACCGTGTGGAAAAAAATGGAGTTCAAAAGGTTAAGAACAAACAATTTTAAAATTAAGGGAATCAACCAGGAGAGAAGCAGAAATATCATAAAATAATTGGCAAGATGGAGATATCAAAAATGGTTCAAAGGATATGGAAACTTCTATAAATGACATTGAAGAAAAGATACAAATCAACCATGATGCTGTCTTAGAAACATCTCTGAGTCTTGTTGCCAAAGCTGGAAATTTTCTTCTTGCTGAAAACAATCTGCTCAAACAAGATCTACATATATTAACAATAACTTATTATGATATCCCAGCTCCGCACCGTGCGTTGTGGGATACCATAAACCACAGCAGCGAATGTTATCTCAAAAAGCTTTTAAACATAATAAAGAAATACTAACCATACTCTCCAAAATTTATACTTTGCCAGTTCTTTTCTTTGGCGATAAACTGAGTCAAGCGAATTCCTACAAAGATGATCAAGAGTCCAATAGATGAATCAAGAAGAAAATTTATTACATACCTGAAACAATATAATAATTAATTTAGAACACAACTATAAAAATGTATCCATTTAAATTAAAATAAACTGATTAATTTATTAGTAATTTCCATTATTACAATAATGTATTCTAAGTATGTCACTCAAAAATAATACTTTACATGTTAGTAATATTTCGTAAGCTACAATTCTTCTTGAATTCTTGCTCCTTTTTGTAGAAGGTAAATGTTTGGGATTTGTCTTAAGATTGGGAGGGTCCATAGGTAAGGTTCATTGTTTATGAGAAGGAAGAAGAACTTTAATCTTAGGAAGCACAACTATTTAGGTTTTTTAAATTATATTTAGAACCTTCTTTAGTTTTATTGGTTAGTTGATATAGGAAATTGTTTGCATTAATGATAAAAAAACATATATTTTTAATTAAGGTCATATCATGCAAAAATTGAGAAAAAGTTATGTTTTTCACTGTAAAAGTTAACAACATTTTAAAAATGTAAAAGAGGACTAATCACCAACCAGGTACAAGGATCTCCCTGAAAACTTGCTGAGAGAAATATATTTGACATATGCATGAAACATGCTCCAAGGCCTTGCTTAGATGTGTCGTAAAACCATATCCGCCAGGGTCTTCGCTCAAACCGTGGTTCACAGTAGCGCTTTACTGTAAAGGTAAAGACATAACTTTATTAAGTACATACATTGAATTATAGATTGTTTGACCTAAGTTGCATACTGTTTCCATTGACTTTTTAAATTTCTGTGTTTGTCAACTTAATCTTGGAACCAAAATTAACTCCCAGGTTCTTGCTTCATAATATACTTGTAATGTAGCAAAGTGTTATAACTCGCGAGACTTAACGAGGCACTTGGCCTGGGGGAATAATACTAGGAATGGAGGGCAGTCCCCAGTCCCACCACTGTTATACCCCTCCATCATGTGACTAATCCCTTAGATTTAGTTACTGCGCTTAGAGTGCCTCTCTGTGTAGAAAAGAATTTATTTTCACATTCTTTGTTTACATTTATTATAAGGCCAATCAGAAATGTTGTTTTCATTTTTTATTTGAAACTCTTATTGCTAAAATAAAAACAACAATATATGCTGTTTTTGTAAAGTCTACTCTGGAAATAGGCACATTAATTTGCTTATAATTCGATAAATCAAATTATTACATAACTAATAGATCTATGCACAAATAAACAAAAACAAGTTAAACGTGTCATTTATTAATTAATTAATAATAATTGTCATAATTATGTACTATTTATCTATTAATAGTAACAAGGTTAAGTCAGGTTGTAAACAACAATTCAACTTTCAGATGGTTTTATTTTATATTTTTATTTACTGTACGCACACACTGACTCAGCGGCTCTCCCCACTCTAATTAGTCTACTGCACATTGCCTGGCCAAGTGCCTCAGTAAACCTCGCGTATGCTTTACATTTTTACAATACATTTAGAATAATAAATAATAAACAATACATTCAGAATGTAAGATACAACATATGCAATGTATAGTTGTATATATACGTACATTTTTAAAAATATATAATTTTATGGTACTGCAAAGTTGTGAACATTGTATATTGTTATTAAATTCTGAATATGCTTAACACTTAACACATCTTCATTGAACTTATAGTTTTTTGTATATAGGCCTCCAAAGTTTGCAAAAGTTTTTGAAAATAAGTATATAAAAAAAATTATCAGGAGGGTTATTATAAAATTATTTGGTAAGTTTTATTTATACTATATCTTATTAGAAATATCTTTCTGATTAAAATGATGCATAACACATTATATTTAAAATTCATTTTATATTTTTTATTAATTTTTAAAACACCACTTACAAAATGACCAAAAATGCTTGCCAGTTCCAAGCCCTAGGGTTAATAATTGTACTGCTGCCACAGCTCTGTGGTCAGCATTCTGCTTATGCATGCTAGTACTGACCACTGGATTACCATTTTGGTTGCTCTACATTGTGTTTTTAGTTTCCTGTGCACATTACTGATCCTGCCGATATGAGATCCGTACTGTAATGAGGTTTTTGAACACAATGAATGCAAAACACCAGCTGAAATTTATTGTTGAATTTGAGATGTTTACGGTGAAAACGCGATGTGTGATGGAATGGTGAAAAAGTGGATTAGGATGTCCAATGAAGGTCAGACAAATGTGCATGTAAGGCTCGGAGTGGTCGGCCTTCTCTTGTCACCGATGATCTGTTAAGGAAAATTTACGAACAAATCCAAGAGAAACAGACATTTCACTATGACAACGCTAGCAGATGAATTTCCAAAACTTTCACTCCTTTCAGAGGGAATGCTCTACTTTTGTTATCAACAAATATAACATTAGAGGAAATTACCCATCCACAATGCTGCCTATGAACAATACATTATACCTTTACCAATACATTCTATTATTGTAGTTTTTTATCCACTGTTGTAAAGTGGAATACTTATTCCGAATTTCTCGTCATCCTGCAGTAATAAATTCTATATTTACAATATTTTGCGTCTTTTCTTATAATAAACTAGTTTTGTATTTTTTCATGGCTTTTACATAATTTTTACCATAACCTCTGTACTATGTATAAACTAGTTCACGTTAGGGCTACTATTTTAATAAATTAAATGATAAATATAATAAAGTACCCTTTTATTCATTTTTTATAAAAATATATTACCGGTTTCGGCTCTTAGGCCATCTTCAGATAGTAAATAATCTAACCTAAAATAAATTAACAAATTATAAAAATAAAAATAAAACAGATGAAAATAACATAACATATGATTAATTTAGTGTGTGGGTAAGTTGAATTTTATTTTTTGATTCCTATGTTTTTTAACTTCTCTTATTTTTTCGTATATAGGATTGTTCATGTTAATTTGTGTATTTAATATGTTCTTTGGTTCATTATAATTGTTTATGTATATGTGTAAATTTTCTTTTGTATTCATTTTTTCTCCTTTCTTCTCGTATTCTAAAATTGTAACATTTTCATTTATATTTTGATAACTGTGATTTGATTGGAGAATATGTTCTGCAAAGTTAGATTTATTTGATGTTGAATTGTTGTTTCTTATGGCTTGTATGTGTTCTTTGTAACGTAAATTAAATGTTCTTCCAGTTTGTCCTATGTAAAAAGAATTGCATTCTGAGCATTTTATTTTATATATTCCAGATTTGTCATATTTGTTATTTTTATTTTCTTTGTTGGATAATTTGTTAATTAAAGTAAAAGTATTGTTCTTTGTTTTGTAACTGAGTGTATAATTACTGTGTTGAAATGTCTTTCTAATAGCTTTATTTATTTTTGTATTGTAAGGAACACTGATAAATTTTTTCTTTTCTTTTTCTTCCATTTTCTTATTCTTGTTTCTTCTTATTCTTTTTATTAATTTGTCAACAATTGTCGGATTGTAACCATTTTTCGAAGCTAAGTATTTTATTGTTCTTTTTTCTTCTTCATAATCATATTTTTGCATTGGGACGTTTAACATTCTGTTTATCATTGATCTAAAACTAGATAATTTGTACTTCCATGGGTGGTTTGAATTATATGGAATTAGTAAGTCACTTTGGGTTGATTTTCTATAAATTTTGAAAGAGTGTTTATTTCCAATATTTGTGATTGTTAGATCTAAATAGTTTATTTCTTTTGTTTCATTTTCTTTTGTAAATTTTATTTTGTCATTTAATGAATTTAAGTATTCTAGTAATTCGTCACTTTCTTTTTCGTTTCCTTGGAAAAGACATATTACATCATCAACATAACGAAACCAATAGATTATTTTTTGTTTGTGAGGATTTGATTCATTCAAAATTTTGTTTTGTTCCAGATTGTGTAAAAAGATGTTTGCTATTATTCCTGATAAAGGAGATCCCATTGGTAGTCCATTATTTTGTTTGTAGAAATTGTCATTATATTTGAAGTAATTTTGTTCAATACAAATTTCAGTTGATTTGATCATATCATTAATTTCATTAGTGTTGAGTCTGTTGGTTAGTGTGAGATCATTTCTCAAAATGTTTAATGTTTCTTTAGTAGGAATGTTTGTGTACATGTCTTGTATATCAAATGATATAAATTGACATTGGTTTGGAATTTGAATATCTTTTATATTGTGTATCAGTTCAGTAGTGCTCTTTATGCTGTAATTGTAGTCCCAAATGATGTTTTCTTGAATCTTTTTATTTAAATATTTGCATAATTTATATGATGGTGCATTTTGAAAGTTGACTATTGGTCTGATTGGTATATTTGTTTTATGTGTTTTAGGTTGAGCTCTTAGGGTAGGAGCTTTGGGGTTGGTCATTTTTAATTGATATTGTATAGGTTTTGGAATTGTATTACATTTAGAAATGATTTTGTTAGTTGTTTTTGAGTAATGGTTAGTAGGATCCTTTTTTAAAAGTGTTAATTTGTTATTTTGAATAAAATCTTTTATTTTATTGTCATATTCATCTTTGTACATAACAACTGCTGTATTTCCTGTATCCCTCTGTACTACCTGAGTTTTTATGTATGATGTTTTGTATGGTGGACTCCGTCCCAATTATCTCGCATAACCGAGACTCTACTGTACTACGAACAAAGAGATGTATAATTTTAGTAAACAAATATATTTTAAATTCTGCCCTGACTAACATCAAACAATAAATTTCCATAAATACAATACATAATAATAAACATAAAAATTATCACAATTTGAATTTGACTTGCTGTATTTTTAGTATAAAAAGCTGCAACAATCATTAGAAAAGATTTACAACTTGCTTCATACTTTTAAAATGTTTATGTACATTTAGGCTCTCTATTGTAAATGATAATGCTAGGAATGAGTATTATTAAACTGTTTTATTCTACTTTGTTTTGATTTGAGAAGTAAAATAGTTATTTTTTTAATTATTAGAGAAAACATTTCAGACTAACCTATTAAACATGTAAATGCAAGTGTGGCTAGAATAAACTGGAGTAGCCATCCAAATATTCCAGTAAGAGCACCCTTGGCACAATGTTCATTATTATTGGTGAATTCCTGTACCGTAATATTCAAAGAACTTGACTTCATTTCCACCACCAATGTAACTGAAACCAGCAAAATTACTAATAATATGCTTACAATAATTTGTTATAATAACATTCAAATTATTATCAAGGCACAACAATGACAGTGTGGAAGTACAATTGGGTGGTCTAGTTGTCTGAACTCAGTTAAGTTATGGGAAACTGTTTCAATTGTTGTTTCCATTTTGATACTACTACTTTGAACTAAGATGTTTCAAATAACAGAGGGAACAGGAAATCAGGAAGAATCAAGTACAATAATCTCATTTGAAATACCTGGGATATTATTAAAAATAATTCAAGAGAGAGAGAGAGAGAGAGACTTTATTTACAATCATAGAGATTGAAATTGTGTCAAGGTTTACAATGCTATTCAATTACATAAACAGATTAGATAGTCATTTCTTGTGTCATTATTACTAGCCAGCACTCCAGTTCAAGAACTCTTCCACACTGTAGAAGGGGCGGTCAAGAAGCCACTCGTTGATCTTCAACTTTTGTGTTTTAGGTGTTAGCAGCTTGAGTTCTTTTGGGAGAGCGTTAAACAGTTTCGCTCCTATGTATGACGGTTTTTTCTCAAACCTTTTGGTGTGGTGAGCGGGAAGGTTGAAGTCCTGTGTATTGCGTGTAAAGTGCTGGTGTATGTCTTCGTTTCTAGGTGGGCCTTTTACACAGGAGTAGGTGATGACTTCGAGGATGTAAATGTTCACTACAGTTTGTATCCTCCATTGCTTGAAAATATCTCTGCAGCTTTCCCTCCTGCTCCTCCTCCAAGAATTAATGGCTTGGAGAATTAAAAATTGAATAAGTTACAGAAGAATATTAAACTGGATTTTTAAAATGGCCAAAGCTTTATTTTGAAATACTTAATAAATTATGCTTCAACAAAGAAATTTAGTGCATCTTTTAGTGAGAGCATATTAAAGCAAAGTTGGGGATAAAATGTAGAAAACGATGAAGATAACTGGAATATACAAATAATTACTAATATTACAAAACAAAATGATAAATACAAGTAAATGACTTAGTGATATATACCTATAATTATTAAGGTGATAATTCAGTGATGTATAGCCTATACGTTCTAATCCAGAGTGTTGTTTGTGAATGATTTCTCTATTATTTTAGTTGCCATGCCACAGGTAATTCTGGTGTTACATTTCTTTATTAATAAAGAAGAAAGTTGAGAGATATAATACATAATTTGTAGAATCCTTCATCAGACATAACGCTTTATTTAAGAATCAGGAATTTTATACATCAACACCTAAACCCATCGCCCGATAATCGGGTCATATATTATTGTATTATAAAACATGTGTTGCTGATATTGATGCGATTCATATAACACTGGAAAGACGTTGATTAATTGGAAATTTTACTGTCATGTAAGCAGCCCTGACATAAACAGTAAGTCAAAATAATTAGGTTGCATCTAGGTATTGTTATTATTTGATAAAAATGACTATTTGACATTTTTATCAGAGATTTGTTTCCTCTCTAATGCAAGACATTTTAGTAATTTACAAGACATTTTATATTTTGTATCTTACTATATACTTCACTTATTTATGTAGTTGAACAATATTATAAAAGTAATGTAAATTAGTTGAAACCCCCTTGTGAAGTAAATAATATGCAAATAATTGAGAAATATCTATTTTACTTATTTAAGTGAAAAGCTCTGTTAACATTTCCGAGTAAAATTATACACATTTATAACATGTTTATTATTAATTATTGAAGAGCAGGCCTATCATCTTGGGAGCAAAAATTGGCATTCGCTCAAGGTTGCTATAATAATGAGACTATAGTTAGTATAATAATGACTGTCAATGGATAAAAGTATAAGTTTATACAACTATATATTTTCTTAAACTGTATAACATTTAGAAACTCTTGGCTATCTTTGAAATCTGTTAGCACCACTTTAGATTTTCAAAAGGCAGCCCCCTATTTTGTAGTTTGTAAAATAGGGGCTCAATCTATAATATACAAATTTTAATGTGGTAAACTATTCTTCAGACATTGTGAGCTAAACATATACAGGCTATAATACAGCCTAATAAATGATATATTTATTTGTTTATGATATACTTGAAAATAACTAAAAAACTAAAAATGTTTCCACCATTAAAAGATTTTTTACTTGCTAGTCAGCGGCGGCTTTAGTGGGTAGGCGACTGCCTACCCAAAACTTTGGGTTAAAATATTAAAAACTGCAACATTAGTTTTGAGATTGTGATGAAGATCAGGATGGTCGCCCCGACCTATGATTTTATCCTCGACAAACCCGCTCTGACACGGCTAAAGAAGTTTTCACTTAAAAAAAACTATGGTTCTGCATGTTATATAATACATGTTTAATAAATGGAAAATCAATGTTTACTAAAATGTAAATATATGCAGGAACTTTACAAAGATCTCTGGGATTTTGATCTTTCATATACTGATCTTTCATATATAATTTCCATTTCCCCAGTAATGCTAGTAAGTTCAGCTTCACCGGAAAGAAGTTTCTTGACTATTGAGGCGTATTGAAAGCTACATTAGATCAACAACGACAGGGTTACGGCTACACAGTTTGGGAGTGATTTCAATAGAAAAAGAGCTAAGTTAAAAGCTCTTGTACAACCCTAATGCAGTAGTTTACGAGTTTGCAACTCAAAATTAGTTATATTATTCTTTATTTCACAAAACAAGTTCAATTTTACACTTTTAATTTAAGGCATTTTTGTGAAAATTTACACGTTTGAAATGGGACTTTTGTTACTTCAGTATTATGATTACCACAGTAAACTTTGCCCAACAAACACAAATAGTGTACAGTTGGTAATTTGTTATTGCTATTCCTTTTGCTAGTTTTGCATTAGTGCCAATAGTATAATGTCGTATTTTAAAACCCTTCTAGTGGCAGTCGAAAATCCCTCAGTAGCAGGCCATTTTTAGCCGTTTGGCAAGGGTTTTTTATAAAAAAAGTTATAAAATATAGAAAAAAATAATTAAATAAATATATTCCTATAGGTTTTATTATTTAGAACAAAACACAAAATAAAGATTGCAATCTTTATTATAAATAGATATATAAATCTGAAAAAAAATCAGGTTTATATATCTATTTATAATAAAATAGTTATATGCACATATAGGCCTATATATACAGGGTATCCTGGAACTATCTGGAACATTTCATAACATATTGTTCCTTACGTCAAGACAAACATATTTCACAATATAAACATCGGTTTATGGTGACTAGTTTACTGTCTGTCTGTATACCCTTTTTTACAAATTATTTTATTACTCATGAAATGTTTAAGACAGAAACTTAAAATTTAGTGTACATGTGTACTTTAATATTTGAAATAAGTGAATAAAATATTATTTATGTAACTAAATTAATTTCAAAATGGCGGCCTTTTAAAATCTTAGGGTCAAATTTCACGAAAACCGTTTTAGCTATAAAAATGTTACAAGGAAGGTACAACATGCATAATTAAGAGACAAATCAAACAACACCTTATTTACTGAAATCAAATTATAAATAACCCAGGTATAACAAGTTTTATAAATGTGTAATTTCCATAACACCACAACACGTACATAAAACATTGTTTAACAGCACATATGGAATGCTGTGCATCATTAATCAGCTGTTTTATATCCATATCATGTTAACGATGAATCAGCTGTTTGTTAACATGATCTGTTCTCTAAAGTTGTTGATTGTTCTCTAATGACAGTATCATTTTGGGTTGTGTGCAGCCCAAACATGTGATGTGTGACGACGATTGAAGATACCATCTCTGGAGAAACTTGGTTCATCTGTAAATAAAACCTTCTACGGGAAACTAGGGTCTTCAATATATTTATTTAAAATCCAGCTAGAATACTCCATGCGCCTAAAATAGTCTGCAGCAATCATAAATACTACATAACTACCTTTATTTTTTATTTGTTTACAATGAAAGTAACATTTGAATAGTGTCTCATTATACATGAATCTTATCTACAAATAACGTTAAAAAATTTAAATTATTTACACACACAAATTTTAATTTATCGAAGTAATTTTTGCACCAAATCATTCTTTTACCATGATGACTTATTAATTAATTAAAGTATATTTACTAGTTTTCTTTATTTGTTATAAAATTCTTCAAATGAATAAAAGGTTAAAGTTCATCTTATTTTACCAGGCGAAGTTAGAGCTAGGAAGCACTCTCTAAAACTTAACCTTGGGACCAATGGCTTTACGTGACTTCCGACCCACAGGATCAGGAGGGCAGTGGGCACATCGGGAATTGAACCTGGACCGATTGCGTGGCAAGCCAACGCCTTAGCCCCTTAGCTACGGCCACTTCAAATTGCTTATTGTAATAAATAATCTTTTAGCTTTTTTTAAACTGATGAACCTTTTCTAATAGGTAATGGAATGTACTTTACAATTTTTTTACTCATGTATGTTGGCTTTTTTATGTAGAAGTTTAATCTATGTTGGGAAACCACAATTTCCTGCTTTTAATGGTGTTGATGACTGAGGTATATTTTTTTAATCATTACTACTTATATGTTTATATTTACTACATAAAATGGGTCTAGGATATACTGTCGATATACAATTGAAATATTGAATTCTTTAAATTTGTCTCTTACCTTATCTTATTTTTTTATCCTAAGATAATTCTAATTAATCTTAATTGAATTTTCAGAATTTCATCAAGGTTACTTTTCCTTGTTGATCCATAAAAACATAAACTGTAAGCAATTTGTGAATGTATATATATGCAAAAAAGATTATCGATTATCCTAAGTGTATCTAATTTTTGGTTAGAAAAATATAATTACCCTGAAATATATTTTTTTACAATCACTATCTTGGAAGAAAGTATCACTTAATACATAATGTACAAATGGAGAAATATATAGCAGTGCATGTGACCTTCAATATGAAGGTTTATGACAAGATAAGGAACGTTAGTTTAAATCAAAGCATTGCTAAAAATATGTTTAGTACAACTATCGATTTACTTTAAGGCATACAGTAGCTGAGTGATGATTTAAATTGTGTAAAGAGAAATATTAAACAGGCCAGTGTCCGAGGTTTAATTTTTCAAAACAATGATGTATCACATCAAAGTCTGTGGTTATAACAAAGATGATTTTGTTAAACTAAATTTCACGCGACAAGTTGATTTAGTAAAACTAAAATATAATCACAATTTCATGAAATTATACTACTTGTCACATTTTACTCTTAGTTAACCCTCCAAGTGGCAAAAGACCCTGTAGCGTTTATCTCCCCCTCCGTAGTGTGGCAAAGATACTGCAGCATCTATCAATGTAAGTCTTATATTAAATCTAACTTATATTAAATCTATCTTATATTCTTATCTATCTTATATTAAATGAAAGAGGAGATTCTAATGTATCATTTCATATAGTACTCGTACTTATTTTTTCCTCGATTTTACATTTTAAAGTGTTTGACTTTTTTGTTCACTGAGAGTCTATTGCTAGGTAACACTACTAGTCACTAAGTCAGTGATTTTTTTGTGGTTTTATTTTTTGATCACAATACAATTTAGAAAAACTTGATATCTCACTTTTTTTATGTGCTCATTCTACATATACTCAAATTGGACACTCAAATAAAAACAAAATGTTGAAACAAATTTCTTTTGGGTGCAACATAAGATTGTTTACTCTAGTGTTTAAGCAGTTATTCAACTATGTTATTATTGTATTCTGCATGTTATAATCTTTGATTTGATATATTATATGATATATTTTGATTACTTTAAATGCTTAAATGAGGGTTTTAGTCGGGGTATGCAAAATCACTCAAAATATCCCGCCACTGAGTGTTTCTGGCTGCCACATTGGAGGGTTAAGATACTACTGGGGCCTACAATACTTACAGAAAAAAAGGTTCATAATTATATATTTTTTACTTGGTGCGGCAGTCTTAGTGTATAAACAAACTAAGGCTTTTTGCTAGCCTTGTGGTAAGCACAAGTCTGGTTTCAATGCAGTGTCACAAGTTCAAATCCAAAGAAGCCCACTTAAATTTGCAATAGGAGTTTGTACCATTGTCCCTCACATTTTAGTTTAGCGTAGATAGTATAAAATTCATGAGCAAAGATATAAGCCTTCACATACAACCAAGGTGTTTACAACATCATACATGTTCTGTTTTCGATAAAGAATACTTTTGCAATTTGACATTAGCAATGAAATACTCAGAGGAAGTTCTACTGTTCAGAGAACAATGTAAATGTTTTAGTGTAAATGTCCTACAGTGGCCTAGTAGGAATAGGCTTCACTGCAATAACAGCAGTGAATAATTCCACAATAGGAATGAGTTAGTCCTGAGCTTGTTTTATAATTATTTAATATATCAAATTAACTCAAAACCCACTTACCAATTTCATAAGGTAACAAGCCTCTATGTAGCAAAAGAGCTCATATTATGTCCTTGCACCAAACATAGAAAATGCTGTTGATATATGCCATGTAAGTTATACCTTTTCATGTTAATGTATGCCTAAAACTGATAAAAATATTATTGTGCGGTTTTAACGAGCTCTGACATACTTAAACTTAAAATAACTAATAAACATCGGTGAAATAAGAATAACTATTTAGTCAAGGATGGATATTTGTTTACTCGATTCAAATCTGATTCAATGATTCCATTCCAATTTGTCATCTAATTCTGCTGACGATAACTGTCTGTCACTGGATAACGTCAACGGCTAACAGAATTGTGATTTTTTTTAAATCTGATAGCTATGATAAAAACACCTGTTGGCTTCTTCCATGTAGTACCATAGACCTTCTATTATACCAGACAGTCCCATCATACGGGCGAGCTGGTCGTAGTTCTGGCATAGACCTTCTATTATACCTAATACTTACATCCTGTTGAATAAGTGGCCCAAAAGTTAACGAGAATAAGTCGTAACTTACTCACGCTTTCTTGAGGGCCGTGGAAAAATTGATTGATTACAAATTTTAAATGTTGGTTTTATTTTGATATCTTAATATTATGTATATAAGATTAAATTTATATCTCAACGGGATGCTAAAAATACGTTAGTAATATAAGTATTATTAAAAGTAGTTTTAAATCTAATCAAGTGTACGCGTGGGCGTACAACAATGCATAAAATAGTATTACGTTCAAGTGAAAACATTAAATGGAGTAAAACATAATTAAATCTATTTATGTTTTAACTTTTACTTTGAAAATGTTTGACAGCTGTTGCTACCTTCCGGCAAAGTGGTGAACTGCTAGAGGAGTCTTAACAACGCTCTCTCTGGATAATATAACGTACTACAAACCTGTAGCGTGTACAGTACATAATGTTACCGCTACTAGCGTGACTGATCCGTGGGTAAAGCTTCTGTCAAGACGATTTTTATTCCGTTTCCGCTACCGCTACCTACACACAATATGTTGAACTTCTAGAGGAGTCTTAACAACGCTATCTCTGGTAATCTAACGTACTACGGGATTAACGTAAATTATGGGTCACTTCGGGATGCATAACGTCTTAACTGTACCATCTTTAGTAATTTTCTTTTCATCTATTTTCATTTTCCAAAATCAATCATCTTTCAAAAAATTCTATCATGACATTAATACTAGAAATAAATCCATCTTAATGACAAACAATTTCAATCTAGAAATTTGAAGGAATTCAATTTTTTACCGAGGTGTTCATCTATTTAATAAGTTACCAGCAGAAATAAAATCATGTTTCAATCTACAGAATATAAATAAAATTAAGACGTTATTTGTCCCGGAGAGTTCTCTATAGTTTGTCTGAGCTTTAACACGATACATGCCTTTAAAATATTTTCATTCACTATCCATTTTATTATGTTATTTAATTACAATAATTTGTCAAACTGTTTAATAATCTTAACGTAATATCACTAGTTGTTTACTGTGTAATAAATATTAAAGTTGATGTCCTAACTGATTAATAATGGCAAATTCGATATATTAGATTATTGTATTCTTTTGACGTACATCAAAATTTAGTTTTACATCTATGATGCAAATAAAGAATTTGAATTTACTACAAACCCGTAGCATGTACAGCACATAGTTTCCGATCCTAGCGTGACTGATCCTTAGGTAAAGCTTCTGACAAGACGATTTTTATTCCATTTCAGCTAAGGCTACCTACACACAATATGTTGAACTGCTAGAGTAAGTCTCAATTTTTTTTAAATAAAAAAAATGCTTGGCGTTTATTTTACAGCTCATCTGCAGATGTTGGTATCATTAAAACAGTGGTTTAGTGGCACCTAGACTATGTAGTTCAGTGACTTGGCATCACTGCTCTGGATACCTTAGCCAGATATCAAACATACCTTTTTGTTGTATGTTTAATCAACGCCCCAATATACTACAAACCTGATATTTCCAACTCGTATTGTGATGTTTGATGTTCTTAATACTAACAGTGCTACATAAGTCATGTCACTTAGTGGTTCATCTAAGTGTAAAAATTGTCAGATAAACTGATAAACTAACGAGGACAGATTCTGTGTTCACTGGATTCTTACAAATGAGTCGTCAACACAACTTTGTGCGTATTTTAAAACAGCAGGATGCTTGTGTGGGCGGGTGGATGGGTCAACAACATTGTTTGTGTGTTGTGGACGGGTGGGTCAACACCACTGTGCGTGTATGGGCGGGTAGATGGGTCAACACCACTGTGCGTGTATGGCGGATGGGTGGGTCAACACCACTGTGCGTGTGTGGCGGATGGGTGGGTCAACACCATTGTGCGTGTGTGGCGGACGGGTGGGTCAACACCACTGTGCGTGGTGTATGGCGGACGGGTGGGTCAACACCACTGTGCATATGTGTGGTGGACGGGTGGGTCAACACCACTGTGCGTGTATGGGCGGGTAGATAGGTCAACACCACTGTGTGTGGATGCGCGGGTGGTGGGTCAACACCACTGTGTGTGGATGCTCGGGTGGTAGGTCAACACCACTGTGTGTGGATGCGCGGGTGGGTGGGTCAACACCACTGTGCGTGTATGGGCGGGTGGATGGGTCAACACCACTGTGCGTGTATGTGTGGGTGGATGGGTCTACACCACTGTGCGTGGATGGGCGGGTGGATGGGTCTACACCACTGTGTGTGTATGTAAATCAACTTATCTGAGACGTCAAAGTGGAATTCATCCCAACCCACACTCAAACGCTCCAATACCACCCTGGCTTACTGACTGAGAACATGGAGATATGTGATTTTTTTCTGGAGAAGCTTCAGCAAAACAGAATTGTGTTCGCTGAGAACAGGCCTTAAGAAGGGGGGTCGAGGGGAGCTACTGCCAAGGGGGCACCACGGGCAAGTGGTGCCACGGTTTGCTGGTGGTAAACTAAGATATCTACGGACTGCCGCTGCCCGCTGCCGTCGAACCACCATCGGTCGGCAGCCGGCGTATAAAAGGCGAACCGCCCGCGACTAAAAATTCCTTTCTTCGTCATTAGTTCATTATTATGATGATATCATCGGTATTATTTGTTTAATATATTAGTTAATTGACATTATCACAATCACATTTTAGTTCTTGTTTAAGAGTTGACGGATTAATTATACGGATTTTTATGGATTTAAATTGTTAAAAGGTCAGTTTAGGTAACTAGGCTTTTAGTAAAATCACCGTTCAATTAAACATTTTTTTAAATCCTCTATTTGAATTTTTAAATTCATAATATATCTCAGCTAGTTTGGATGGTAAATAGGAGAGTAATATATTCGGGTTTGTTTTAAAATAGTTTCAAATTATGATAAATTGAAGGTCTGACATTTCTATTTTTAGAGTTATAGGAATACTGATGTGCCTTTACAAGTTGTTGTTCTTTAACGTAGGAATTCTTCAAACATGTAGATAGCAGGTGAGGTTAATAAGCCTAGTTATTTAAAATTAACTTTTCATGATTCTGTTGATTTAATTTGTATAGCTGTTTTTTTAAGAACAAATATGTTAGCTTATTGTTATGCCCCAAAAATCGATTGATTACTTTATCAAGCCAAATTGACCCAGCGTTGACAAAGCAATGTTATTTATGGAAGAAATGCTTCTTAGAACAAAAGTGTTGGCAGAAAGTTGTTTTGATAATTATTTATCAACATGTCGTTACACCTGAGACGACCGTCCAGCCTCACTCCAAAGTAATCAACAAACTGCGATTCCTCGATTACATTCTTATCAAGTACAATGGAAGGAAGTTTCACTGTTGTACTTAGGTTGTACTTTTTAAACCTAATCTGGTTAAAGTGTTATTTTCTTTTTTTCTATTTTGCCATGCAGTGAATAAATTGGGGGTTTTGTGGTTTTATGGGGAGACTGATGCTTGAGAAGTTATTTGTCGCGATTTATCTTTCAACATTGTAGTATAGTCTAATTTAGTTTTGACTTTTCCAATGCAACTTTGTATTTCTGTTTTCAACGTGGAATAAAGAGATTATGACTTATGGCATAAGTCATAAGCTTTACGGTTAGGGAAGGATTTCTGTTCTAAGTTATTTAATACTTTATGAGAGGTAAAATTGGAATATCATCTGTGAAGATAGTGCTGAGCTTGCCAGATTATACATATTAGCAATAAGCATTTTTATTACCACAATCAATAAATTGATAATAGCACAATTTTAATGTATCAATTAATAATTTTTAATTTAACAGTCACTTAATAACACAATTACGAATGTTACCATGACATGAAATTTTTTTATTTTAAGGATTTTTATACTTTTGTTCTTCAAGTCTCTTGGTCATTAGAGAATTATATTTTCCAATCAGGCATATTTAATCATAAATAACAACAGTCAGGGCAAGGAGCTGATTCAACTAAAACCATGTAATGACAATAATACGACAACATTTTTAGGATGTGTGAAATACTTAGTTATGTTTAGTTACCATGGATACCTTCTACAACGATATTGGGGTGTAGCTGTGAAACCCAAAAATTTCATAAAATATTTGTTTTCTGCTCCCGTCGCAATGAGCGCTATTGCTGTGCTAGTCGCTCGCTTCTGTATGTTTTATGCTGTGATAATAGCCATATTTCCACTTACTTCCTGTTGAATAAGTGGCCCAAAAGTTAACGTGAATAAGTCGTAACTGTAACTTACACACGTTTTCTTGAGGGCCGTGGAAAAGTTGGAATAATTTTTTTATTTGGGTGTGAATTAGAGATGGGTAACTCCGGAGTGAACGACAACAAAGGAACTACTCCGGTTAAGGAGTTACAGCTCCAACTCCGAGTGCTAGTGCGGAACTAGTTCATTTCGGAACTAGAATAAATGAGTATTATATGTCATAAATATACGCATATAAAATATACAATACTTTACTTTCTGCTGGAAAATTCCTAAGACATCCATACTTTTTCTTTAAAAAATAATTAAATAAAATACACAAATCAAATCGTTAGCTGGATATAACCTAAAAATCATATGTTAGTTTCTATCTTTTTGGAACTATCAACAGAAAGGAGTGAGAACGAGATGCGCGCGCAACCACTGTCAGAGCGGCTGCAGTGTCGACGTATCTCTCCCCACTCCATGGAACTAACATAGTTCCGGAGTTGTTGGAACGATCAAAACAAAGGAGTGAAGTACGTGATGCGCGCGCATCCACTCGGAGCGACTCACTTGAGCTTCGCTCCACGTTGAACTGGAACGACGTTCGGAGTTGGAACTACTCCGCGGAACTAGTTCCGAGTCATTATAACTCCGGAGTGAACTAACTCCGTCTGATGAACTACATTTCCCATCCCTAATACCTATATGGTATAATAGAAGGTCTATGGTTCTGGTTCGACGTGTTAGCTAGTTGTAAATCCCCATTCACCACGCCAGACTGCGCTGGCGTTGGCTCTCTCCCCCCTCAACCCATTACCCACCCTCCTAAGGAAAGACGTCAGGCACTACGTCACGTTACGTCAGCTCTTGTTGGCGTAATCATGAGAGACTGGCCATGTCTCGGCCTGCCCGCCCAAAAGCTTTATGCATTTTTAATCGTTTTCTGCCATCGCTATTTATTGGTACCAAACACTGAGGCAATAATTCTAATACCTAAATTCAATCACACTCCTAGTTTGCGAATTAAATAAAACTGTTGTAATATGAGATATTATCAGATCAATCCAAGACAATTATTATGTCTTATTTTTAGATAGGTACCTATCATGCATATTGTAAATAATAAATATATAAAAACCAATTTTAAGATATTTGACATTTAGGTGTATTTATATGTAACCCTTGGTATTAATTATAAGTATATAATGATTAACAACTAGGCATATATTTAGCATTAAAAAAATAATGTTATAACTGTTTAGTATATATAAGCATAGACCTTCTATTATACCAGACAGTCCTATCCCAACCAGAAAATTGAAGACTGTAAAAATCGGAGGCAGAGCAAACTAGTAGGAACCATTATAAAAAATCTTATACCCAATGCTCCTCACTGGCCAGCTCGGAAATTAGACCTGTGACGTAACTTGATAACGTCTCTTCTAGAGATGGGTAACTCCGGAGTGAACGACAACAAAGGAACTACTCCGGTTAAGGAGTTACAACTCCAACTCCGAGTGTTAGTGTGGAACTAGTTCATTTCGGAACTAGAATAAATGAGTATTATATGTCATAAATATACGCATTATTATAAAATATACAATATTTTACTTTCTGCTGGAAAATTCCTAAGACATCCATACTTTTTCTTTGTAAAATAATTAAATAAAATACACAATTCAAATTGTTAGCTGGATATAACCTAAAACAATGCAATAATAGACTGGATTTCTATCGTTTTGGAACTACCAACAGAAAGGAGTGAGAACGAGATGCGCGCGCAACCACTGTCAGAGCGGCTGCAGTGTCGACGTATCTCTCCCCACTCCATGGAACTAACATAGTTCCGGAGTTGTTGGAACGATCAAAACAAAGGAGTGAAGTACGTGATGCGCGCGCATCCACTCGGAGCGACTCACTTGAGCTTCGCTCCACGTTGAACTGGAACGACGTTCGGAGTTGGAACGACTCCGCGGAACTAGTTCCGAGTCATTATAACTCCGGAGTGAACTAACTCCGTCTGATGAACTACATTTCCCATCCCTAGTCTCTTCCTCCTCACATCCCCGCTCAACGCGTGGGAACGGTGGGAATTAGAGCCCAGCACAGAGACTTTAAACTGTCTCCATTTCTGTTTACATTGGATTTGCTATTGTTGTGTCAGTTTTAATACACATATTGCAGAACCAGGTAAGTTTATTTAAAACTTATTGTTTTAAAAAGTTAATTTAAAGTGTCTATTATGTTTTTGTATTTATTACGACACAAGGTATGGTTATAGTTAACAGAAAAAGTATAACTACATGTAATTATTTCCAGGATTGTTCTACAATATTTTGGATTTTAAATAATGCTTGAATAAAATGTATTTTACGAATTTTCTCCCGTAGATATAACGTTTATATGACAAACAGAGTGTTTTTAGCCTACCCAGTATATTATGAAGAAGATGTGTTTTTCTAGCATGCGCTAATTTAAAAAAAAAACGTTTATTTACAGCCAACTTATTAACATTCAGCATGTTTTAAAACTCATGTTATTAGCATAATCGTTTGTTTTTAGTGTTATAACTAAAAGAAGTACTCTTTGTTATACGACCTTTCATGACTATTATATGCGGTTGCGTTACCAACAATCTTTTATGTCTGTTTCTTCTATTCATATACCTGCGTCTCAGCGTACAATTAAATGAAAAGGAAAATCTTTTATTTTTAGAAGCAAAATAAGTCTATTATGCCCTCTTTTACACAAAAACTAAAATATGGAAAAAACAATATTTTTATTATATATAAATATATACTACTTAGCGCGCTGTTTTGGAAGTCAAAGAGCAAAATTACCGTAACAAATAATTGAATCCATAAAAATAAACATCAAGTGGAGTAAAACATAAAAATGAATGATAAAACAAAAGCCAAACTAGACATAATAACTATTAATTATTTTAATATTATAAACAAAAAAATCATAAATACAGACTATAATGGACATCATAACCCAGGCCTATGTTCCCCACGAATCCGCCAACGACCAGTCAATCTCACAGCGACGTGGCAAACTGAGCTCAACTTGTATACAATACTTCCACATAAAGGATCAAGTTGATTCCACATACTACAGGTAATGACAATAAAGCCTCGCACGCTTAGGACAACATCGCGTTAATAAAACAAATTAATAAGATTCATCTTACGAGAGTACGCGCACTGAGACAGCCCGGCCACATCAGACATTGCGGATAAAGGTGCAATAATCTGAGACGGGTAGTTTCGTACAAATCCCGTCGTGTCCGTCCCGGACGTCGTGGCCGTTCACTCCTATGCCCGCACTCTTCAGACGGATCGACTGACGTCACTGACACACACGCAAAACAACTTCAACATGTCACAGATGAAAATTTGTATTGTATAATATTATATACAGTAATATGCACCAATAACTAGAATCTACAGTTTCCGGTGACAACCGCGTCAAGGTACTATCTACAATATTTACAAGATGACCAGACGTTTCGCCCATACTGTGATGTGGCATCCTCAGTGGTTTCTCTGAGACACCACCACTGAGGATGCCAAATCACAGTATGGGCGAAACGTCTGGTCATCTTGTAAATATTGTAGATAGTACCTTGACGCGGTTGTCACTGGAAACTGTAGATTCTAGTTATGACACCGGCCGCTTAAGCCTAAGTTCTAAGAATATGCACCAACATTTAGACTATTCAAGATTAATCAAATTGTTCATGAGTAATCTAGAAGATGCAACATGTTGACGCTGTCTTCAACTTTGACTTGCTATAATAAAGTAGTTTTTCATGGTGAAATACAACCACGAATAATTGTATATATGGTATATTACATTAATCTCATTTGCCATTTCGTACTAAAGGTTAAATCTTTATCTACAAAATGTATATATTGTAGATAATTTGTAGATATTTTGTCTTGTATCTTTATTATAATTGATTATACTTAGGCCTACTGTTTATATAATAAAAATTACAGTGTCCTTATTTTCAACTACGTTAAACATTTCTTGAATATGACCACAAATGTATGTCCCTGAATACCAAATATCTTATTCTTATATTGGGTGGTGTGAATAAAATGTAGAAAATTCTTTTTTGAAGAATATTCTTCATTTCGAGTGAATAAAAACTAAGTAAATTCTACGGGGTAGAAAATACTTTTTTTCATCCGGATGGGGTAATATTTTCTCCGATTTTGTGTAAATAAAAGGTAGAATTTTCTACTCATCTGTAGAATATTCTTCATTTTTATGGAGTGTGGTTTAGGCCAGACTTCACTTCCATGTCACTCGGCAACATGGCTATGTTTATGCAAGTTCGTGAGCAGAAGGTATATCGCGAGCGGCGGAAGGTCAGTGGCAAACAGCTATTACGGTTTGAAGATCAAAGTATTGATTTTTTAACTAATGAATTTTTAATTGATAGTGACGAGAAACGTAGCGGAGCTATTCCACCCAGAACCAAAATGGAAAATGTTAGTTATTACAGTAGACTGATTATTACAGTACAGCTTAGCTTGTTTGTGCTAGTATTGATTTTTGATATTTCGTTGTAATAGAATTTTCAGAACTATACTAATAACAATGTTGTTTGTGAAAGTAAGTTTTGTTTTTAATTGGTCCTATACATAGTCCACGAAAGGCTAATTATCCCCGGATACAGATAAACATATTGTACATAACATACATAGACTACACACACACACACCAGACATATATACGCTCACCTACACGGTTCCCTCTCACACGCATATACACCACACAAACCTAACGTATAGTTGTTGTTTTTTTTTTTTTTTTCTGTAAGGATTAGGTTAGAGGTTTTAATTTATTGAAAAAATCTCATATTAAAACAGATCGTCTGTGCTTGTAGCTGCATCTGTTGATTGCTTTTATTAATTTGCCAACAAAATCTTCTCTGTTTCTATTTGGATCTGTTGTAATTGCATTTGCTGCAATAACACAGCTCGCTGGATTTGTGTAGTAGACATCCTTTGTTTCCACTGATTAGTACTCTAGTACCCGCTTACTTATTTTTCTTAAAGCTGTTTTTGGCTTTATTGAGGATGTTTGTGCGCTTTGCAGTTTGCGCCAGTTCTGAAAACTCACTTGAAGAGGCAGAGTTTTCATTTCCATATACAATAACACTTCCTGGGACCTTCGTAAACACTGGATTTTCTATGTGATGGAGTAGTGCCAGAAAGTCTTTTTCCCAATCAGTAAGCTTGATTTTTTTACTAGTCGTATTTTTATCGGTCTTTTTCTTAATTTTTTGTTTTATATTATTAAACTATTTCAACGGTTGTGCCAGATTGGTAGTTTTTCCTACAGTTTGCTAATACTCATCAGAAATACATTCCTACGCCTTTTTCTTTGATGCAACTACACTTGGAATTTTTGACTTGTCAATTACTACTGGGTTTTCTCCTAAAAGACGCACAAACAGTGTCCGATTCACAACATTCTTATCGAACTCTAAATCAGCAGCTTCGTCACTGTTGATTTAGAGAGGACATCGCAGGTGTTCAGCAGGTATACGCACTCACGCAAAGCCAAAGATAACGGTGCAGTGAACGCAGACAGGGATAGGACAAACGGATGACAGCGGGGTGAGTGAGCGAGCGTGTGCTCGAAGCTTAAGGTTGTTAGAGGGGAGAGAGCCTGTCGCGAAGGCAAACTCCAGGAAAGAACTTTCCAGTGTAGTAAATTCTATAGATATCCGGACGGGCCGAAGTATTTTCTACCAAGTAGTAGTATTTTATTATTCACTTCGTTTAGAGAAAATACTAATACTTCGTAGTATTTTCTTCAAGAATGTTCTACTTTTTATTCACATCACCCATTATGTTCCAAAATCAAACTTGGGAGAGTTACTATAAAAATGTTACTAATTACATTAGCAGTTACTCTTTGAAAAAGTAACTGATTACAGTTACAGCTCAAAATAAGTAACTTTTCATTCAGTTACAAGTTAAATTCCTCGCATAATGTAATATAATGTTTTCATTGTGTGCTTTTATATATATATATATATATATATATATATATATATATATATATATATATATATATCTAATATCTATAAAGCCGCATGTGTAACTCACTGACTCACTCACTCACTCACGTATACAAATTCTAACCCACTTCCAGATGAGCTAGAAACTTAAAATTTGGCACACTTGTAGCTTTTGCTGAGCAACCGACGGGAAAATTCCGAAAATTAAATTTTTTTAATTTTTAACCTTCCAAAAAAATCAAAATGGCGGACGGGAATTTTGAATTGTCTGCAGAGTTTTACTAACGGCTTAATTGTGGGCAAACCGTTGGTTGTAGAACAAATCTGACAGCATACTTCAGATTTGTAATTAAATTTCCTACAATTTTGGTCATATAACATTTTTTTGTATTTTTGATAATAACTACGCAGAAAATCGTTAATTTTCATATTTCGTTCAAAAAATGTTATTTTTGTTTTGTTTTTCGTATTTTACTGCATTATAAAGATAATTTAAGAACTTAAACCCCTACACACTACTTAATTTTACTAATTTGTTATCAAAACTACTATTAAATTCGATTTTGCACTGTCCATAACCTAGAAAAAATCCAAAATGGCTGACGTGAAAACGTTTATTTTTTGCAGAGTTGAGGTTTTTGTTTTACTGACACTTTAATTTTTAGTTTACTTAACACCAAATGATATATTCCAATTGACAATAAATCAATTGACAATCTGCACAATAAGTATCCTGTGTGTTTTTGTGCTATATACAATAGTTTCCTCAGAAAAAGTCGGTAAACTTGAGTTCTTTCGAAAACATGTGATTTTTTGGAATAGTTCCTCCCATTTAAGCATGATTTAAAGGAGCTAAAACCTTAAAACTCTACACGTTATTTACGTATAGAACTTTGCTATCAAACTGCTATAAACTTTGATTTTTCACTTTTTATAACCTAAAAACAATTTCAAAATGGCTTACGTGAAATTGCTGTACTGTTTGCAGAGTTGAAGTTTTTGTTTTACTGAAGCTGTAACATTTAGTTTAGATAGCATCTAATGAAATTTTCAACCTAAAAATTATATGCTGTACAAAAAACGTTACGTACATTTTTGTGGTACATGCTATAGTTTCCTCGCAAATAGTCAGTAAAGTTAAGTTTTTTTTTTTTTTTTTGAAACAAGTGATTTTTTTGAAGAGATCATCCTACTTAATCATGATTAAAATAAGCCAGAAACCTACAACCTTACATACTATTTACCCTCACATTTCCTGTTACTAAAATGCTATACAATTGGATTTTGCACTTTTCATAAAAAAAAAAAAAAAAAATCATAATGGCTGACGAAAATACGCTTATCTATTTGCACAGTTGACATTTTTTTTACAGAATCTGTAATAATTAGCTGGATAACACCTAATGAAATATTCAAACTAACAATTCAATTCTGTACGAAATGTGCTATAAACTTTTTTGTGGTATATTCAATCGTTTCCTCACAAAAAGTTTATAAATTTGAATTTGTGCCTCCGTTATCAATTTAGATAGTATCCAATAAAAAACTAAGGTAATTTCTTATGATCATCTTAGATAGAACCCCCCCCCCCCCCCCAGATCATATTGGGAGCCCCCTGTGATCAACGGATAATCACCCGTTATCATCTAAAATGGCGGACGGGAATTTTGAATTGCTGACAGCATACTTCAGATTTGTAATTAAATTTCCCACAATTTTGTTAAAAGAAGTAATTTTTTGGTATTTCTGATATTAGCTACGAAAAAATCATTAAATTCACTTTTCGTTCAAAAAATTCAATTTTTGTTAGGTTTTTCGTATTTTATTGCTGTATTACGATAATTTAAGAACCTAAAACCCGTACACACTTTTTAACTTTACTACTTTGTTACGAAAAATGTTATAAAATTTGATTTGTAACTTTTCATAACCTAGAAATAATCAAAATGGTTGACGTGAAAACGCCGACCTGTTTGCAGAGTTGAAGTTTTTTTTACTGAAGCTGTAATATTTAGTTTGGACAACATCTAATAGAATACTTAAATTATATACTTAAATACTTTATTTATAATACATTTCCTCACAAACAGTCGGTAAAGTTGAGTTTTGTCAAAAATATGTTACTCACTTATTCACTTACGTATTCAAATTGTGTACAAAACTTTACGGACAGTTAAACCATTGATTTTACTATACATAGAAGATAGTTCCATCCAATGTTAAATATTGAGGCACGGAAAATGGGAGCGACCGTGCTGCAACCTGTCGTCAATCAAGTTAAAGAGGTCGAAATTGCCTCCAGTTTCGACTGTTCGGTTGCACAACCTGTGAGCAGTAAAGGAACTAATCACTCCCTCTCATACCCCCATTCTCTCTCTCTTTCTATCAAGACGCTCATCCGGAAGTACTTGTGTCGCCACTGCACCTATACTGTCGCCGATTGGCCTTGATAGTGGGTCAAAGTGGGATATTATTCCTTGCTGTGGTTTGTCTTGCACGGAAAGGAATCGCGATCTTTTATTTAGGCCTTAGGGGGTTGTGAATATGAAAAATGTTAGGGGACATTTTTTTTGTTATTTTGTCAATGTAAATAACAGTGTGTTACAGATGTTTAGT
Organism: Stictocephala bisonia; assembly: GCA_035578905.1. Classification (NCBI taxonomy): domain Eukaryota; kingdom Metazoa; phylum Arthropoda; class Insecta; order Hemiptera; family Membracidae; genus Stictocephala; species Stictocephala bisonia. The sequence goes on from JAQJVL010000329.1 coordinate 639,894, forward strand.
TAAAACATTATATATTATCTAAAATGATGTAAATACTGTTTGTATTATAAGTTTATTGATATTTTAAGTAATTGTATATTTAGAAGTAGCAAGAAAAATGGTGGTAGTTCTAAATTGTTAAAGGCTAAATTGTTAAGTCCCTGGGTAGCACCAAACATTTTATATAAATTTGAGAGACGTAAAAAATTATATAAAATTTCTACGAAAAGACCATATGACAGTTTTTCAAAATTATTTTGCAAAATGTACTAATGAATTAAATAATGTGATCAATTTGACAAAAAAACAATTATTATTCAACATTATTAAAAAACTGAAAGGTGATGTATCTGAGCAGTGGAAGGTAATAAATAACTTAACAAGTGGGTTTTCAAAGAAAATAGTTGAGCTAATTGAATTGCCAAACGGCGAAGTTATGCATGAGCCTGAAGTTAAGTTCAGTGGTACCTATTTTGAAGGACAATAACTCTATAAACTAGATAACATAATAACTATCAGCTTTTATCTGTATTCTCTAAAGGTTTTGAAAAAAACAATGATTAAAAGACTCCATAGTTATTTATCTAAGTTAAATTTTCTTAATCCACGTCAATTCGGTTTTATCAAAGGAAAGTCATCTGAGGATGCGTTATTAGAAGTATCAGAAATAATTTATAACAATTTAATTATTCATTAACTTATCATCTGTCATATAGTTCACATTTAATACTAGAATTAACCCTTTATATTATTGAAATCATTATTCATTTTTTATCAAGTAATTAAAGCTTCTTGTCAATATTGCATTGTATAATTATTGTTGTATTTTTAACTATAAATGAATATTCCTTTTTGTTTAAAAGTAAATTGAACTATTTGTCATAAATACCACAATATTAAAATCTGCTTCTGGGTCACGCCGTGGACAGGGAAATGTGTGTGGTAGGCCTACCGAAAGTTTTAATATTCGTTGTTTTCCTCGTGTGTGAAGTGTGTTTGTTAAGTTTTATTAATTTGTGACGCGTCCCACTTGGACTTATTTGTTTTCTGAAGATGCCGTCCGCATTCACGGCGAAACATGTAGTTGTTATCACCATCACACGCTGTGAACTGTTTAACGGAAGGTAAAGTAAACCTATTTTAGTTTATACCAGGATTGGCATTTTTTTCTTTTTATTTGATATAAAGAGATGGAGATAAAGAGAAAATATTTGCTGTATTGATGATTTCATAAATAGTGGCGGAGTCATAAAATGAAAAAGAAAAAACATACTTGCACACAATTCAGTTCTTCAGTCGCGTTGCCGAAAATCGTGTAATAGGCCTACCTCACTCTCTGGCCGTTAACGAGTTACGCGCAATCCTAGCTGCGTTAATTGCGATGTCCCAAGAAGGCCCCAAACCAGTACTCGAGTTGCGCGCAATACCGATCTCAGGTAGTCTGTCCAGTCTTGGCCGCTAAAAAAATGCAACTTAGACCTCAAGCAGTGCTATAGAAATATTTCCGTAAATATCACAATCCGCCAAAAATAACTTGAATTTTCACTGGTCTGATTCCGAATAGCACCAAACTTATACTACAAAATAAGCACATATCTGCTTATATTCTGTGCTTATATTTTCTTGGTTATTGGTAAAATATAATAATTATCTATATCAGCTGAACTTGTTTCCAAGATGACAAAATCAGGATTTCATTTTTCTTTAACAACTAAAGTGTGACAATATCTGAATTGATTTTGGGCTTGAGTTGGATAAAAAAAAAACAATAAAATGGAAATATTTTTATTAATATTTATTATTTTGGTGTACGGTACTAGACTAACAATCATCGCATATCCTTTGTTTTCCTGTAACGTTTTAAGTACAGCTCGCACGTTTTGTTATTAGACCCTCACCTAACTCTCATTAGTGGTTTAAGTTAAGTGATCACCGTAATACTATATCCTAATTAATGTAATGTGTAGCTAAATAAGTGTAAATAAAATAAGTTGTTTGACTTTTAGTCATCTTTTTAACCGCAGATGTTTAATATAAGTATGTTTGCCATTCATTTAAATGTTACTATTAAATCACAATAATTTTTAAACATGTATAGCCTATATTACTCCCCACGGCCCACAGTTCTAGAGTTGAAGTGCTTGGTTATTAAAAAAAGGTTCCTGTTCTTCTACTTAGGATTAATTTATCTAATTTGAAAGTGTATGCTTATCATTAATACGATATATATAATTGTTTCAATTTGAAACCATACTATTACAGTTCAAAATATGCGCAAAACCCAAATTTACGTATTATTTTTTAACTATATTATTGTTTATTTGTAATATTTATTTGTTTATATAGTTTTGTTAGTTCTTGGCATTGTTTGTTCTGTTCATTCTCAGTTGTGTAAATAAGTCATATTCGAATTGTTATAATTAAAAACACCACAGAGTGCGGCTATAGTTAATTTTGTTATTATTTAGACTGTGGTTACTTAAAATTAGTTATTTCTTATGTTATTGCTGGTCACGCTACTTGTGAAGTGTTACCAGTGTAATTCCAGAGTGTCTTTTCCAGAGAAATTTAAAATATAAATAAATTGCAGTTTATCCATACTTTCACATCTAGTAAAATAATAGTATGAAAAACAGATGTGTTAACTTTAATTATATTCGCCTTAAACACACGTTTTACTATTATATGGTCTGATTCAATCAATGTTATAAATTGGTATTTTTTAAAGAGGGGCATAAACAAAATTTACAATAATTTCACAGCCTGATTAAAATAATGAAAATTGAATCTAAATAATCAGTAGTCTAATTATATTCTATCGTGATAATATTTCCTAACCAATTGCAATTGACATCGAGATTGTTTTTCTCAAGAAGTAATAATAGAGTCACAACTCTTCATGATTCCGAAAAAAATTAAAACTGACCATTCACCAAACAATGAAATATTTTACAAACAATCATGCAATTACTTGGAACCAAATAGTATGTTAATATGACAGACAGTAATAATAAAACATATGTATATAATAAAATTAAAAATAATGCTATTTTAAATTAAATGCCTATACACAGATTGTCTGAATCAGGCCATAAGATGAAAGCTATTTTTATCTTGTATAGAAGTAAATTAGTGGTTTTGTTATGATTTGTTCTAACCCTATCATGCAATTTGAATCTCATTTGGGTTTTATATTTTACCCAGTATTTTTCTATATAAATATCATAGGCCTATTTCAATATTTATTTTGTCAAAGAAATAAATAATGTCACATTTTTTTATATTTCACTATAGGCTATTATATATTCCTGGAATATTTGCAGATTAATTTCATAATTGAAAGGAAAGTCATTGATTGGATTTGAAAACAATTTATTTTTTAATCAATTACCGCATATGAAAAACTAATGATTGAGTACAACAGTCGATTTAATCACCTAATCGATGGTTAAAATGCAATAAATAAAGATTTTTCAGATGGGCTATATAATATGAAAATGTTTACTTAAATCAGCAGTAATTATCGCCAGCATTGCCGATAAGTTAGCGGTCTTTTCAAGTGTGTCTATTTACAAATACACGGTGTGTTAATCATATAAATCAATATGGTGTTTTAATTTATTCAGTTATAAATATTTCTTTATTCAATATGAATGTCACACTGAGTTTTACTGTAATAGTATCAACACAGTATTCTTTATTATTCGAAAGAGATGCAAGCAAATATAAAAACAGAGAACCCGGATAAACGTTGGCCATATGGAATAACGTAAACAATTATCTAAGCAGGACGTGTTGTTTGTGTGTGGGACCTGAGGAAGGAGAGGGCGGGGCGGCTGTCTGGAGAATGGGAGAGTGGGTTAAGAGGAGGGAAGTGAGAGAGAGAGAGACGGAAGAGCGTGCGAGAGAGAGAGGAAATAGGGCTATGCGCAGCGCAGCGTGGGGCCTCAAAACAGTTTTGGGGCCTCGCCACAACTCTCCCATATGGATGGAGTATCTCTTTATATAGTAAAATCAATGGTTAAACTATATATAAAAACAGTTTGTATTTATTTTTGTTGCCTAAAGGCCAATCATAGTTTTACGCTGTATTTTCGGAATTTATTTGTTAGTTTAGGCACCCTCCAGCGGCTGCGATAAACGTTTTTAGAACAGTTGGTAGACCGGGCCTATGTCGATTGAAACGAGTCGCTGCAGCGTCTGCGAGAAAAGTTTTTAGAACGGTTGGTAGAATGGCCCACAGTCGATTGAAACAAGTCCCACCGAGGTTATATCAGGATGACGCCGCTTTCCATGCCTCAGTCTGGCACCCTACAGCCTCTACACGCTTGAATTACCTTCAGTACTGCCCCAATTGTTTGGCTCTCTGCCCTATTGAAAACTGAATCGTGTTCACTGCATGGTAATACGAATCTTCTATTTTTCAACATAAACTCTTGGTTTATTCTCCCTTTTCTTTCATTTAATACGTTTTTTTGTGATTAATAATCAATCACAAATTTCTTCTGATTGTTTTCGAGACTTTATATTATTTTATGTTTCCAATTTTTTCCTCTCCATTTACTTTAATTGTAATTTTACATTCTAACTCTCTACGATGACTTCTCATCAACAGAATTTTTTTGTGTTGCCGAGGGGTCCTTTCATCAGGGCAGCAATGAACTCTTCACATGGAGTAGAAATGCTCAGTGTGTGGCTAATTCTACTTGTGTCCTTTCATGGAAGAGTCTTGGTGGACATTTTTTGACAACTGCAATCGATGCAACCCTTTGAGTGGTGATCGCATTTCCAAAACACTGCGTAGTTAGAATTGTACTGGTTATGGGCGGTACTTGTTTCCAGAAGAATTACCATCACTCATTCATGTTCTGAATCAGTCAGTTCCTCTGTTACAACTAGAGCACATTTACAATGCACTTTATCCCCTTAGAAAGAAGTGGCATGACACTGTTTCGTAACTTACTGAAAAATTACAAGACATATTGGCTGCAAATCAAAAAGATATCGGATTCCTTTTCACGGGTCAAACAGTTACTGTCTCCTTTTGGAGGGTAAATGAACTGCTTTATCTGTTTGATCCACATCCAATGAATGAAAAATGCTATTTTAATTTGTCCAATGATGGTAATAATCTGGCCCGCCTATTTCTGTGTTGTGCTACTTTTCACTGGCCAGTTTGATGTTGCAGCTCTGGATAGAGTTGCAAGACAGTTCACCATAACTCAGCTGACTTTGGGAAAAACTGACACACAAGACCTGTCCCTGAAGAACCGCGAATTGATGACAATCCAAAACAATTATATGAACCAATCTATATATCTAATGTAGACTCGCAGGAGTCTAGTACACCCGCCCACCCATACAAGTACAGTGGTATTGACCCACCCGACCACCCATACAAGTACAGTGGTATTGGCCAGCCCGCCCACCCATACACGTACAGTGGTATTGGCCCACCCGCCCACCCATACAAGTACAGTGGTATTGACCCACCCGACCACCCATTCATGTACAGTGGTATTGACCCACCTGACCACCCATACACGTACAGTGGTATTGACCCACCCGACCTCCCATTCACGTATGGTGGTACTAACCCACCCGCCCTCCCATATACGTACGGTGGTACTAACTCACCCGCCCTCCCATAAACGTACGGTGATACTAAACCCACCCACCCACCCATACACGTACGGTGGTACTAACCCACCCGCTCTCTCATACACGTACGGTGGTACTTGTACTGTCGATAGTGTATGTCGATGTTTATTTAAAATTGATGTCTGTAGTAGTGTTATCACCCTTAAAAGAAATGTCTCCTTCGACCAGGCCATTATTTAACAAAATGCCTGGCAGACCTAAAAAGGTTAAGCGAGGACGTCCAAAGAGCTTGACAAGTACTCGACAGGAACAGCTTACAGATGCAAAAAAAGATACAGTAAAAAAACCTCAGATAAATAGAGGTGATGTAAGACGTTACACTGACCAGCATCCCGAGATCAACCGAGAAGCTGTCCGACGTTACACTGAGCAGAATCCTGAGATCAACCGAGAAGCTGTCCGACGTTACACTGAGCAGAATCCCGAGATCAACCGAGAAGCTGTCCGACGTTACACTGAGCAGAATCCTGAGATCAACCGAGAAGCTGTCCGACGTTACACTGAGCAGAATCCCGAGATCAACCGAGAAGCTGTTCGACGTTATAACGACAGAATCCTGGAGCTTCCTGCCAAAGAGTAGAGGTTTTTCGATTGAAGAATACCTCATTTTCCAACATGAGACACGTTCCTGCTCTCCTTGCTCGGAAGATTGGTGAACAAGGCCCAATGGCGTACTGGAGAGACTACGATTGAAATGGCATTAGTTCATTTAAACTCCGTAAAGTATGTCTTTGGGAAGATGAAATTTACAAGTGTTCGTATTGTCATGCTCAACTGTTTGAGGAAGAGAGAGACAGAAAAAAGTGGTGCTGTGATGAAGGAGCAAATAATATTCTTAATCTACCTCCTTTGGACGCGCCGTTTTATACTAATCGTCATTTCCTAGAACGAGCCAGAGCATACAACGAAAATAATATCAGCAGTGAACTTGTTATATTCAACGAATTGGCCTGAACACCAAGGGGGTTTGGGGGCGAAGCCCCCAACGAGCAAAGCGAGTATATATTATATATATATATGTTTGTTTGTATTCAGTTAGACAGTAAATAAAATAATATTTATATTTTATGCAACAAGGCTTATTTATAGTTACAGTATTTATATGTTACCCTATTCCTTTTGAAAACGTTAAATGTTTCACAATAAAACCGGTGCTCTACTACGGGTATAAATATTTTGATATAACTTTAGTTGAATTGTCACGCTTCAGTAGCCTATTTAGGTTAAATTTATTGTCATACTAGGGGACCCCCTGCACGCTTCGTGTGCCAACCCCACTACTCGCTTGATACACCTCGGCATGTGACTTTTGATTACAAATAATAGTAGATTAACTGTATAACGTAAAATCACAATATTCAATTTATTTATAGTATCTCACTCACATTACTGCTTTGCTACCTATTTTAGTATAAATCCCAATGGAATAATTACTTAGCATGTTTCAAACATGTTCATTTTATTTGTTTTTGTTTAACAGCTGATGATTAAACTCATAGTATAATATAAAAATTCATCTAAGAGCAGCTTTGTTCTGTGGAATCAATAGTACAATGTCAAACATACAAAATAAATATGTTTATTTATTTCCAAAACAGCTGTTATTAATTTATTAAAATTAACCTAATGTTATCCTTATGGAGCAATCTTTTAGGGGCGGTTTCTACCCCTTAGGAGTAATTTATCAAGACGAAAATACTTTAGTTGTCCTATTTAAGACCTAAAGACACAGTGTACAAAATTTCAGCTCTCTATCTACATGGGAAGTTGGAGAATTAGTGATGAGTGAGTCAGTCAGTCAGTCAGTGAGGGCTTTGCCTTTTATATATATAGATGAATTACAGAATATTTATATACGCTTGAATGCAATGCTTGATTGAAGATAAATTGAGGATATTATCATTGAAAAGGGCTTTAACCGTTAGAAAAACAAAACAATACATAACATACATATATTTTTATTAAAAGCACATTTATTTTTAGGTTACTTCACTGAATTAAGATGGCTACAAAAATTCCTAAAAAAGTTACCAACAGAAAAAGTGTTCTTTTATTGGCTGCAACAAATCAAGAAATAACTTTCCTAACCTGCATCTGTTTCGTTTTCCAATAAAAAGGCCTTCAATTTGCAAAGAATGGTGGTGAATTGCGCAAACGAGTCACTACTTGACTTGCCAGACAAAACATTAAATGGGAAAGTAGTCTGCGAAAACCATTTCACAGAAGACTTTCCACCAACGATAAATACATTTTCAAACGTTTTCTTAAATTGCAAATTTATTTTTTAGGTTCCACTTTGATAAATGTTGTACCAAATGTTACAATGTTAAGGTTATTTTTTGTAGGTGTTACTTATTTCCCTAATAAATATAAATGACAGTTTGACAATTTTCCAATATGTAGATTTAGATCATTTTAAAAAATAAATAAATCTTTTACTAATAATGGTTTTCAAATCAATCTT
>JAQJVL010000329.1:653520-662910 GCA_035578905.1 Stictocephala bisonia
CAAAAAAAAAATCTTAAAAATAAAAGGTAAAGTTCCCAGAACAAAAACCCCCAAAAAGGGAAAAAATAATAGGAAGTAACCCCTTAAAGAGGCTGTAAAGTTCAGCTTTTGGTTGAAAACTTTTAAAAAATGTGCGGAAAAATTTTAAAAAAACCTTTTGTTTTTCCAATTAATCCCAAGGTTTCACTTTATTTAAAAATTTTATTTTTAGAAGGGAACCCAAAAGAAAGCAAAAAAACAACCCAAGGGTTTTCCCCAACCTGTAGGCAATGTTTATTTCGGGAAAAAATAAAAAAAAAAACTAAATTAAAAAAAAATAAAATTAAATATTTTATTTTGGAAAAAAACATAAACATCCAAATTTTTTTTAAAAAAAAATTAAAAAAAATTTAAGTGCGTTTAAAAAAACCCCCAAAAAAAAATTTATTTTACTTTTTTTTAACCCCTAACAGAAAATGAAAAGTTTCCCAAAAAACGGGTTGTCGACGACTCCCCCCTCCCCAAAGAAACCAAAAACCAGTTTTGGAAAAAAAAAAAGGGGAATACGTTCCCAAATGGGCGTTTTAGGGCCCCCCTTTAATGGAAAGACACGGGGAAAAAATTTTTGAATAATTTCTTCCCCCCGGGTGCTAAATATTGTTTAAAAATTTTTAAACAAAATTTTTTTTTTTTTAACAATTGCCTTTTTAAAAAAATATTAAAATTTAAAAAATTAAAAAATAAACTAATTTAAAATTTTTTGTTATTTTTGTAAATTTTTTTTTTTTTATAATTTAAAAAAAAAATTTTTAAAATTTAAAAAAAATATTTTTTAAATATTAGGTAACAAAAAAGTATGAAATTTTTTTTTTTAAAAAAATTTTTTTAAAAAAAAAAAGTTTGACAATATTAAATATTGATACTACTGCTACCTAGTGTGTATAAGGAAAACTAACATAACTGAGAGTTTTTAGTACAATTGAGTGTCCACAGGTAGCGTTGTTGCTCCTAATGGTGGTTTACAATTTTGTCACTAGACATTATCTCAGACCAAACATTAGTTATATAAATTGTTGAAATTATTTATAAAATTCTAATTCAATATTCTATGCAAAGAAAACACCAATGCTCACTATTGTTATAAAACGGTAAATAAAATTTAAAACTTATTTTAAATTTGAAACTGTGTCTTCTGATGGCCAGAACACTGTAGCAATTTTAAGTTATAAGTCTAAATAACTAGATTATTATAATACTAATGATAAATTACATATTTTACTATACTATATTAAAATAATATAAAAATGTATAATTTTAAATATAAAAGAATATTTATCAAACAACATCTGGTATTTTTAAATGATACTTCTGCAATTCTCTGTTATGGATAAATGATGGCCACTGGAATAAAGTTAACAAATAACATTTTAACAGTCCTGACTAACCCATATAAAGCTAACTATAATGTTTATTTTATCATCCGACCTTTGAAATGAATTAATGGTAAAGTAGGTTTAAAAATGGAACTACTAATCTAATTTAGGTACTTAGAATCTAGTTTTATGATAAATATCTGTACGGATCATTAAAGTATTTATAAACGCCCTATTTCCCGACAGCTTTGTAGCAATATAAAATAAATAGTTCCAAAGAATTGGTGCCAACTTTCCCTCATATTAAACACTAAACAAATCAAAACTTTGAAATGTACCAGTTTGATTCCTAAATATGTTTTTTGCCATATTTAAAAAACGATTTGAGGTAGAGACATTCAGTTTTTACTAAAACTTCTTGAATTGTAATTCACACCTTACCTGAAATTTGAATCAAAATCGTTAGAGCCGTTTTTGAGAAAATTCTATTTTTATACTTTTTTTGCCTGTAAAAATTTAAAAAACATTAAATTAAAAAAAGTGAAAAAATAGTCTGGAGATATTGGCTAAATACACCTTGCTACCAAATATCATAAAAATGTATCCATCCGTTTGGTCTCCATTGAAGTGCACATACAAACAGACAGATGCACAAACGGACAGACATCCAACATTTTTTTCAAAAAACCACTTTTTTGGTTTAGGGGACCCTAAAATTGATATTTAGAGCAACTTGTACAACATTTTTTTGAATAATCCCAATACTATCTATGTTAACGCATAACTTATGGAAGAAAGTAAACATAATTATCTTTGCTATTCTATAATCAAAACTTTTAAAATTCTGTATCACCTGGAAGGAATGTAGATAATTGTCTGTAAATTGTCAGGCTAATAAGTACAGCAATAGGAAATATCCAGGTAAAAATTAGCTTATAAAAAAAGAAGTATGTTGCTTTATCTCTTCTTTTTATAAAAGGAAATAGACCCTTTTAATTAAATGTACATGTGGTTAGATTTAATTATGTCTGAGGTTAAAAATTAATCAATGGTTAATTATATAGGACAATATAGGCCTGTATTGTTTATTAGGATTTCTTATTTAAGTTCACTATTTACACCTAGCCAGATCAAAACCATTCATTGGCTATCAGACAATGTATAGTATTGTGAACAGGCTTCGTCATGTTGTATATAATATTAAACTTCCAAACTAAGAACTGCTAAACTATGTAAACTTAACCAATAATAATTGTTTGTTTTTCTAGAAATACATTAGATAGATAAGGTTAAAAAATTAAAGGTTAGTTTATTATTTGTTGCTAAGCAATTTTAATTTTGTTTTATCCCTAGTTCATGGCATCAAGCATGGCCGTTCCTTGCATAGTAGACTGATGAGGGATCCTGACCTAGCATGTAGCCCAGACATCGGTAGTGGTTTGGAAGTCACCCTTTAGCCGTTGGTTCTAAGTTTAAATATTGAATAGGGCAGTTCTTCGTATTTGCTGGTAAAATTTACAGCCTTAAGATTGCCAGGTAAAATTTTAACTTTAACATCAGTTGCATAAAGTTCTATTTCCAGAATTGATTTTAAGTTTGTTTTCTTACTTTCATTCAATATTAAATTAGTTTATTTCCAAAAATAATAAAAGTTTTACACGGTATTAGCTGGAAATTAACTGGCAACTTTTACTGGTAATGAGGTCATATGTAATTAAAGAAAAGACAATATTTTAAACATAAAATACTTAATGTGTCTAGCTAAAGATCTTACAAAAAGCAAATAGAATCGCTAATTGTTGCACATCTGCTGATAAATAATGCCATGAAGTGACAATTAAATAAACATACTGCTACTTAAGTACAATATTAAATTGAAATAAATTTATGAAGTAAAAAGAAAAAGATTATCTATGAGCTTCAATTTAAACCAAAGTTTACAAAAGAAAGGTTAAAGGTCAATGAAAAAGAAATTTATAAAAGTAGAACTTGTAAACTCTTTGTATCATTCGGCAAACAATTAAAGTATTTAGGCCCCAAATACAGAAAGCAATGTTTAAACAATTTTTTTTAGCTAAACAATTTTTCAAAAATCAATCCTTTAACTTTGTGCAATCTTTCAACTCACGACACTCCTCATGCAATAAAAGAGATTGACATCACTTCTATTTCCACTTCTAATACAAAACAATTATTTAGAACTTAATAAATAAATAGATGTTGGATAGGAAGAATGTTCAAGGTGGAATACAAAGGAAAAGACCTTTCTCGTTTATTCTTTTTTTAAATGAGTCGGACAAAATAATTTTAGGTTGTCCTCAATCTAAACATTAAAGCCTCGTGAGTATTGCCCCAACATATTTGCCCATACTACAATCTAGAGTGAATGATAGCAAAGTAGAGAGAGCAAAAAATTATAACATCACAAAAGTTCCTTAAGTAATCAAACTTTCTTATTGAGGATCAAAGTTTCGAATATAAATGATTTATGTGTTTCTCAAAAGAATTTTTTTCATAAAGAGTCAATAATAAATACTTAAAATGCTTTTCTTGCTTTTTTTTTAATTTCCAAGACGCCGATCGTAGAGATATGGGCGAATATGAGGGGTGAACACAGGAAAAATACTGTCATAAAAGCTTTTATTAGTAATAAAAACTAATACAGGTGCAATCTCGCTTATTATTTGTTGTAAAATAATGACATCCCATCAAAACCTGTAGACATTATATTTTTTAAAGACTTAACCGCTAATTTGATTTCATCAATGGAAGTGTTGATAAGAAAAACAAATTTTTAGAAGAGCATAAAGGAGAAAGCAAGCGACTATCAACAGGGATTGACCGAGGTTGGTCAACGTAAAAATTCCCACCCCCAAGTTGGGATGGTAACCACCCTTCGAGTAAAAACATTTTCAAGGAAATATATTCATATTCAACAAAATCTGAGCATAATACCTTCATATCCTGGACAATTAGCTAATGCATTTACTTATGTCAATTTAGCTGAATAAAAAATTTGAACTGGAACAGACATCAGAGAGTATTTATATTAATACCTGTACCTGTAAATCTGGTAATCTGTATTACCTGTGATTATTGTGTCGGGTGGATGCGCACGCACCCTCAATCCGCTCATCTATCAAACTGTTTACCTAAGTTAATAATTTAGTTAAAACTCTATTGAATTACTTTTACATATATTTTTATTGTGCATTACTAATGTAACCTCAACTTGATTTTTTGGATTGTTATGCTAAGTTAATAATTTAGCTAAAATTCTAATGAATTACTTTTACATAATAATTTAGTTCAACTTCTAACTTTTTACATTTATTATTCGTTACCGTTGTGTTTTACAGTTTACTTTTGGTACTACGCAATAAAAATGTTGTTTGCTTTTAAGCTTCGTTTTGATTAAATCCCCTATTTCTAACATAATAAATATAAAAATTAGACTAAGTTGATTTATTAATGTAGTATCTGTTATATTAAGATCTGGTATATTTATGTTAAGGCTATTAACTTCTTTTGATTTAATGTTATAAGATGTAACAAACACTTTTTTTATAATGTAAATAATGTAAATGATTTTTTTGTTAGGCCTTTCGGTAACAAAGTACCATCTTCAGACACACCAACTAAATTTATAAATCTGAAGATGGTAACTTTGTTACCGAAAGGCCTAATGAAACTATAAAATTATTTACTGGAGTGTTTGTTTTATCTTATAACATTAAATTATATATCCAGTAAGAAACGAGCTTGAAGAATGAAACTTCTTTTAATTCGATTGAAATGTTATTAACTGCTTATTACGGTGTCATTTTCCCTCATTTATATTATGCCGTTGCGATATGGGGCAATGAAACCACTAGAACTTCTGTAATATTCAGGCTTCATAAGAAAGCAATCCGCGTAATTTTTAAAATGAAACCCACTGATTCTTGCCATACTGTCTTTCGTTCGAATAACATTTTAACTTTTTCATCTTTATACGTACTAGAATGTCTCATTTTTACAAAGCAGAATATTCATCTCTTTGAAACCCCTGTCAACAATAGCTCTTCTATTAATTTGCTGCAACACCATAATATTCATATTCCTAAACATAACACATCTTTCATTAACAACCATCTTTCTTACTCTGGGATAAAGTTTTTCAACCATCTTCCCATATCATTGAAGAGACTCTGACCATGTTAAATTTGAAAAACGACTTAAAGAGCTTCTCCTTGATGGAGTGTATTATAGCGTTAATGAATTTTTGGTGTAATTCATTAATCCATGTTGGATTGATTGCTATTTCTTTTTTGATTGGTCTTTTTTGCTAAAATAACTTAACTTCATGTACCCATTTCTAAAAACTCTTAGCAGGTGAGGGGTTGAAATGTTTACATAAGGTGTACAATGATTTACTGTAAACGTACCTCTAAAAACTTTGCAAAATAATAAATACAACTAGAGAAAGTTTTTTAATTTGTGTATATATTTATTTTTATTTTACAGATAAAATATTTTTTTAAATATTTATTTATGAATAAAACTAGGGGACACACCTGCACGCTTCGCATGCCAACCCCTATACTCGCCACACTCGTAACACCTCGGCTTCGTCCTCGGCCAGTGACTTTTGACTACAAATAATAGTAGGTTAACTGTACAACGTAAAATTACAACATTAAATTTATTTAAAGTTTCTCAATCACATTACTTGCATTGCTACCTATTTATTAGTATAAACACCCAATAATATAATTAGCCTGTTTTAAATGTGTTCATTTCATTTGTTTTTGTTTAACAACTGAAGATTAATAAAATAACTGCATTAGATTGCGATTGAACCCTTCAAGTTCGCAGAGTGGATCTCTACAATCAAATGAGAATAAAACCATGCTTACAATCTTCCCTAATTATTAAAGATCTAACCTCCTCAATATTACAAACACAACTTTTTACATTTCGACAGCTGTTAAAACTTGTTGGAAATCATTATTTATATTTGAACAGCTGTTACTTTATGATTCATTTAAATCTCTCTCCATGTTATTCTTATGGATAAAAAACGTACTTTGAGGGCTTCCCACATCCTTCAGTGTGAAAATAATGAAGACTTAAAACCTTATAGCACAACTTCGAACAGAGAAAATTTTTTTAACAACCTAACCGTTCAAATTGGTAAAGAAATAAGGGAGGAGTTGCGTTGACAAAATACGGATTCACGTATTATATATAAGGATTCTATAAAAGTAGAGGTATATATACTTCTTAAAGGTAATTGTATACTCAGAAAAAGTTTCATCTAGTTACCTTTTATAGTTTTTTATAAAAGGGTACATAAACATAAAAATCCCGTATTTTTTAAAAACACTTATTCTAAAAATTATATTCCCTTTAAAAGCATTCAGAGCAATAACTTTCATCATTGATTTTACTATATAAATAATGCTACTATAAATAAATAATACATCTTGTATGTGCGAGATCTCCATTCGCCCACTCTCAGGAATCCCACCGAAACCACCACTTGTCTTGCACAGTTCGCGGATGACATGGCCTTCTAGTGCGCCTCCCGAAACACTACGTAGAAGATTTACTAAAATCCTTAATGATTACCTGACATACTGCTCTAAATGGCGCATCAGAATCAACACTTCTTAGACCCAGCCCTGTTATTTTAACTACAACGGCAGAAAGTTCCAAGTTAACCAGGAAACCCCGATCACCCTTCAAGGCAACAGACTTCCACTGACTAAGACTTGCAAGTACCTGGGAGTCACCCTTGATTCCAAGCTCTCCTTCATACCCCACTTCCGAAAATCCAAGAAGACCGCAACAGCCTACTGCTTCCCTAACAACAGGCACCAGAGGTGCTCTGCCAGGACTCTCACCTCTCTCTACACCCCATCATCCGCCCTATACTCACGTACGCCCATCGAGTCCTCATCAGCATCTCCCATAACCATCTCTCCAACTTTGAGGAATCCGAGTGGCACCCCATGCACTGAGCTTAACATCTGGACCCCAACCACAGCTCTAAAAATCTTTACACTCTGTTCTATATCCCCACTGTGCGTGAGTTCCTCAACCAGAACTACCTTGCCAAAGCCACCGACTCCGCCATACTGGCAGAGTACTTTACTGCCCTACACCACTAGTCAATACTTCACAATCCATCACCTGATTCACGGTCGATTTAGATCCACCACCTTACTCCCCCCCCCCCCCAACTACTAGCCACCCTTCACACGACTCATTATAGTCCCCTCACCCACTCCCCAACACTTAGAAGCTTCACATTTCCAACCCACCCTCAGTCAGCTCACTTAAAATGTTCATTTTCCATGTCTTTCTTCTTCTGTCTGTTTCAGGGGCCATGTTTCCTCAGGACCTTTCTTTACCGACCTATCCTAGGCTGAGGAGGCCCTAGTGGCCTAAAACAGGCTTCCTGCAACACCTTCACGATCCAGCTCCAATAAATAATGCCTGGCCTAATGCTCTAGTTCCACCCTACGGAAGGTAAATGCTTCGAGGGGAAATAAGGGGAGTGATGTTATCAAGTTACATCTCAAATCTAATTTCCAAGTTGGCCAGTTGAGGCGCATGAATCAGTGGGCATAAGAGTGTTTCTAATGGTTCTTACTAGGTTGCTCTGCCTCTGCTCCAATTTTTACAGTTTTCAATTTTCTGGCTGGGATGGGGCTGTCTGGTTTAACAGAAAGTCTATGGTTGTATTGGGATGGCGACTCTACTCTTATTCTGTGTTCTGTTGTCTACTTTACTACTATACTAGGCTAGGTCTACCTAAGTTCAATCTGGGGATGGCAAATATTTTCAAATTATCAGTATATATCGATTTACGGCAAACAAAACAAAAAAAATCGATCGAACGATAATATGGAAAGAAAATTATCAATATCGGGTAACCGATATATCGAATTGTAAATGATTTGTTTATTTTAAATGTATACACTAACTCTTGTCATGACCAAAAATACACTCATGTGTTGCTGTCACTATTTAAAATAGTCTACCGAATGTACAAATTAAATACATTTATCTACTCGAAATAAGTTGTGGTATGTGGGGTTGAATTAAAAAATTCAAAATAAGAATAATTATATCCTTAATTATTACGTTAATTATAATAGCATTGTTATTTTTCACATTTAAAGATACTATTATCATAGACCTTCTGGTATAATAGAATGTCTGTGCTATTATGCTGCAAATAAACACTAAACTTCCACTGGTCTACACTACAATAAACTACATTTTAGTGCATTAACCTCACGTACAAAACTATTGCTTCAATGCATGTTTCCTACGCACAAGAGGCAATGGGTGAAGTGAATAAATCCTAGTACTTACTAGGTCTTCGAAATTTCTAAGCAACTGCTTGGTTTTAAGTGAATAAAACGCTAGCATTTGCTTGGGGATAGGAGTAGCTAGGTTTTTCCGGAAACCTAGCAATTGCTTACTAAACTGAGTGAATAAAGACAAACTTCTTAGTTCTAAAGCTAGCAACTGCTAGCTTTTTCTTAAGTCAGCTCCAGAGCATGCTAGCTTTTAGTTTGTTGTTTGTTTGACACCAATGATAGCGGAGTTTATGTAAGTTCAACAGCAAAAACAATATGGGCAAAGCAGCAATAACAGAAATACCGCTAAAACTGGTATTATAGCCAACCAACGTACAGTACTACATAACCTAAAATGTGGGCCTGTAGATGACATGCAACCCTCTTCAAATCGTAGATGGGAATCTGTTCCTCTAAGAAAAAGTTTGCGGCTACAGCATTGTTGATTATCCTCTCTTAACAAACAGTTTCAGTGTACTTGATGAAGGCATAAATGAGAGTGAAGATATTAGCCGTCCTGTGGAAGAGGCTCATAGTCATAGGCCTATGGAGTTAAGAAGCCTAGAGATACTAAAACGCACTAAACCTATGTTACACGCACTTATGTAACGCACTAAACGCATCTAAGGGGCAGCATCGTGTTAAACTATTCTCTGATAGTTTTGGACGTGGTTAATTCAGGA